>CM058042.1:16975640-17382533 GCA_030169165.1 Centaurea solstitialis
ACTTACATATATGGGTACATCGTACCATAGTTTTGGTACACCGTACCGGACACGTACCGAAATGAGCCTACCCCCCTACGAACCCGATTCGTCTAACCTAGCGAACCGCGTTCCCGACCCTCGTTCCCGTACCGAAGCGTTCCGCGAATTAAGTAACTATGGGCATCACTCTCTTTTAAATTCTTGCATCTACTTATAAGGTCATTTTTGCCTCCCTTCATGGTATTTAGAACATGTTTTATATTTGCATTGTTGTTCTCGAAGAGGTTATGGTAATATAGAATTTGTCATCTTAGTTTCATTATTATTTTAATAGCAACTTGAATACTTATTGGTATTGTATTTTCCAGGTATTGTGAGGAAAGCCCTTTACTACTTGGGAATACTGGAATGGGGGCTCGTTTATGCACTTATTACCAAAAATCAAATCCTGGTGATCAGGCTGGCACGCTTTTGCGTAGCGGGCCTAATAATTTGGGGAACATCCTCACACTTGATCCAGCTGATAAATCCCCATTCTTAGGAGATATAAAGGCTGGTTCAATCCAATCATGTCTTGAAACAAATATGTACAGAGCTCCAATATATTCACATAAAGTCTCATCAACCGACTATTTACTAATTCGTTCTGCAAAGGGAAAGCTCACTTTAAGATGCATTGACCGGATTTATGTCGTTGGGCAACAGGTTTTGAAATTCTTCCTCAATATTAAAAGATTTCCTTTCTTTAGTCTCTTTGTTTATCTTCAGGTGTTTTGTTCATTATGTGCTTCCATTTAATCTTGGAAAGTGTTCTTGCTATTTGCAGGGACAAAATAGAACTTTTTATCTTTTAAACTTATATCTACTTGTCACTGTTCCTTCTCTTTATTATTAAATTGATAAATTTTGTTATAGAGTAAATTGCATTTTTGGTCCCTGTGGCTGTTTCTCTCGGATTGTTCCACACAAATTTTATATTTCCAAAAGACCCGTGGTATGCAAAAATGCTTGCTTTGGCTAACAGAGGTTAAAAAATTCCGTTAATTCAGGGTTGTTGCCATTTTTACTCTTATCTATGATTTCCTATTTAAAAAAAAATGTTGTATATACTTATACAGTAGACATCACATACAGAGAGCCCCTGTGAAATCCATCTCCTCCCACTGCTGGTGAAGTGGCAATGAAGTTTTCTTGAAAACCGGCTTTTCCATATATAGTACACATCAAGACAGTAAAGTTGCTGTGAATCCCACATCCTCCCACCTGTTTCCATTCTGTTCTGGAAGCAAATGGATTAGATCTAACTAGCTAACCTATTGGGAAAGGACTCGCGAGCAATCTTATGGGCATGTTAAAAATTAGAGGCACATACACATATATATCAAACTTGTGTGTATTGTCTTTAGTTTTAGCCTTCAGTTCTTCTGCTTAGGCAGCAACTTGAGTTCCTTTGCATCAATCTATATCTGTTTTTTTATTCATAGTATCCGGACGTAGGATAAATATATTTTCATGTTCTTTAAGACTTCAATATTTCTGTAGATTGCTGAATCTGTTTGTCAAAATGTTCTGTATCTGTAGGAGCCACATATGGAGGTAATGTCCCCCGTATCCAAAGGTGTTCAGATGTATAACATGAATAGACTACTGGTCTTCATGTATCGTGAGTTTCGTGCTCTTCAAAAGCGTGGAAGAGGTTAAAGATGTTCTGTGATTTCCAGGTGAATGATAATTCTGTCTGTTGCATATAAGGGCAGTTAGTGCATTAAATAAGTTATCCTTGCAAACGAACTGGATCTGAGCCTACAGAAGACAATCTGGCCCTATATTTTGGAAAGCCTGTTTTCGGTTCTGTATAGGCTAAAACGTGTCAAAAATGATTAAAACCAATCTGGATTGACCTATTTTGTTGTATGTTTTTGAAGCAGCATTGTTTCATAATAAGCACGTATTTGGTTTTTCTTGGACATGTAATTATCTGGAATTGGAAAATGTTATTAACCTTTTAAAATATAATTTCTAATAACTCTTGAAATAATGACAGATTAGATATTACTAAAGAAATCCACTAGAACATTTGTAAGGGTGTGTATTTGACCATAACCCTAACCTATTGGTAGTTGTATTGACTAATCAAGATATTTGGTTGATAGCAATCACTGACTGTTTATGTTTACCATTGCTGATGCATGCGTATGGAACCACAGAGGGGCTCGTATGTTATGAAGTGGAACTTTCGTATTCCATTGGAGGAGGAGCTTAGAAGGATGGTTACACCGGAAAATGTATGTTTTTCTTTTCTTTGTATGCCTTTACTAAGTTCAGCTTTTGTTGTTTGACCATGATGATGAAATGCAAAAGTTTGAAGCTTAGCTTAGGTGAGCATAACAACTTGAGAAATTGCAAAATGACTATTTAGGAGAACAACCAAAGACAGAATTTCTTCCACTTCTTAATTATGAATCCATAGAAAATAGCCCCCTGTTGACTCCTTGTCTTAGACATAATGTTCTCGAGGGCTGTTGAAATGGATAAGCAAGGACTATAATCATATCTGAATTAAAAGTCTTCAGGATGACGTTTAAGGACCAATTTGGAGCCATCTCAAGCTGTCAAACATAAGCGTTAGACTTCTATTATTGATAGTAAACATTTAATGGCTTTAATAGTATGTTAGTGTTTCTGTGATGATCCTTAATTCTGAATCTAATCAGGTCTGAAACCAAATTTCGGTTCATCAAATTATTTTCTCTTCCTTTGCCAGCCCTGCTGTACGCAAGTTCCTACGAACTTCACTGATTATAACCCAAGGAAGCAGGATATTCATATACCTTAAGTTTACTAGATAGACATCATCGAATTGGAGCTGAGCTGACTGCAGACCAAAATAATCCCACATTGATATATTTGGGGACAGGCTAATCTCTGCTGCAATAGGATGGAGATAGTCACATCAAGTTTATATTTTCTCCTAATAGTCCTTCGTGGTCCACGCTTTTATGATTTATCTTAAGATCTATGCTGTTACAGTGGTCAAAATATGAAATCACGGTCAAGATCGTGATTTGATATAAGCAGTTATCGCGATGATAAAGCGGTGGTATAGTGGTCCAAATATAGCGTCACATATAACAATTACAATTATATATATGCATACATAACTCTAAATATTTTATGTATTCAATTATAAATTTATAATGTATATAAGAGAATTTTTGCACTAACTTTTCCCACTTGGGTGATACACTGCAATGTTTATCTGCTGACTGCTTGCTTTTATTATCAATCCTTTCTTTTCTTTAGGTATGTGCCTTTGAAAGCATGCTAGCTGGCATGTATAGGCTCAAACGTCTGGGTATCAGCATGACTCATCCTGCTGGTCTCTCCTCTGCAATGAATCAGCTTCCTGACGAAGCAATTGCGTTAGCGGCTGCATCCCACATCGAAAGAGAACTGCAAATAACTCCCTGGAACTTGAGCAGCAACTTTGTTGCATGTACAAATCAGGTAAATTCAGTTGGTACAAAGTTGCTCATATGTGACAATTACTTTCATTTGTAAGAGAAACGAAACATTTAAGGAAATGGCAATTTCCATGTGAGGAAGATCCATAAACCATACCGTGTTACATTTTTGTCTTTGTGGATGAGGAAAAAGGAACACTTGTTATATTAGAAGCCGTTAACTCAAGTGTCATTTAAGACCTCTATTTCTAGTTAGGTATAGCGGCCTTGGAGTTTTATGCCTTATTAGCAGGTCATTAACATACTATATGTATACATATACACATATGTATGCGTGTATTGAATTTTTTATTAGGTTAATTATTGTCTACTGTGTGTGTGTATTCAATGCTTACTCGGACCCATCATGCGCTTTTGGCATGTATTAGTTCTAACCGTTACTTTTTTTTATTTGATCCTTTTTAATTGGTACTAATGTCATGAAAGTGTGTGTGTGTGTGTGTGTCGGCCTAACTATAAAGAGCGTCTTTTTTGTAAAATACTTGAACAAATTTGAACTGTTTCCTCCATATCCTAGAAAGGAAGACGTTGGATTATTTTGACTTTCATGTTCATATGAAAACATCATTTGAGAAGAAAAATCCCACCGTCTAACCGTGCTTGATTATTTGTGAGTGGCTTTTCTTGTAAGAGCAATGAGTTGTTTTTTACGACCACCATTTCTTTCTTTCCTCGATGCCTTTTGCTTTCGAGCCAAAGTTTGCTGGGTAGTGTCTTTGAAAAGGTTCAGGATAGAGGAAATATGTCATAAATTACTAATCTTTTTGGTTGAAGCCTTATTTTCATACATTGTTGTTCAGGATAGAGGAAATATTGAGCGCTTGGAGATTACTGGCTTTTTGTGCCTGGGATCAGGAATTATTTATTTTAAACTAAAAAAATTGAAAGAATATTTTTAATGCAATATACTTTTTCATGCATCTGTAGCTTTTTGAACAATTCTTTTTCTTCCACATGTCAGGCACCTGCGATTCGGAGGTGTGTTGAGGAGATTGTCTTCTCTTTCACTTATCCTAGGCTTGATATGGAGGTCAGTACTGTCTTATCTTCCTCTATATCATTAGTTATATATTTTTTACTTTATTGCAATTCTCACTTTGTATTTTTGTTCTTACTCTGTCTTCAAATCAACTAAAGAAGATCCTCATATTAGTTTCTGTTAATCATTTCCTTCCACCATATAATCTACTTATGCATGAGATATATCAGGGCTTTTATACAATCAAGTACATTACATTAGCTATATGTGGTACATCTTATAACTCACTTGAAGTCACATCTCAGGTTTCAAAACACATGAATCATTTGCTGAAGGCACCTTTTTGTGTACACCCCAAAACAGGTCAGTTTCGGTATTTGCCTTTTTGAGTATGACAGGCCATGTATTGGCAAGATCATCACCATGTTGACAATTTGACAAGATGCCTAGGTGCAACAGTTTTGAGTGTCCATGTTTACATAAAGAAATTGTCACATGTCTTTAAGATAATGCATGATAATATAAAATTTTGAGTTCTTGAAGTGCACCCATCACAAAGTGACCAACTTTTACCAAATAACCACTTATTTTGAAAAAAGAAACTTTTAATGAGTTGTTGATTTTTTTTTTTCAGAAATTTCATGCTTAAAAGCTAACATGGCAGCCAACTTCTCATGGTTTTACTGTGTGCCATATCTCATACCTGTTCTTTTTTCTAGGGCGCGTTTGTGTTCCTATCGATCCAGCCGTTTGTGATGAGTTTGATCCTACCAATGTGTCAACACTTTCCAAGGTAATGATGATCATGGACCATTAATGCATTCAAATGGTTAAAGTTTTATATCTATTGCAAAGTTTTTTTCCTTCCTATTACATGTCCTTTACATGCTGAATGTTCTGACATTATGAAAACTCACCTTTACATGCTGAATGTTTTTTTGTCAGTACTTAATCATATATGATTAGACCGAAATGATTGGCTGAGATTGCTTCTCGTATTCTCTTAAATTGATATGCTTCTCGTTTGAACCTCATGTACAAAATCATATATGATTCATATAGTAAATCATATATGATTCGTGTTGTTAATCATACATGATTAACAACGTGCGCGACTTGCGCGACTTACCCCGCGACTTGAGGTCGCGCGTGTCACTTTTTTTTCATCAAAACTGAAATTGAATGGCTGAGATTGCTTCTCGTATTCTCTTAAAAAGTTATGTTTCTCGCATGAACCTTTCTCTATATATGTAAAGTTAAACACATCACGTTTCTTCTATCCGAGAATCTAAGAGAGACTCCGTGTGGACCCCTTGTTGGATCAGCACTTTGAGCCCATTAATATCACCTTTTGCCATTTATTAGGAGGTTCAAATGTCACCTTTACTCCAAAACACAAGAATGGGTCAAATAAAAAATAAAAAAAAAACAACTTTAATTGTAATAATTAATAAAAAAGTTTATTGATGAAACAAAAAGCGATCACTAATTTTTTATTTTGATTGTAGTATGAGAAACTATTGCAAATAAAATTTTTATTATAATGTATGATGGTAGTATTTTAGATGGGGAAAATAATTTTAGATGAGTAATGTTTGTGTTTTACTTGATGTTTGTATTACGAGATAGTTTTATTAAAAATAAAATTAATTATCAATTTTTTAAAAAGATGAGTAATGTTTTTATGACATGGGAAAAGGGTTCTTATGAATGGTCGTATCTCCATGTGACTTTCAACCAAATTACTACTTGTCCACTATAAGTCAATGTCCAAACATGTCAACCTTTTTAAATTTAATCTACTTTCAAGAAATGTACAACTTAATTAAGAAGCATCATTGAGTTGTACTCTTGTTAACAACCAAAATTAGATGCTTAGGTGGTGGTGTTTGTTTTTGAAGAGTTATTCAAGTTTGAAATTTGATTTTACTTTTGATTCTTAAGAGGTGGTGCTAAAGTCTGAAATCTGAATCAATAAGATTGTTTTTGTAAATTGATAAAAGTCTAAATATGTATAATTGTTTATTTATTCAACTAGGTACATCAATTTAAGTGAGCATCGATGATTGAAAAGAAAAAAAAAGAAACAAAAAAAGATGTTGACATCTTTACTAGGCGGTGGAGTTTTAATCATATCTCACAAACTAAAACCCCCAATTAAAGTGATTCAAAATGTTTTGGAAAGCCAACCCACAAATTTACAATATTTGTTTTTTTGCAGTTTTGCAAACTTAGTATGCATCTGGGTTAAAAACGACATTGAAATCAAAAGAATGGTGTTAGATGAAAATAAGAGGTAATTAAGTGGTTAGGTTAACACTTGTTTATCATAGGATATTAAACGTTAAAATGCTCTTAAGAGGGCAAAAAACTGGTCTATACTGTCTTTTGTCTGATCGAATTAGACATAAGTAGTAAATAAGAGCTGAAAACCTAAAAACAAACTAAGCATAATTCTCAAATTGGTTTGATGATGAATATATATTAACTATTTTTTTTTTCAAATGCAAAAAGTGGTTCAATGCTAGCAACCTCTCTCCCCATGTTGGCCATACCTACCTTTTGAGATACGAAAGAGCTTCGTAGGTACCAATAAAGTCATTATTAAATTGTAATTTAAACGGCATCTAGGGGCAAAACTGTAACTTCAAATTCTCAAAAAGTAGTATTTTGGCGGTATTAGAGTGGTGGATATATCGACAAAGTAAAGATGGGGTCGAGGCCGACACCATGAAGAAGATTGACCCATATCTTGTGATCTACAACTTGGTGTGGTCCTAGTTGTTACAACGCATTTCTTCTCATTCTTATCTATATTATCTTTTAGTTGGATCTAAAAATTTGAAATTTCATTATTAGTTTAAAAGACTTGGTTAATATCAGTGTTTTAAAAACCGGTAGAACCGGCCCGGTCGAGCCGGTTGAACCGTGAACCGGTGAAAGGACCGGTTCAATTGTGACCGGTTTTATGCGTTTTAAGAACCGGATTGAACCAACCGGTTTAACCGGTGGATCGAAGCGGTAAAAAAACCGGTTGAACCGTTTAAAAAAATATATTACATGTAAAAGTTGTTATTATTATTATTTTAATGTATTTTTATTAATGTAAAACTATTGTAATATATATTTTTAGTATTTTTTAACTTGTATATATCAAATTGTTGGTTTTATAAATATATGAATGTAAGAACATGAAAAAAAAAATATAAAAATACTTGGAACCGGTTGAACCGTGAACTGGTTGAACCGTGAATCGGTCATTACACCGGTTCAACTAAAAAACCGATTTTTAAAACATTGATTAATATTGTTGAATTAAAAGTAAAGTTGTTTTAGTTGATATGAGACGAGTTAATATTTACGAATCCAAAGTTCATCACTAACAAAACATATATTGGACAATAGAAAAATTATTATGTTCGATTGGTTTTGTAATTCTATAAATCTAATACTTATTTCAAAAATATTATAAATTTATAAATCCAATAATTTATTTCAATTCTTTTTGCTACTTTCTCCAAACAAAAATGTACTATGACCATTCAATGATGTCATCTTAAAGTCACGATGGTTTTTAATATCATATTTCATTTAACAGATTTCTTAACTATGTTTTTTACTAATCTCGTTGACTACATTATTTTTGTTTTAATTGTTACATTGCTTAATAAAAAAATAGTTTGTTTATAAAACATTGGAATTCTTGACATTTGGTCAAAGATTAAAGAACGAAGTGTAAAAAGATAATGACCTTTGCTGGGGAGTATGGTTTTGTAACCGAAAATAGTAAGGTGATGTTTGTTTTTTAAGAGATGTTGAAGTCTGAAGTATGATTTTACTTCTGATTTGTAAAAGGTGATGTTGAAGTATGAAATTTGAATCAATGAGACTGTTTGTTTTTGTAAAATAACAAAAGGTTGAATATGCATAATTGTATGTTTGTCTATTTTATTCCTAAAAAATTCAACTTAAATACGCCAATTGAAGTAAGCGTTGATGATCAAAGGACAAGACGAAAAAGAAGAAACAAAAAGAATGTAGGCAGCTTTGCGAGACTGGAGAGTTTTAATCATATCTCATGCACCGAAACCCCTACATAAGCGATTCAAGATGTTCTAGAAAGTTAACACACAGATCTACAATCTTTGTGTTTTGCATCTTTGCAAAATCAACGTGCATCTGGGTTAAATCTGACGTTGAAATCGAAAGAATGGTATTGAATGAAAAGTGGCTAGGTTATCACTTAATTTATCAGAGGACATTAAGAGTTAAGAGGCTAAAAAAGAAAAAAAAAAACGATTTGAGTACTCTTATGTCTAATCAGATTGGCATAAAAGTGCAGAAAATCAAAAAACAAACAAGGCCTAAGTATGTTGTTTTAATCTTTTTGAAGGCTCTATATGATAACTGTATATGAACTGGATAAGTAATAAATAGAACAAAATATAAAAGTTTACAACATATATTATATTAAAACTGCAAACTAGAACAAAAAAGATGTCCTAAAAGACAAAATAATATAGAAAATTCATTTAAATGCAATCATTCTTCTAACATTCTTGGAAAAAAAATGTTAAATTAGAGTTTGAGGTAAACTAACATTTGGTAAACTTCTATATGATGAATTTTCAATCAAAAGACTTATTGGAGAAAGTTGATTGTAACAAGATGTATAAAGCACGTGCGTTGCGTCGGGTGATATTCAAACAATCACATTCTTAATAATCCGATTTACATAAATATTGTAGATAAGTTGACTTTTCAAAGTAGACAATATTAGTTTGCCAAACATCTAGTGAATATGAATTTACGTACATAATACTACATGATTTATATTGTCATTCCTCTGAGAGGACCAAAAATGCAGTTTTTCTTTAGTCAACCACAATTTCAAAAGTAGTTAAGCAAACTAATATTAGTTGTTGCAGCTTGTAGGAGACATATTTGCTCTATTACCAAAAGATCATGACCCCTGAAAAAAATGAATGTAATTTACATATTTACACCCTTACCAAATTCCTTTCAATCCCATGGCTTCATATATGTTATCACGTGGCCTTCATGTGGGTTTTGAAGATCATGAGACGGTTGTTATTTATGGGATACATGAATATGGTTTCCATCATTTTTTATAAAAGTGTGTGATAATTATCTCTCATAACTCTCTCTCTATCTCTCTAACGAATTTTGCGAGATTCATAGAGATAGTAAACAACAATTAAATGCAATCAACAAATAAGATAAACATGATTGGAAGCATGAGGGTTAGAAAAGCTTCTAATGATCAAGAAGATTCCAATAGCAAGAATCTATCTATCAGGTGCACACCCTAAAACCAGTCACGTATTTAGTGGTATTTCCTCCATCTCTCTATGTATCCTTTGCAATCAACTAAGAGAGAAAAACAAAACACACACACCCGATGTTGGGTGTGTGTGTGTGCTCTTCAATTTGTAGAAAAAAAGTCATTTCGTTTTCCTTGTTTTGTTTAAAGTTTGCCAGAAAGAAGGAAAAAAAATACTTTCACTTTTCCTTTTCTTTGGGTAGGTTACATTAAAAGAAAAAATAATCCATTTCAACTATTCATTTCCTTTGTGAACACTTTGATGAAATGACGTTTTATAAAGCTTCTCAACTATTTTTGAATACATATATAATTGAATTATATATGGTATATAATAAAATAATTAGATCAAAAAATATTCAATATTAGGCTCATTTCGAAGGTATCGACCACACGATTATAATGGCGTAATTTGTTAAATTTAAAACATATTTTTTAACATATGTTGGCGAATATACAATATATGGCTAAAATGTCAAATGAAATATAAAAAACTAAAAGGTATAAAGTGAATAAATATTATAAGCCTAGGGGGTTAAAGTGTAATATTACTATTCATTTAGTTTGTCAATTGATATAAGGGTATAATGTGAAGATCCAACTAAACATTTTGTTTCCAACAATGTTAGAAAAATGGATTCTATTTAGAAGGCTATAGTGTTTCGAACAATGACGATCAATTTCATGACAAATGATGTCGACAAAATAGCAGGCGAGGCTGCTCGATAAACAAGAAAGAGATAAACAAAGAACAAGAAGTGAAAGATTATAAAATAAGGTTGTACGTGGTGTTTTAGTCATAAAATTAGTCATTTGAAAACAAATATGCACTGCAATGGTTGATGGAACAATTCAATCTTCAAGTTAGAGATCTAAAAGGATTTAAGATTCGCAATTGACAAGCGAAAATAGGTGAATAGACAAACTTAATAGAAGAAAGGCCCTTGGGGAATTAAGACAAGTTGCTAAAATGTTATAGTTGTCCAAATGGGCTAAAATAAGAGGTAGAAAGCAGTAAGGATAAAGCTAAATTATGGTCTAAAAATCAAAATAAATATATAATTTGGGTAAATGCTAAAAAACAAATAATTGGTCCCCAAAGATGTGTTCAGACTCTCAAATTGGTTCACACTCCTGACCACGATACGTTTGGGTATCACAAAATCAGCTCAAGAATTATCATTCAATAACCATTTAACATCAATAGTTACCTTCTAAAACCAAAATATACATAATCGCTCCTATATCAATGCTGAGAATCTTCTCAATAGATGAAAATGGTTATTTGAAATAAGTAGTGGATAGTTATGAAAAGAGCAATTACATAACTGATTAGAAATACATTTCAGTGACTGATGTGGGATTTCAACAAATTTGTTCAAAAGATACTCTAATTTATCTGAAATATTGAGTTCGTAAGATAAAATTCGGTTCAGTTTTGATTCTCGATTATTTTAGATGAATTTTTGGTTTTTCTTTTTTAAATGCGTAAGTGGTTTTGAAGGAGATAGTTGATATAATAGGAGAATAAATTGTGGGCCAAAATGAGACCGTCCAACAAGCAAGTCAAACGTTTCAAAGTCAATTTGTGTCATATGGAAGTTGGAAGATAGTATGGGTCGGTTTGACAATTTTGGATTACGAAATTATTGGACCTTCTATCATGTTTCGCATTATTTGGATATAGTGATTAAAATATCATTTATATATATTAAAGAAAGAACCAAGGATGTTGATGTGACATCTTCTAAAGCTTGGAATTTTATTTATCTTTTTTCTCATTGATCATCTTTTTTACCTTTTTTTTCTAATTTCCAATATTAATTATTCATGATCATTAATTGTTATTTATGTTTGTATTTAACATCATCTCTTCATTTTCCATAACTACTCTACACCATCCAATAGTTTCATACTATAAATTATGAGCATGTCATTTGATGTTTATCATTTTTTCATGTAAACTTTGAGAAAACTAATAAAGGTATGCATTTCTTTTACTTTTTGTTGAGATTTTAAAGTTTTTTTTTTGTTTTCTTGAAGATGTAATTTGATGGTTCTAGGGTTTTCATAGATGATTCGATATTTGTAGTCTTGAAGATGTAACCATTTCTTATGTAGCTTCATCAAATTTCAACATGTGTGAGGAGAAATATGTATAAGGTGACATCTCCCTAAAGCCTTGAATTTTCTCTTTTTTTTTTCCTTGAATTTCTCAATTTTTGTAAATTTTAATCTATTTCAATCATCCTTTAAACATATCATCTATTATTCATCAAATCATCAAACATACGTTTGAGAATATATATATATATATATACACACACACACACACACACACGCATATGCATCTACTATTTGAGACGAATTATTTGTTTTTTTGTTGATTTTGTTATCAATCATATATTGATCTATTTGTGTAATCCATCCAATTCTAAGTTAACATGCGTGTTCAGTTAAAATAGAAGTTATTGTTCTTTCACCATAAAATTTTAAGGTAACAAAATTTATGTTTTATGTCATTTTTCTATGAATTATATATATTGTTGTTAATGTTTGCATATATGTTTTATTTGAAAATTGTTGTTTTGCTTGACAATGTTTTTTCCATGGAACTGAAGATGCATTTTTGCCAGCGATTTTAGATGACAAGATACAATATAAAAAATAACTGTAATAAGTAATCTTCGATGGTTAGTTGTATTTTTATCCAAGTTTACTTTGAGAACATTAATCTGGTATACATTTTTAGAGTGTTGTTGGAGCTTTAAATCTCTTTTTTTATTCTAATCTTTTATATTTTTCCAAGTTTTTGCTTGATTAATTATATAAAATACTATTAGAAAAAATCATTATTATTTACATCATTACATGTCTCATGAATACAATAACATATATATTTATATTTAGTTGCCAAAATTTAATAATAAATTTGTTATAATGAATATAAACATATAAATGAAATACTTATGTTGATTAAAAATCTAATAACTTATCATTAATATACTTTAATATAACTTTAATGACAATTATCAATTGCTATTGTTTATAAAATACTTTTTATATGTATTGTTTAAAATACTAAACAGTAGATTATGCCATATATATTCATTTGTATAAATACTATTTTCATTACTCCTATATAAACATAATACATAAAAAAATAAAAAATACGATATATATCAATTAGACCTATTTTCAAGTGAAATTTTAATTCCAAAATAAAAAATACGATAAATAATTGAAGTCATTATATAAAAAAATTACTAAACCTTATAAATCTTATGAAAATTAGTAAAAAGATATAAATGAAATTATAATTAATATAAAATAAATACATTTATAATCAATATATAGTTAAATACTATTAATAGTTCTCTAAATATATGAGACACATACCATGTTTAATATCGCCTAAAACATACTTAAATAAATCATATGTATAATTAGAATTAGTACACAAAATATAAAATGACTACAATAATATATAATAAAAAATAAAGTCAATAAAATAATATGTGTAAAAGAAAATATGAAAGCAACATGTCACTTAAATTAGAAAAATCAATATATCAAATGAAAAAAATTATTTATTACAATCACAAATACATATAAATTAATTCATACTCTATTATTACTTTAGATTATATCAAATTAAATATGTAAATTGAATTAGAATATAATCAATATATATATATAATATGACATTCCTTTGGTTTTAAAAACACAACAAAAAAATTATGCACGATGCATATCAAATATTTTGTAAAAAGAAATGACTAAATATATATATATATGTGTGTGTGTGTGTGTGTGTGTTTGTACCACTTTTGAAAAATATTTTTCATTTTAATTTTAGATATTATAAATTATTAACCGAACAATTACATTTTAGTTGTATTTGGCAAGTATTTCTTTAAATTATTTTTTGCTACCGCACAGCGCACGGTTTTGCCACTAGTTTATATTAAAGTTGAATTAAAAGGAATCATATAGACTAACAAACGACCCAGGCAACTAATGTGAATCCACGTTTTGACCAAGGAAGGAAAATTTTTGTTGGAGAAAGGTTCTTTTGGTTGGATTAAAATTAAAAAAAAAACTATTATTTTAATCAGAAGTTGATTTAAATATTTTTTTTTTCTATTTTAAATTGGTCTTCTAGTCAATCTTTTTATAGTTTTACTAAAATGTCACTACACGCAATGACAGGTCTAATTTGTGGAGAGGTGAAAGTAAAAAAAAAACACTATAGAGGCGAGATTCGTAATTCTTTAACCGTGTTCGGAAGTTACAGACCTATTCTTGTGTATGTAGAGAAAATTTATAGACATGGTCCCTATACTCATGGACATGTTCATAAACTTCTTTTCTTCTATTATTACCTTTTTACTCCTCCATAAATTGCGGATCTTTCACTTGTGGAAGTAGCAATACTCTTGTAAAATAAGAAAAGAAATGACTAGGATACCAACTATCTAGAAAATGGCTATTTCACTTGGTTTCTTTTAATTTTTTAATTGATAAGAATATGCTTTGGAAAAAACTAGCTTTCCGTCTAAAGTTTTCCTTTAGAAACATACTGAATAAGCCACTTTTTATATCACGAATTGACAATTAAGTAGTCTATAGTTTGTTTGCATAAAATGTGAGACTCATTAACTACCAACAAACAAACACTAAATGTAATTGAATAGCATACATGATATTAGGAGAGGTTGCAATACATGGCCATTCTCAGGGGAAGGTAGGATGGGTGTCCATCCAAGTCCATAAAAATAATAGTCTGATCGTGGAAAAAGAGGTCTACTTCTTTTTAAATATATAATCATAGACCAAAAAGAATTTATTAGTGATTATGGGTCTTAAATATGTTAATTAAGTGTAATGTTAAAAGAAAATTTATAATAGCTGAATTTTCATATTCGTTCTGCTTATAGCTTTTTGCTCTAAGTTTTTTTCTTTAGTAACAAATTTTTTGATTATTTGTTGGTGCTACTGTTATCTATTTAACTGTTTATGTACTTCATCAGTTTATTAGATAATGACTTTTCAAGCTGGTTAATTTGTTATTGCTAGATCTTTTGTTTTGGGCCATAGGCTATTGCTCCTTCCGATCCTACCCTCCCCGAATTCATCTTTTTTCAGGACTCAATTACACGTCCTAAGATACTGTTTAAATATTTGATTTTTGCCCAAAAACTTTTGATAATCTCTTTTTTCTTCATCTCCAATAGGCTCTCCCTCTATTACTTCCTTTCCATAGAGTTTAACTTTGCATCGAAATAAAGTAGAGTTCACCTTGTGACCAAGGAAATTCCTACTTTTTAAAAAGATTTGGCAACCGTATTTGCTGACGTGATTCATATCTATATTTAGAATCTCATAGCTATTATTACGTTTTTATACATTATTGACTTTTAATCATCTAATATTGTGTATCTAAATCTCAAATACACCCTTATATATAAGAAATTAAAAGAAATTAAAGCTACAATAGATATGTATTTTTAATTTTGAGAACTTGGCTTCTCAAAAACAGTTATCCCTAATGGTTCAAAAACAATTACAAAAAACACATTAACATAAAATATGATAGAACCCTAAAATTTATATTTTATTTTATATAAATGTTGTTTTAAAGAGTCAATAGTTACAATGTCTTTGATAATAAGACATTGTATTATATATAAAAGATAGATGATAATACGGAAAAATATTCTCCATAATCTGTTTTTGATCAATTTAATTTACTAGATTTAGGTCCACCAAGCAAATGTATTTAGATTCAATTTATAAAAAACTAAAATTAGTTGTTATTAATTCAACATCTAGTTTTTTCTTTTAATTAATAAAATTATACCCCTATTTAATACCCTCGTGAAGGGGGCAAGTTGACTATTTCCGTCAAAATCGTTTTGACTTAAACCCTACCATGGACACGTGGACATGTATGTGGCACTCTATCATTAGTACATTGGCTACACGTAATAAACACATAATGTATTTGGTGTTCATCATCTAAAGCAAATAGCCAAATACAATTATTTGTAAAATTATAAATTTCGTCCTTGTATATGTAAATTATAAATTGGGTTCCTTAAACGAAATAATTACAAGTATGGGTTCAATTTTGTTAAGAGTTATGTTATTTGTTTTAGTTCTTAAATGCGTATGCCTTCCACGTGAGAGAATTTATTTCGGCTATTTTACATTTCTTTCTTTGATTTATTTTTTTAGCATAAAATATCTAAAACTAAGTTCCTTTTTTTTTTCAACCCCACAAGCTTAGGCCAAAACCCTTTTGATCTTTGTTTTCTTCGCTTAAATCATCGTAGCACCATCAAACACCATGGATTTTGATGACGCATCTATTGGGTACTTAGTGACTATACTTGTCCCACATAATGACATAGGCTATGTTTGGCAAGCGTAGCTTATAAGCTAGCTGTTGATTGATAAGCTTGCTAGTAGCTGATAAGCTAGCTGTTGAACAAATTATGTTTGGCAAAAACTAGCTTATGAGTATGTAAAATGACCAAAAAGGGTACCCTTGAATTTAATAATTAATATTAATAAGGGTATAATTGGAAAAAGCTACAATAAGCTTCTCATAAGCTACTCAAAGTAGCGTTTCAAAAAGCTAGCTTATAAGCTAGCTGATAAGCTAGCTTCCTGGTACATGTTTGGATGGACTAGCTTATAAGCTAGCTTATGCTTGCCAAACCAAGCCATAATAGATACTAGAGTAAATTACGGATTTGGTCCCTAAGCTTCAATAATTATGGATTTGGTCCTTGAGGTTTGCAAATCCTATTGGATTTGGTCCCTGTTGGTGCAAGTAGGCAAGGACCAAATCCAATAGAATTTGCAAACCATAAAGACCAAATTCAATAGAATTTGTAAACCAAAAGGACCAAATTCGATAGAATTTGCAAACCACAAGAACCAAATCCGTAATTATTGAAGTTTAGAGACCGATTCCATAAAAACCACCAAACCACGAGAACCAAATCCATAATTTACTCTTTAGATACTATTATAGTTTATAAGTTTAAGCCTGCATAGTTTATGGAAATGGAAAAAGCCCACATAATGAGTTTGTGTTGGGCTTTAGTGGAAGGTATGACACTTTTTGATGTTCAAAGATTGGGCAAAAGTATAATTTTAAAAATAAAATTGCAAAACAACATAAAAACGATATTACCTTTAGATGGAGGATCAACCAGTAGAATTAAGATAACGGGGCCCAATCTATAATAGAAGTGAAACCATAGTTAATGTAATTATTTAGTTTGGACCAAGTTTGTAATTTACATTTCTTCATTTTATTTAAACCGACCATAACTTGTAATAGTAATGGTATTGATAATGATAACATAATTCGACATAAAACATAGATCTTCCATCAAATAATGTGGATGGAGTTGATCATTCCATAATGTAAGAAAATGGACTATTCCTAAGAAATTTACCTTTCGTCCAAAAAGGCACTAAACACTATTAAAAAATCGATCAATTGAATCTAAAGAGGGCGTTTGATTCACCTGGTGGAATTAGGATTTATCACAAATGTAATTTGACAATGTGTTTGGTTTCCCATTTGGAATGAAATCTCACAAAACAATTGGAATTTGCATGTGTTGGGTGGTGGGATAGCCATTGCGGCAATGGTAACATGCGTGGTGATGTCAAGGTATGGTAGGGTGTGATGGACGATGTTGGTAGTTGTTATGACAACTTAGTGGGTGGTGGTGCGGGCGGGGGCAGGGTAGGATTGTGGTGGGTTAGGATGGTAGTTGTAAAACCTGTCATATTTATCACAAATAGAATTCATATCTTTCAACCATGAAGTTTGATGAAATCCTAGCAATCAAATCAACAACCAAACATCATAATGAAACTCAATCAAAGGAATTGATAATAGAGTTTCTTTAAATTCTCGGTTCAGGTACAAGATACTATCATTACTGCCTGGACAATTAGACATCTAACCCGTACAAACTAAACATATATTACAATTAATAGAATAACTTCCTAAATAATTTGAGATAATTATGGTGTGTGTATATTTCCTATTATTTGTATATATCCATACCTTGTATAGCGTGATTAGGCTACCCATGTACTTGTATATATTTCAATGAAATACAACCAAAGGGGACACGTTTTGAGCTCCATCATGGTATCAGAGTTGCATATCACCATCTTCTAAACTCTCTTGTTTTTTCCACCAAACCCCCTTCTTTGATTTATACACACAGACCACCATTGATAACCTTTTTCTCCCTATTTTTGTTTTCTCTCTTATTTCTTTCCTCCACTATCTCTTTCATTTATTTTAAAAACCTTTATTTTTTCTTCTTCCATCCCTTTGTTGCCACGTTCTCAAGTTACTATGGTGGTTGAAACCGATTCTTCGGCTTCCTCAATTGAAAATCAACCCAAAACTACGGGTTTTCATCCGGCTCTTACCGTCTCTAACATTCGCACCTTCATCCCTATTACTCTCGAAGTAGAAAAAGCACAATATGCATCTTGGACCGAGCTTTTCAAAATACATGCTCGGGCTTATCAAGTGCTCGATCATATTGTCCCTCCTCGTGATGATTCTGTCGATAAAAGCTTATGGCTTCGTTTAGATGCCATTGTCCTCTAATGGATCTACGGAACGATATCGACCGATCTGCTCCACACAATTCTCGAGCCTGATGCAACCGCACAAATGGCTTGGGATCACTTGAAGGAAATTTTTCAAGACAATAAAAGTTCGAGGGCTGTCCATCTCGAACATCAGTTCTCCCGTACCCAACAAACTGATTTCCCCACCATCTCCGCCTACTGTCAACACCTAAAGATGCTTTCCGATCAGCTTGCTAATGTTGGAGCTCCGGTCACCAACCAACGATTAGTACTTCAACTTGTTGCCGGCCTCTCTGACGCATATGATGGGGTTGCCACCATCATCCAACAATCTGACCCACTGCCCCCGTTCTATCGTGCCCGAAGCATGCTAACCCTTGAAGAAACTCGTAAAGCCAAGCAAGCCTCGATTTCATCAGATACTCACTCAGCCCTGCTCACTACCGGCGTTCCCTCTGCTAACATTGCCAACTCGCAGCCCCCTGCTGCATCTCGACAAGAAAACCGACCTGACGATCGTTATCCATCTCGTGGTCGTGGAGGACGTGGTTTTCGTGGGCGTGGTCGCGGCGGTCGTGGTTATCGTCCCACCCGTGAATCATCTTCACATCGCGCGCAATGGTTGTACCCACCCCCACAATGGTCACCCCCACAGTGGCCACAACAGATGTGGCCAAATCCACCATGTCCCTACCCGACTGATGGCTACTCGACACCACCATGGACTCCACGATCCAATTTTCAGCAAGCCGACACATCAAGTACAATGGGTTTAATTTATAGACAAATCATAATTAGGTAACGTCCTAATTAAGGAAACACAATTAGGGTAAATCTCCTAATTAAGGAAACACAATTAGGCTCCTTTTTCCTGCGTCTCTCCCTCTTTTTGTCTAATCTAAGTGGGCCGAAGCCTACATCCCAACAATCTCCCACTTGGAGGCTTCGAAACACGTTCACCTGCGCTCCTCTGTACTTCTGTAAACATCAACTGAGCTTGAGCTCCCCCTAGTTACCACCACCTTCTCAACACTGTTCTTGAAGGCCAGCTGAAGTCATACAGAACTTCAGCCTATCCAGCGCCACAGATTTGGTAAACATATCTGCTGGATTCTTTGCACCTGAGATATTCATCAAATTCATAGTACCATCACTGATCAGTCCTCTGACAAAGTGATACCTCATCCCAATGTGCTTTGTTTTCCCATGATAGACCGGATTCTTAGCAAGTTTAACCGCACTTTCATTATCACAGTACAACGAGTAATCAGCTTGCTTTTTGCCAAGCTCTTCAAAAAAAGTCTTCAACCACACTAGCTCTTTACTGGCTTCAGCGACTGCCATGTACTGAGCTTCTGTTGTTGATAAAGCGACGCTTTTATGAAGTCTGGACATCCAACTAACTGCTGTCCCTCCCACTGTGAAAACGTACCCCGTAGTGCTTTTAAACGTCTTCTTGCATCCACCCAAATCAGCATCTGTATATCCTCTAAGAATTGAGTCTTTACCCTTGAAACATAATCCCATCTTCGAAGTACCCTTCAAATACCTGAGCAACCATTTGACTGCTTCCCAATGTTCTCTCCCCGGATCTGACATAAAGCGACTAACGACCCCTACGGCATGGGCTATGTCTGGTCTCGTGCAAACCATGGCATACATGAGACTACCAATAGCAGATGCATAAGGAACATCAGCCATATCTGCTTTCTCTTCTTCTGATCTAGGAGATTGATCTTTGGTAAGCCTGAAATGACTTCCCAACGGTGTGTTTCTGGGTTTCGTCTTCTCATCGTTCATCTTGAACCTTTCTAACACTTTCCCGATGTATTTCTCCTGGGACAGTGTCAAAGATCCATCTTTCTTGTTTCTGGCAATGCTCATACCGATTATCTGTTTGGCTGGACCCAAGTCTTTCATCTCGAACTCCTCAGACATTTGCTTCTTCAACTTGCTGATCTCTTTCATATCCGATCCTGCAATCAACATATCATCTACGTACAGAAGTAGAATGATATAGGAGCCTTTGAATTTCTTCACATAACAGCAATGGTCCATCTCACATCTTCTGTACCCGGTCCTCTCCATGAAGTTGTCGAACTTCAGGTACCACTGCCTGGGTGCTTGTTTCAGACCATACAAGCTCCTCTTCAGTTTGCAGACCCAATCTTCTTTACCAACAACCTGAAAACCCTCAGGTTGTGTCATGTAGATGTCTTCATCAAGATCACCATGTAGGAATGCCGTCTTGACATCTAGCTGCTCTAGATGTAAGCCCTCTGCTGCTACAATACTCAAGACCAATCTGATGGTGGTCATCTTCACCACTGAAGAGAAGATCTCATTATAATCGATTCCCTTTTTCTGTTGAAATCCTTTGACCACTAAACGGGCTTTGTACCGTTTAGACGCATCATGCTCTTCCTTGATTCTGAAGACCCACTTGTTCTGCAACGCCTTTTTGTCTCGAGGAAGCTTGGTTAACTCCCAAGTTTTATTCTTGTTTAGAGATCCCATTTCTTCTTTCATTGCATGCTCCCACTGCAACGAATCTTTCAGCTTAACTGCTTCAGAGTAACTTTCTGGTTCACCATTCTCAGTCAAAAGAAGATAATTGACTGATGGATCGTATTTTTCAGGAGGTTTAGTGACTCTGGTGGATCTCCTGACCCAATTCGATTCAACCGACTGAGGCTGTACTGGAGAAGCCATTTCTTCTTCATCCTCTGAGCTTTCATTGTTGACAGCATCTTCATGAACATCTTCAGATTCATCATCATTCTGAAAATCTGGCTCAGTATTCCCACTATCTTGAGTATCTTCTGACCCTCTGACACTGATGTCATCACTATCAAACTCAACTTGTACTTTCTGATTCTGTGAGTTTCCCGTGCTTCTGTCTTTATAAAGCTCAGCCTCGTTGAACGTTGCATGTTTGCTTCTGACTACCTTTCTGCTTTCAAAATCCCAAAGCCTGTAGCCCATACTATCTGCGCCATATCCAATGAAGGTGTATTTCTTGGCTTTTGCATCCAACTTGTCACCATCTTTCATCAGATCATAGGCACTGCATCCGAACACCTTCAAATGATCATAGGTGACAGCTTCACCTTTCCACTCTTCTTCTGGTATCTTGAAGCCCAACGGTACTGATAATCCTCGGTTGATAAGATAAGCTGCAGTGTTAACTGCATCGGCCCAGAACGTCTTTGGAATCCCGGCATTGAGTCTCATACTCCTAGCCCTTTCATTCAAAGTTCTGTTCATCCTTTCTGCCACTCCGTTTTGCTGAGGAGTGCCTGGAACTGTCTTTATCATCCGAATGCCATGTTCAGCACAATAGTCGGTGAATTCCATGCTGATGTATTCCCCACCGTTATCGGACTTCAAACACTTTACCTTCAAATCAGTTTCCAATTCAACAGCAGTTTTCCATTTCTTAAAAGTATTGAAAACATCAAACTTATTTTTAAGAAAATAAACCCATACCTTGCGTGTTGAATCGTCGATGAATGTCACATAGTAGTTCGATCCTCCCAAAGAAGAAACTGGTGTCGGTCCATAAACGTCTGTGTGGACAAGCTCTAATTTCTGAGCTTTTGGTGTCTGGCCCTCCTTTACAAAAGATACCTTCTTTTTCTTGCCAAGAACACAAGATTCACAGAATTCTGAATCCACCTTCTTTAAGTCTGGGAGCTTTCCTCTAGCAACAAGCATCTTCATTCCCTTTTCACTCATGTGGCCAAGTCGTTGATGCCACAGTCTGGAGGGTTTCAGTTCGTTGGTCACTGCATTCACCTCATCATCCGGAATTTCAACCATGTATAAGGTGCCTCTCTTTTTACCCCTAGCGATTACAAGGTTTTCTTTGACAACTTTCCATTGTCCCCCACCGAAAGTAGTCTAATACCCTTGGTCGTCCAACTGCCCGGCAGAAATTAACATCTTCTTAAGGTTGGGAATGACCCGAACGTCCTTCAGTGTCCAAGTAGTACCCAATGAAGTTTTTACGTCAACATCTCCTATTCCTGTGATGTCAAGAGTACGATGATCAGCCAAACGAACTCTACCAAGTTTACCTATTCGTAGATTCTTGACCATCTTCATGTTGTAAGTGGCATGGAAGGATGCACCGAAATCCAAAATCCAAGACTCTGCTGAAGTTTCAACACAACAAACAAGGGCATCTTCTGAATCATCGGTTGCTGCATTCACTTCTCTATTTCCAACTGTCTGATTAGGGCACTGATTTCTGAAGTGTCCAGTTTCTTTGCACTTCCAACACTGAATGTCCTTCCTTGGCTTTGACTGGCTCCTCTTTCTCGACTTTGATCTGCCTCTTGCTTTACCTCTTTCTGTTCATCTACCTCTCCCTTCAGTGCTTAGCAAAGCACTAGATGATTCTCCAGAACTCCGTCTTTTTATGTCCTCTCCTAGGATGAAGTCACGTATGCCCTCAAAAGTGAGTTTAGAGGTTCCAACTGAACCACTAATGGCAGTGACAGTTCCTGACCAACTTTCCGGTAACGAGGATAATAAAAGCAAGGCCTGAACTTCATCTTCAAATTTGATATCAACAGATAACAAGCGGGATAGAATGGTATTGAACTCTTTAATGTGCGAGGTAACAGACATACCTTCTCTCATTCTGGTGTTCACTAACTGTCTTATCAGAAATACCTTATTAGAAGCAGAAGGTTTCTCATACATGTTTGACAAAGCCTTCATCAAACCACATGTAGTTGTCTCCTTCACAATATTGAAAGCCACGTTCTTGGCTAGTGTAAATCTGATAACAGATAGGGCTTTTCTTTCTAGAGCAGCCCATTCAGCATCTCCCATCTTTTCAGGTTTCTTTCCTGTCAAGGCTTGATCCAAGTCCTTCTGACATAGCAAATCCTCGATTTGCATCTTCCACCATCCAAAATCTTGCCCATCAAACTTCTCAACTCTAGTTTTTCCGTCGTCAGCCATATCTCGAACTATTAGGGTTTTTCAAATCAAATCAAGACTGATAATAGTGTTCAAACACAACAGTGGCCGGCTGCCTGAACTTGACGGTTGTTCTATTGAACACTACTTTGCAATCAGCCTGAGAGAAAAAAAACCTATTGGCGACGGCGGCGAAAAACAGCGGCTGCGAGAAGAATAGCGGCGGCTGCGAAAAAACAACGGCGGCGGCGGCAGCAGGGCAGCAGCGGTAGTGGAACAGTAGCGGCTGGCGGCAGAACGGCGGCGGCGGCAGCAGGACAGCAGCGGCGGCGGACGGCGGCAGCGGCGGCGGCAGGCGGCGGACAGCAGCGATGGCAGCGGACAGCGGTGGCTGCTGGCGGCGGACAGCGGCGGCGGCGGCGGACAGCGGCGGCGGCGGTCAGCAGCGGCGGCGGCGGTGTGTGACAAATCAAGAGCCGAGCTCTGATACCAGTTGTTAGGGTTTATACGTCACACACACACAATCACGCAACAAAGCAATAAACCGAAAGCGAGAAAAGAACACGAGTGATTTTACGTGGTTCACACGACCGGGGTGATCGTGCTAGTCCACGGGGGCAACTAGGGTTTTCTTTTCTTTGCAGACATCTTCACCAAGGGTCTTCCCCGAGTTTTATTTGAAGATTTCCGCTCCAGTCTCAGCATTCGTGATCCTCCCGCTTCGACTGCGGGGGAGTAATAGAATAACTTCCTAAATAATTTGAGATAATTATGGTGTGTGTATATTTCCTATTATTTGTATATATCCATACCTTGTATAGCGTGATTAGGCTACCCATGTACTTGTATATATTTCAATGAAATACAACCAAAGGGGACACGTTTTGAGCTCCATCAACAATAACAGTGAAGAAGTTGTAACAGGTTTCCTAGATGATAGTCGAACTTCCGTGAAATTTGTCCAACTTTAATGATGGAAATTGTCCAACCAATTTTGAAGTTTAACTCTATTTTGCATTTATTTATATGCACTTTCATATTTTTTTGCATTAAAGTCCTTGAATTTTATACAAATAGTTTTTTACACCTATAAAACAAAAGGAGTATACAGTATCTATCGAGATGTATTATTAGATCAATAGCAAAGTAATATGAAACACAGAAATTGAAGAAATAGAAAATTTGGATTAGACGACATTGCGAAACACACACAATAGAAGTTGTGAGCAAATCCAAATCATGAATTGGTTTTTTTATACATAAAAAAAGTTATGGTCAACCTTTTTATCATTTAAGTGATTTGGGTTACTTTTTTTTCATCTTAAAACTGATTTTTCAATGTAACCAGTTACTATCAAATTTCTTGGCAAATGGTGCATCTTTATAGATTTTCTAAAGTTAAAAAGAAATTTATTTGTCAGAAAAAAGTTATGCTACACATAAAATGATAAAATCATAAAGTATGTTAGATTTTTCTTGACTTTATATATATATATATATATATATATATATATATAAAGAGAGAGAGAGAGAGAGAGAGAGAGGGAGGGAGGGAGGGAGGGAGGGAGGGAGGGAGAGAGGTTCAAATGTGAATCACTTTTTGGTTGTCAACGTGATGACAGCCCAGAGCGCGCCACGTGGCAATCTGAAAAATTTTCGACTTAGTGTTATTCATACTGAATAACGCTATCATTTAGACTGAATAAAACGTTATTCAGTATGAATAAGGTTTAGTCGCACTCTGACGGGTCAAAGCTTATTCAGTATGAATAACACTAACCCGTGGATTTATTCATACTGAATAAGCCTTGACCCACGGATGTCAGATTGCCATGTGTCGCGCTCTGGGTTGTCCTCATGTTCACAACCAAAAAGTGGTTCACATTTGAACTCACCCATATATATATATATTCTTTTTTTTTTTGAAGAAATATATATATATATATATATATATTTTAATATCTGGATTTATTATTACAACAAGTTACTCGTGACATTTTTTTAGTCAACTCATAATTAGTTGATTTTACAAAGTTCAAAGATTTATATGTTAATCTTTTTAAAAGTTAAATCACTCAAAAACCAAACCAGATGTTCTTTTGAGGTTTTTCTAAGTTTTTTTCTAAAAAAGAAATGAAAATCAGGCAATTTTAGCAGACCTGGGTCTGGCCCAATATATACAGCCCATGTGGCCTTTAAAATTGATGTAGCAATTTTATTGCCAGCAAGCAAATCAACTACAACCCATCATCAATCAACTCAAAATATACTTTTTTTAATTTGAAAAAAAGAAAAACGAACCAAAGGCTTGAAATGTATTTAATATATTGGTTAGGCTTTCAAAATTCAGGCTGTGTAAAAATGTTATTACTTATGTGAGAGAAGTGATGAACCCATGAAGTTTTTATAAAATATATTCTTTGTTTAATTACCTTACCTGGTAATTATTAAAGGGACCGATAATTTTATTTGGTAAGAGGAAATCGACAACCTTATCTAGTAATGATGATGACTTTGACCCGGTAAACACTTAACTATTATAAACCCTTACCATCAATACATTTTGATGACTATGAATATTAGTGATAGACTTTTATCAATAAACACTTTATCCAATAAATGTTTGATAAATGAGAAATCATATATCCTCCTACTCATTAGATCAAGACAAATGTCAAAATCAATGGACGATATGAAGAAAAAAAATTAATGTATTACACATGTCACTTGATCAGATGAGTAGGAGAATAAATAGGAGGAAAAAGTAGGAAAAATCACCACAAATGATAAATCTCTTGTCCATTTTCATAAAAGAAAAATGAATCTTTCTCATGTCAATCTTCATAAAGAGAAACGAATCTGACCATGATGTTCACCTTGACAATGTGGTGAGGGTACTCTTTAAAATAGGTGCCTTGGAAAATATTAACATAGATGTAACTTATTATTTTCTTATAAATAAATAATATTTCTTATAAATAAATAAACTGTATTTTCTTATTTTCAATCTCAAACATATTAACTTTTTTTGTTCGTCCATCTAACAACAGTTAATTTATCAATTAAGTTTAGTTAAATAATGGGAGTAAAGTGTGAACTTCAGTATGTATATTCGTCCATCATACATAATATGTATGTATTTTCTTATTTTCTATTAAATTTTTTTTATACATAATATGTATGTATTACACCCACCCCTCAAAGAACGGAAAAGCTGGCGATGAACACAACCACCACTATCCCTCAACCTTTACTCATAACTACCATGTTCTGCTCCTGCCCATGTATAAACAAATTACAAAGAGAAATTATAAATAGATCCCTACGAGGAAAATGAGTTCTTTATATGAATATAGAGATGAGATCCAATATAAAGGATCTACTTTATATGAGTATATTAAAAGTAAAAAGGGTCTATATAACAACATCCCTCTCCTTAACCCCTAAAATCTTCAAAATAAATAGATAATGAGAAACTAAATAAACCCATTCTTTTCTTGCCCATTTTTGTTTTTCATCAAATGGGAAATTCTATTTTTTATCCCCCGGTCAAAACCCACTTCGAGCTCTTTGTATGTTTTTTGATTATTTTTTATTTTTAACTTTGGATTAATGATTAATCAACAAAAGTGAGATTTTTGGATATGCACGTTCGACAACATAAGGGTAATAATTAATGAAACTAAGGCAAGAGAGATGAGAGAGAGAAGATTGGGGCTGGGGGGGTAGAGCGAGAGTAAGGGAGGGGCATAGGCTTGGATTCAGAGAGTATAGCGGCATCTACAAGGATCAAGGTTTCAAGAGAGGTTCGAATCGAAGGAGATTTCTTTCCTGTTTTTCAACTTTCCAGAAGCAACAGGGGTACCGGAGTTATGGAGAATCTTCAAAACAATAGGAGAAGCTTCCGACATCTATATGGCAAGAAAGAGATTACGGAATGGTAAAAAGTTCGGTTTTATTAGATTCAAGGTGGAGGGTGATACTTGGTCGTTGAAGGAGAAATTAGCTAATGTATGGATTGGATCGTTCAAATTGATCTTTTATAAGGCTTCGGCAAAAACAGGGGAGGCGAGTAAGAGTAATGCGAACGCAGGTCAGGGAGGGTTCTCCAGAATCAACAATCTTCAAGCAGTAGGGGAGAAAAGGTCGACTAAATCGTACAAGGATGCGGTTTGCGAAGGAATTCAAACGGACAAGTCGAAAAGAATCGAAGAGCAATCTTTCAGGAATGGATTGGAGTCGGATTTCCAGGAGATCGCATTAGGTACGTGGGCAGAAGATGCAGATAACTCAGAATTCCTTAAATTCTGTTTAGTAGGTTCAATAGGGTCTACTGATAATCTTGATGCGGTAACCAAATTAATCTCGAATATATGGGAGGGTGGTATCCTAAAGTTTTTGGGGGGTAAACAAGTGCTTATTTACTTAGCGAATGAAGATAATATCCGCGCGGTGATTGACAACCCAAAGCACGGGATTCATTATTGGGTGAAGAATATAGCTCGTTGGTCCGTAGGGTATAGAGAGATTGAAAGACTCACATGGCTAAAAGTGACAGGGGTTCCGCTTCATGGGTGGAAAGAGGAAGTGTTTTCGACTATCGCAGGTAAATGGGGCCAAGTCCTAAGAACAAGAAACTGCAATTTGTTTGAAGACAGTGTGTTGAACGAAGGAAGGATTTTGATCTGCACTCCAATAAGGACACCGATCCAGGAAATTGGGAATATCAAAATAGGTCATTTTTTCTATAGGGTTGTTATTACAGAGGAAGAAGATAATGAATCTTTGTCTGCTGCAAGAAGTGTCGATATGGAAAGCTCAGAAGGAGGTGAGTTCTGGCAAGAAGAATCTGAGGCTGATTCAAACTAGTCTTCAGATTCAAGAGATACCCATGCTTGCAATACGGACGACGAGATGGATATTGAGAAGGACGAACTTCAGATTGACGAAGAGGTTGTCGGCGGTAGGCCGGAGATTCCATCACGCGGGGTGAGGACGGAAAATCGGAGTGCTGTCCGTTCTGACACACAATTTGATGCTGGTGTTTCCAAGGCAAAAGGTAATGATGAAGAAGTAGAAAACGAAAAGTCGGCTGATAATAGAGAAGGGTTAGATGCCTTTGGGGCTAAGTCAAACTCAGACCTGGAGGGTGATAAGTCAACTGGGCCACCTTTATCCAGGCCCAATACAGCTGATCCAGATTTCAAAGGAGGCCCAAATCTCGATCAAAATTGTGTGGGCCTATCTAGAACCAATCCATTACACCAAGCTGACGGTGGGAATGATCGTACCAATCCAGAGGATAACTCGGTATGCTCAGTCAATTTCATCAGATCTTCTCAACAAAGGGATCGAGAGGAAGGAGAAAAAACTGAAGTAGTGAAGGAAACAGAGTCGATCGAACCTAATAATTCGAGGGAAGAAGGCAGTAAGGTCGAATCAATAGCGAAAAGGAGGTGTTCCTCACAGAAGCCGAAACCTAGAAAAATGGAGGCGATGGGGTTTGGACGCGGGAAAGTGAGCTTTCACATGATGAAAAAATGTGCTAGGAGCAAAAACCGCAAAACAAGCTCTCAACGAGGCAGAGAAGGAATTAGCGATTCAGCGGACAAAAGCCCGAGAAGATCTGGTAAGTAGAAAGGAAAGGTAGCGAGAGTAAGCCAGAATTCGTTATCCAACGAATTGGGGGGGTAAGAATTCGGAGGAGGCGATCAGGGACTTTGGTGGATTGATAGGAGTATCGTGGAAAGACTCTCAGCAAGCGGGCGAAGGAGAGGGCGATCCTCAACAGTGATTCTAGGTAAAGTAAGTATCGTTCATAAAGTTTTCTGATATGAAGATGTTATCTTGGAATTGTAGAGGACTGGGCTCAGGTTCAAGAAAAGCAGCAGTTAAGGAATTAATTGTTAAAAATAGACCCGATGTAGTTGGATTGCAAGAAACAAAAGTTAAAAGTTGGGACCCGGTTCAGTTGAATTACTTATGTGGGGGGGGGGGGTTTCCTTAGATAGTTTCGAGTATGTGCCTTCAATTGGAAGTTCAGGGAGGATTCTGACTTGTTGGGACAGCAGCATCTTTAAATGCACTAAAACACAAAAAGACTCAAATTTTTTGGTTACGATGGGTAATTGGGTGGGGGTTGAAGGGCTGATGGGTTTAGTTAACGTCTACGCACCTAACTCTATCGCGGAAAGAAAGGTGTTGTGGTCGAAACTTGTGACGATCTTGGATAACAAGGAAATTAATTGGTGCATTTTTGGCGACTTTAATGAAGTGAGATCTATTGATGAGAGACTCAACTCCTCTTGTTTTCAAGCCGGAATGGTCGACTTTAATGAGTTCATTGATGAAGGCGGTCTAGTGGAGATTCCTTTGGTGGGGAGAAGATTCACAAGAATTAGTGACGATGGTATCAAATTTAGTAAGTTGGATCGATTCTTATCAAACCAAAGATTTGTGTCCTCTTGGAAAACTTTGGGAGCTAGAGTGTTAGATAGGAAAGGGTCGGATCATATGCCGTTATTTCTTAGTGAAGATATGAAGGACTTTGGACCAAAACCGTTCAAATTTTTTAATGCTTGGTTAAAGGAAGAATCCGTGGAGGTTGTAGTGAGAGAGGCGTGGATGGGTGAGGTTCGATCATCGGATCCGGATAGAATCTTGAGGGACAAGCTCAAGCAAGTGAAGGTAAAACTAAAAGCTTGGAGTAAAGATCACTTTGGCTCCTTGGATAAAAAAATCGCGGATGCTCGGAATGATTGCAACCGCCTAGAGGAAAAAGCGGAACTTGGTGGGTGGAAGGATCGTGATAGAGAAAGGTGGTTAGAAAGTAGAAAAGCTTGGTTGGATCTTGAGGAGAAAAAGAGCGGTTTGTTGCGTCAAAAGGCTAAGTTGAAGTGGTGGTTGGAAGGAGACGACAATACCAAATTTTTCCACGCGGCCATCAAAAATAGGGAAAAAAAGAACACGATGCGAGGATTGGAAATAAATGGCGATTGGGTAAAAGATCCGGAAAGAGTAAAGATGCACGTTTTCAATTTTTTCAAAAACAAATTCGCGCGTGATCCCGATGTGAAACCGAGTTTCAATAGCACGAGGACCAAAAGAATTTCGAGGGAAGAAGCGCTATCTTTGGAAGAGCCTTTTGACGAAGCCGAGGTTTGGCAAGCTATAAAAGATTGTGGGAGTAGTAAATCTCCCGGTCCGGATGGTTTTTCGTTTGGGTTCATGAAAAAGTTTTGGGAGATTTTGAAGATTGATTTCATGAAAGCTTTGAGGTGGTTTTGGGACAAAGAATCGATGGGGCCGGGTTGCAACTCCTCTTTTTTAACACTAATTCCAAAGGTCGCAAACCCTTTGGGACTAAGTGATTTTCGGCCGATTAGCCTAATTGGTGTCTTCTATAAGGTGGTAGCGAAAGTGCTTGCCCAAAGATTGAAAAAAGTTATTGGGAAAGTGGTTAGTGAACCCCAAAGTGCCTTCATAAAGGGCCGTAATATCCTCGATGGGGTGCTCATAGCTAATGAAGTTGTTGATTTTGTTCGTAATAAGAAAAGAAAGGGCCTCATTTTCAAAGTTGACTTCGAAAAGGCTTATGACACCGTGGATTGGAATTTTTTATTGGAAACGATGAATCGCATGGGTTTCGGTAAGAAATGGATCGGGTGGATAGCCGCGTGCCTTAGATCATCTTCTATGTCGGTACTTGTAAATGGATCTCCTACGAAGGAGTTTTTGATGGGGAAAGGATTAAGACAAGGAGACCCGTTGGCACCGTTTCTTTTCTTGCTAGTAGCAGAAAATTTACACTTATTAGTGGAAGAAGCAAAAGACAAGACTTTTTGAAGGATTAAGGATAGGTATCGAGGGTACCGAGATATCGCATCTTCAATATGCCGACGATGCAATCTTCTTTGCAAATTGGAGCTTGAGGAACCTTCGGAATCTCATCAAAATATTAGAGTGTTTCCATGCCATATCGGGATTGAAGATAAACATGAGAAAGAGTAAGATTTTCGGCTTGGGGGTCCAAGAGGTGGAAGTTCAAGATTGGGCGAAGGGTGCGGGTTGTGTAGGAGGATCTCTCCCTTTCACATACCTCGACCTTCCGGTGGGAGCTTCGATGAACAAAATCACAAATTGGAATCCGGTGGTGGAAAAGATGAAAGCGAGGTTAGCTTCATGGAAAGCGAGGATTCTCTCTTTATGGAGGAAGACTAACTCTTGTCAAATCGGTGATAGGTAGTTTGCCGCTATATTTTTTATCCTTGTTTAGTGCCCCGAGTGGAGTGATTGGTGAGCTCGAGAGTATCCGAAAAAATTTCTTTTGGGGTGGGGGGAGAGGGGGTGGTGAGGTTTCTAATAAAGCTCATGCGTAGGTTAATTGGGATTCTTGCTTGAAGCCGTTTGATAAAGGTGGTATTAATATTGGGTGCCTTAGAGATATGAATAGGGCTTTACTAGCTAAGTGGTGGTGGAGATTTCGGGTAGATACTGCATCTTATTGGAGTCTATCTATTAGGTCAAACAGATACACCCAACCAACGAGTTCAAATAACCATACAATACGAATCAAACTGGAATCAAAGATATCATTCAACAAATCATTCATCTCTTAAATAAAAAAACAAAGTGTTCAAACCATAATGAAAACACAAAAGGGACTAGTACATAGACATACTAATCACGAATACGTAAACAAACCGACTAAAGACCGGTAGATTTGTCGCAGCATTCCCTCGAATCTCCTCCGTAGTCGCACATCGAGCCTCCATCTTCTCGGGTTGGACACCCTAAGCGGCTCCCAACATCTAACCTAACTAAAATATCAGAGAAATTACAGAGAACTGAATGAATCTGGATGATGAAAACTGAATGACCCTAGGCTTGTATTTATAATTAAACTCGGCAGGCCCGTTTGGCGATCGCGAAACGGCAGGTTCGCGGCGCTAAACGGGTAACTCAATCTTCCAGAATTTTCCGTTAATTGAAGTTGGCGGCGCGAAATAGGAAACTTGGCGTTCGCGAAATGGAAACTGCATCCTCCAGAATCTTCTTTTCCATAACTGATAAAGATCTTTCTTGGGGAGGAAGCTTTCCTTTTTGTGGAGAAATCAGGAACAATCTAGAGGCCATTAACTTGGAAGGGAAGAAAATCATACAAATGGATACCAAATAATTGATTTTTCCATTTCTTCACGAAGTATCCACTTTTGACGCTTTTTACCCTCTTTTTGTATTTTTCTGCAAAAGTGCCTCAAAAACCTGCAATATTCAAATTCAAGCCTTTTTAAGTCAAATAGTATCAAAAACACTCTCAAAGTAAAGACAAAAGTGGGGAACTGATGCGAGTAAAACATGTATAATTTAGGCGTTATCAAAATTCCCACACAATTCAAAGCTTCACAAGTCATCAAAGTCATGCTCAACCTTTTACCCTCACAAAGTATGAATGATAATCTGAAGTGTATCTCTCGGGGTAAAAGTATATATATGAAGTGATCACACCAATACTCGACCAATTCCCGCATGCATAAGCTTGTTACCGAATCTAATCTCCACCACTGAGAAGTTGTCAACCGTCAAGAGGACTTTAGGGTTGTAATGTTAGGTTAAGGGTAAAGGGTAGGATAAAGGATATATGAGTGGCTAAAGGGTTTTGCAACAAAAACTTGAAAACTTAATCAGTAATGATCCAACAGTGAAGCAAGTAATCTGACTTTCTAACAGTGAAGCTATGGGGATGAGCATATCTCTCTTTTCTTTTCTCTTTTAGAATTGGCCTAAGCCTATGGCTTATTTGTGGCACAACTTCTTTTTCAATCTTTTCAACTCACTTTCTTCAACATTCTCGACTCTTTTAATATTTCTTTTCTTTTCTGAGTCTCACATATTTCTTTTTTTTTTCAGAGCAGCAACTATGTTGCTTTTGGGCTCTTTTTCTTTCTTTTCATGCTCTTTTCAATCTCAATCCCATAAATACTGTCAGATCTCGAAAAACTGGATCAAAACATCTCAAGTACTCAAATTTAAGTCACGGCCAAAAGATAGATAAAACAATAGGCTCAAAGGGATATAAAATTGGGTTAACAAACGAAAGGCTAAGGCTCAAAAGGGTTTCAAGGGATAAAGTGTTATAGGTGAACACTTTTTCAAAAACTGGCTAGGCAAATTAAATAACCCTATGATGAGGTTATTTAACGAAAGGCTAAAAGGGTTAGAAACGAAGGCCTCTATCAGTGCAACGGTGATAAATACTTCTCTCATGTGGTCTCGAAAAGAATTCTAGTGACAAGTTCTACCTTTGGTCAAAGTCGGTATCCTCACAGAAATGAACAGATATAACAATTCAGGCTCAATCTCTCAATGGAATGGGGTAAGGATCACTCGGTAATTAGCATGCACATGACTTATTCAAACTCATAAAAACTCCAAAAAGCATCCTCCTACATGCAAGACTCTTTCGACTTCCACAAAAATTTTAAAAAGATCATGGATTTCGAAAAAAAATTATGCCTTAAAATTCAAATCATATCAGATAAGCAATTAAGCACAATAAGGACAAACAAACAAAAGTTTTGTTAACCCCCTTCCACACTTAAAAATTGCAGTGTCCTCAATGCAACAACCATTAAAGCACATGTGGAAAGGTATAAAAAATAATCAAACAATCCATGGGTTAAGAAATCAAAAGCAAGTTAAGTCTACTTAACCCCCTCCCCACACTTAAAATTTGCATTGTCCTCAATGCAATGACAGTTAAAAACAAGTAGAGAGGTGAAAGGGAAACAGAAACTTCCCGGGTTGAGAGACTTGAAGCTGAAGATTGGCTCATGAAGTATAAGAGATTCCGTGGGTCAACCACACCAAAACCTACAAACAAAACACACTAAAAAGAAAAAGATAAAAACAAACCTAAGATAGATAGCTAGAACGATACACCCAAAATCAAATCAAGTCAAATCGCGTTACAAAACAATGTGGACAGAAACTTTATTCTAAAAACTTTATTGAACACCCTAACCAACACGTCAACATCAAATCCTCATCACCATTAGTCAAAAATCTCTTTAAAAAAAACAAATCTCAACTCTCCTTTTCAAACCAATGGGCTTGGACTATTGGGCTTTGCACCGAAGCAGCACTTGGAAAACTTATTTAGGAAAAGTTTTCCCACACTTAGTGATTGAACCATATCAAGTTAATTTGAATAATGGGAACCCATTAAAATTTGATTTTGAAAATTGTTACCACATGGGGTTCCCACACTTAAAACTTGATTTATCCCTTTTTTCGCACAAAAATAATTTTCTTTTTAAAACTAAGGGATGTGATGTCAAAATCTCAAGCAAGTTATAGAAATATTAAAGTGAGATGCAAAAAAAAAACTTGATGCTTGAGAATTTAGAAAAATATGGTTTATCACTTGTGTTTTGAAAAAGCCAAAGTCTTCCCACACTTAGAGTTGAAAAGATTTGGAGTTAAAAACATTGAGATTCAACTTTTGGTGAGAGAAAAAGAGTTTTGGGGTTAGTTAGGACTTGAGAAAATAAAAATAATTTTTTTTTTCGAACAGAGAGCTCTTCGCGTTCGCGAGAAGCAAGCTTCGCGTCGCAAATTTTTTTTTCCGGATTAAAATTTGGCGATAGCGAAAACTTTCTGTCCAATTTCGATTTTTTTTTATTTTTATTTTTTTTTGACCAAAATGATTTGGGTATCAATTCTAGACTTTACTAGACACTCGAAAACATAAAACAAACATTAAAAACACGAAAAACTAACTCACGGGTTGCCTCCCGAGAAGCGCTTGTTTTTGTCTCGAGTCTCGAGCCTGACTCCGGGTTTAAGCACCCTCGTTTAAAACACAACACCCTTCACTTGCAATTAAGCAAGGGTGATATTAGTGGTACATACCTGGGCTACATGTTTTACCTTTGTGTGATCCGCCAGGTAGAGTAGCGTACCACTTACCATTCCGGTTCTCACTTTGTTGATTTGCAGACTGAGAGTTGGAGTCGCGCGAGTTTGGCATCTTTGGAACTAGATTCTTTAGATACTCCATTATGTGTGTTGGTTCATCCAATTTCTTTTGGCAACTGGCTTTCCAAAAAGGATCTTGTACCATCACTCCCTCGTACCGATCAGTGTGTGGATTATACTGTGAAAACATGAACGCGTTGTTAGACTCATCCTTATCAATCAATGGAGGACTTACCATTTGTTGAGGAGAGGTTTGATCCGGTGATGATTCTTCGAATAGATCATCTTGCATTAAGGCTCCGAGTCCATCTAGGCAGTCATCATCAAAGTATTCTTCCGTCGCTTTAACCTGCCATAAAAACTCGTTAGAATCATCGGAATCATCAGAATCATAAAATAGAAAGTCTTCCTCTTTGATGGCACAATCATCCGTCTCTTCTTTTTTTGGAGCTTCTAGTCTGCCATCTCCTTGTAAAGTACCTTCCATCTCCGGCTTTGAATCCTGTCCAAGTAAAAATTTCTCATTAGAATCATTGTTAACCTCAAAACTTGGACAACTTACCTGTGACTGAATGGTGAACTGAGTCATCCATTCAGCTTTCTCCATGGATTCTCGTTTTCTTTCGGATTCCTCCCTCTCCTTACGAATAGATTCTGCAGTTGATTCAAATTGCGTAAGGAGGTCCTCTATACTTGGTTTGGGTTCCCACGAAGGTTGATCATCCGGTTGTTCATCCATTGTCTCATCCTCATGTCGGCGATTCCTAAGTGTCCACATCGGTACATCATCATCAAGATGTTTTTTCTCTTTTCTTCCCCAAAAGCTCCCATCGTAATCCTTCCAATACTCCATATCTGCAACACAAACAAAGAAAAATACCCGGAGTAGCACAAAATAACAAAGATTAAAATTTAAACCTAGAAAGCAAATAACTTGACTGAAAATAAATTTCCAATTAAGGATCGATTAACCAACTAATAAAGATTAAAAATCTAAAACTACCGTTACCCAGCAACAGCGCCAAAAACTTGATGCGGTAAATATCAACTATAAAAAGCGTAACAAGTTTTAACCTCTAATGCCTAACCACCTATTACCACATTTACAGGCAAGCGTACCTGATCGCGAGTAATATAGTGTAGGAAAGTCCAGGTATCGTATCTACCACTGGGAACGGTCAAGTTGTATAGACTAATAATCTTGACTAGTTTAATTAATCTAAAGCTATGGGGGGTTTTTTAGGGAAATGGTAATGAAAAGACAGAAACAAATAAATAACTAAAACCTAACCAAGAAGTGGAAAACTGATGAACAAACATACATTGGAGATAACTGAATTCATTATGGTTTACTTTCATGAGATATAGATTAATGATTGCTGTCAGAATTTAAGCACAAAGCACCCACGCATGAACATCTAAGATTATTAACCAAGATGGTCCTCCTAGTCCTCATACATAGACTGGTTGTCAAGCAATCTAGCACAAGTGTTGGTCCCAAAGGGTGACCTTCAAGCAAGGATAGTGTATGGGATTATAGAAGGGGGGGGGGTTGAATATAATCACACAAATTTCACTTTTAAATTCTTGTTGTATTAACAATATGAATTTACAGATTGTTGCGGAAATAGAAAAGACTACAAGTCTAAACTAAACAATCTAAGGTTCTTTCACTATGCACTAGAGTGAGAAGTTAAGAAAAGAAATAAGAAGAATAAAGAAAGATAGGATGTGGATAGTAAGATAGGTGAAGGAAGAAGTATGGAGAACTTCACTTCAAGTCCTATTTATACCCCATGCATTAAATGCATGTAGACACACTTTTGTGTACGTGTCACATTCTAAGTGGTCCTATGTACTATTTACTATAAACAAATATCCTTTGCATGGTGTGCAAAAGAGGGTTCATGTGAACAGTTGCCTTGAGGTCTGATAAGTACGGAGGGAACAGAAAAGAGACTGTCCTTATGTACTTTTGTGTCAGTAAAGGCGGATAATCCTATTGTGCATTAGGTTAAGACATTACACTAATCCTTCAGGATCAGGATACTGATCAGTGAGGAAAGTCCTGATACTGATGTAGAACAGGAGTCACTGTATCCTGATAGGCCTTTAGGATGTCATACGAATTTGAACACCCTGCTATCACTGAGTTCCGTCTTCAGATCACGAGCATGCTGGTCCTGTCATCAGCTAATTCTTCGACTTCGCTGATGGTTCTTTGAGTATGATCTTAATGTCTTCAGGAGGTCTTTACTTCGGTGGTCAGGATCAGTAGACTGTAGAACAGACTCGTTCGTCTCCTGATCCTGATCCTGATGATTATAAAAGTAAGTTACAACATAAGTAACATGGAATAACACTGAACAAACTCAGTGATAATTCCTCAAGCTATAACAGAAGCAAAAACCTATTCACTAAGTTAAGTATCAGGATCATTATCATTTCATCAGGTCTTAGGAGAGCTGGATCAACAATCTCCCCCTAAATGATAATGATAAAGACAACAGAGAAATTGTCTAAGTCTAGAAAGGTTTAGAAATAAATCTAACTCTAGAAAGTAACAGTAGGAAATAGAACTCATAAAGGTACATGTCCCATTTACTGTTTTGAGGGATCTTTTTCAGTACTATGATTATATAAAGTACGATGCACTGAAATGCATTTCCATTAATCTCATATAGAAATTTACAAGAGTAAAGAAAATACACAGGTACATGAATGAAGTACTGAAAGAAAAAATACAAAAGTCCTAGCTATCAGAGTCTTCACTAAGTTCTTCAGTCTTGACTTGTATAGTGAATGGAGTTTCACCAATGGCAATTCTGTGATTAAGAATAGCTCTGACAGCATGAATGAATTCTTTATTGTCTTTGTTTTTCTTTTCTTTCTGTGCAATGAACAGAACTGACACCAAGTGTTCATAAGGTGCTTTGTGTAGTTCGCTGAAGCGTTGAAAGCGAAAGATGTTAAAGTTGTCGCCTACACAAATACCGTGAACAGGTTCTCTGATGACTTGCCCTTCAGAGAGAGAAACTCCTGGAGGAAAGGAAAGGTCAAGCATCGAGAGATCCAATGGTTTAACTGTAGTCCTGGGCATGCAAGGAGTGGGTCTCCTTGTTGAAGTGCCTGCAGATCGTCGAACAGGAGGCTTTGGCAGAGCAGAGGGAGGTTGGAGCAGAACATCAGGTATTTCGGTTGTTCTTCTGATTCGAGCGATAAGTCCATCAATGACTTCTTCTACTTCAGCCCTGTGATTTTTGTTGGCTTTTGGAAGTAGGCTTCTAATTTCGTTCCACTCTGACAAGTTATAACGATCTAACTTGTCAAGAGTGTGCTCTACGTCCTTTACTCCTGAGCGTTTGACGGTGAGCCAGGTCTTGCCAGGAACTCCTTTCTTGCCGCGGTTTCGACGAAGATGGATTCCAACGATTCTGGCACCGTGCTTTCTGAGATGAAGTCGGTCTCTGCACCAGTCAAGCTCTTTGTCTGCTTCCTCTGTCTCTTCCTCAGTCCTCTTGTTGAAGACCTTCTGGGCAGCCTTCTGTGCAAGAATTGGATCTGCACCTATTTCTTCATCTTCTTCGACGAAGTCAAAAGCAAGCTTTTTAGCAGCTTGAGCAGAGAGGAAAGCTTCTTTCTGCTTCTTATTGTGCTCCTCCTGAGCTCTTATTGCCAGGTCATACTCCTCCTGTGATAGATAGGCGAACTCGGAGTCCCAAGACGTACGAAGAGGAATTTTTACTCTTGTACTCTCGAGTCGCTCTATCACTGCGTCTAAACGCCCATCCCTGTTCACAGCATTAGAAGTGTCAGGGTAGTTTTCTCCTTCAGAACGGGGAGAATTGGAAGGAGGGGATCTAGGAGAAGAGGCAGGGGTAGAGTAATCATCAGAGATGAATTCATCATCTGATGATAGGATTACGGTTTCAGGAGGGGCTTGGTGTTGGGTTCTAGAAGATGAGGCTTCAGGGTTAAAGCGGGTGACAGGACGTGCAGGTATGGATTCATAGTTTAAGGGTGTAATCCTGAAAGTCATTCTGTTTAGTTCGGCTCGTGTTTGTTCTGATGGACTATTCTCCATAAGGCGAATAATCTCACCAGTGACAGAACCGAAGTTAACATCCTGAGATTCAGAATCGGCTTGGGTTTCAGGTTCAGGTTCAGGGGTTGGTTCAGGTGTTGGTTGTTTAGGGGGTTGGTAGACAACTAGCTGAAGGTTGTTTGAGGGTGAGTCTTTAGAGGAGGTATCAGTTATGGGTATGGTTTCAGAGGTAGGTTTGGGTTTCAGGAGAGTGGAAATGGGTAGATTATCAGAAGCGGAGGGAGAGGATGGTGGAAGTGACATACCAGGTGCATCGGGGTTCTCCCCCTGAGATTGAGAGAGTCCTGGAATGGGCGTGGAGGAGGCATCTGCAACCTTCTCGACGATGAAGTCGTCGTCGTCATCATCATCTTCATCACCATCATCATCATCATCATCGTCTTCATTGGTTCCCCCTTCTTCAATGGTTCTCCAGTTGGTGGAGGGGGAATAGACGGAATGGTCTCGCAGAGGCTGTCTCTCCCCCTCAACAGGTGCCCTGGTCAAGGCAGTTGTTGATATACACCTCTGGAGGAGAGAGGCCATATTGGTTTGAAGCTTGGCGGAGACGATGGAGGAGCTGACCAGGGACTGAAGTAAGTCCCTGTCAGCGTTGGAGAACGCTGGTGGCGGAGGAGGAGCAGTGGAGGCAGCGTTGATTGCAGCGGAGAGGTCATTCACCTTCTCCTGGAGAGCCCTAAGCCCTGCTTCTTGAGCTTCCAACCTCTGCATCACTGTACTTTGAAAAGTGGTGAGAGAGTTGGAGCTGTTGTTGACAGCAGTGGAGAGAGCAGGCAGGGCTGTGGCCTTCATGTCCTCGATGGACGCCTGGAGGGAGTTGGAGGTGGTCGCCACTTGGGATACCTTGTCGTGGATATTGTCCAGACAAGGTATGGTCAGGATCACGCCAGTTGGTGGCGGAGTGGCAGCTGTGGCAGCAACAGTGGCAGTGGCAGTGGCTTCAGCAGCAGCAGTAGCAGCCTTTGTAGAGGCAAGTTCCAGCTCCAAAGCCTGGAGACGAGCTCTGTGTGCGTCCTCCTGCAGTTGGAGTGCTGCCCGGGCCTCTTGAAGTTGTCGTTCAGCGGACTGACGCCTGAGTTCAGCTCTGCTCAGATGACGCTCAGAGTCCGTGAAGATGAACTCGTCGAAAGGATCATCCTGATGAAGTTGAGGATGTCCTTGAGAAGTTGCTCCCAATGAACCTGTAACATTAGTAGCTAAGTGAGTGCTAGAAGACTCAAAAGCTTTCATAGAAGAAGAGATGGTAATATTTTGCTTAGAAGTATTACCTGAGGCTTGAACGGCATCAGAACGATTACCGTCCACATTCTCTGAGTGTTCGAGGAGAACAACCTCAGGTTCATGTGGTTGGGGAGCAGGAGTATCTGCAGGTAAAGAAGTTTTAGACAAAGGGGAAGGTCTATTAAATAATTGAGGCAGGGTAAGATAATATTTCTTACCAGCGACAGAAGCCTTCTTTTTCTTAAGCGCCTTTGCTTTGGTGCGCTTGGGGGGAGGTGGAGGAGTGGATCCAGAAGGAGGTGGGCGCTTCAAGAGCGCAGAAGAAGTGGTTGCAGCTGGGGAAGTCAGTAATGGGTTAGTTACTGACATAGCATGCAGAGAATGTGAAGAAGATGGTTTGGATAAGAGGGAGGAAAACATACCTTGAGCCGGAGGAGAGGTGGGAAGCTCTTCTGCGTCCTGTTCTGGTTCAGGAACAGCCAGAACTGCAGAGAGAGGTACGTCTTCAGGACGAGGAAGAACCTGGTCCAGGAACTTTAGTCTTAAAGCGTAGTTATTGAAGTTGCCTTCTTTGGGATAGGCAGTCCCCATGTGGAGTTCCAGGACGGCGGAGAAGAACCGTGTGAAAGGAACGTTGACCACACGGTTTTTGTTCTTGATCTTCTTCACCATGTCATCCCAGATATGGCGAGCATAGTCAAACTTCCGGTTCTTGAGAGCGGAGTAGACCATGTTCTGGATGACGGTTGGGAACTGCTCAGTACTCCTCGTCTTGCCCGTCAGACAGAGACCGAATGTGTTCCATATGTAATAGAACGTAGCGTTCAGTCCTGTTTTGTGGACAGTGGCAGAGGTCTTGGCGAGAGGGACGCCTTCTTTCTCTGGCCATTTGTAGCCAATAGCATCCAGGAGTGCGATTACCTCATCAGCCGATGGGGGAGGAGGATATCTCTTCTTCTTGGGGAGTTGGAGGACGTTTCGAAGAGTCCCAATTCCAAAGGAGATGATATCTTCCTTGATCTGGAATTTTATCACCTCATGCATTTTGCCCTTGGAGTTCTTCTCCTGGGCTGTCGTGGCAGTGGACCACAACTGAAGAAGTAGGGGTTTGTTCGGCTTGGGGTTGACAGTGAAAGCCGTCTTCAAGGGACTGTTGAGTAGAAAGTTCCTAGCAGGTGTTAGGTACTCCTTGCCTTCTGGGAGGTCGAACAACCCGATCAAGTTGTTGCCTTTGAATTGGAGGTCATGCTGAGGGATGACAATCGGAAGGTTTCCAGCAGCAGTCATCAATGTGGTGGCCTCAGAGGAGAGCTGGGCGTCCAGGGAAGTTGAAGTAGTAGCAGCCATCCTGTTAACAAAAGAATAACATATGTGGATGATTAAGGAATCCAAAATATGTTTCTTTCTTCACTTTTCAATGAACATATAAAAAGTTCATAAAAGTGGTGAAATCCTTTTTACTTAGGAATAGATTAGATACCAAAAATCACAAAAGGAATGTGTTTTGGTATTAAAGAGAACTTCTATTTTGATGAAGTTATATCAAAATAGGAGTTGATGATTTTTCTTAAAAGAAATAAGAAAAAATCACATAAACAGTTTTAACAAAAATCTATGAAGATTTTAGGCAAAACTAAGATCAAAAGAAATGATCTTAGGGTTTTTGAAAAAACGTTTATCAAAATAAGTTGTTTTAAAGGAAGATGATCAACTTAGTTTGTAGAAAGAACAAAGAATAGAGACACTTACGAAGATTCTTTTAGAGAAGAGTGAGTGTGTGTTCTTGCTTTTCTTGCTTGTTCTTGCTTTATTGCGTTTGAAGATTTTTGAGAGCGTAAAGAGTGAAAAGAATACAAGTGAGGTTTTTATACCTCTTGGGAAGAGAGAGAAAATGGATGAGAGAGAAAAGAGCGGATAATTTCAAACGTAATGATGAAAAAAGAAGTTCTACGCGCGGTCACGCGCCTGACACACGTAGTGGGGAACAGGAAACGTCCCATTACGTGTCTGTGCAGATGAAAAGTTTGTTTTATTCAAAAAGCTAAAAACCAACTTTTCAGGAGATAATTCCATTTTCGTGAAAGATGAGTTTTCTTGGAATCAGAGTACTTATCAGATAAGTACTGTTTTAGGAAAATCCTCTTATCACATTTAATGCGATAAGGTTTCAGGGATAGAGATACTTACCTGAGAATCATCAGTATTCGGATTTTGAACATAGATTTTGTAAGTACTGAATAGAGTTATCTCCTGATGAAAGTATTATTCAGGAGTTGTTAAATAAGGGTCCTGAGAAAACTTTTTCTAAAGGACTTAACAACTGTTTATCCTGATAAACATCATTCGTCAGGATTTAACATCCTAAGTTCACTGATGAGCATGTTAAAACGTGTTACATCGAGTGGTTTGGTAAAGAGGTCAGCAAGCTGATATTCAGTAGGGACAAAATGGAGTTCAATATCACCATTCATCACATGATCCCTGATGAAGTGATATCTCACTTCAATGTGCTTTGTCTTGGAGTGTAAGACAGGATTGTTGGCGATGGCGATCGCTGAAGTGTTGTCACAGTATATAGGAATTTTAGAAAGTTGTATGTCATAGTCCTGAAGTTGATTTCTCAGCCACAGGACTTGAGCACAACAGATTCCTGCTGCAATGTATTCAGCTTCAGCAGTTGATGTGGACACAGAATTTTGTTTCTTGCTAGTCCAACTCACCAATTTTCCACCAAGTAGGTGACACCCACCAGTGGTGCTTTTCCTGTCGATCTTACATCCTGCAAAGTCACTATCAGAATAATCTGTTAGATCGAACCCTGAGTCCTTGGAGTACCAAAGACCCAGATTAGGAGTTCCCTTCAGATATCTGAAAATCCGCTTTACAGCAGTCAGATGGGATTCTTTGGGTTCAGCCTGATAACGAGCATAGAGACATGTAGAGTACATGATATCAGGACGACTTGCTGTGAGATACAGCAGAGAGCCGATCATTCCTCTGTAAAGAGTCACATCAACAGGTTTCCCTTTGGAATCCTTGTCAAGTGAGAGAGGAGGAGCCATTGGAGTCTTCATCGGTGTACAAGATGTGACATCAAATTTCTTCAGCATGTCATGTACATATTTACCTTGATTGATGAAGATTCCCTTTTCAGATTGCTTGATCTGAAGTCCTAAAAAGTATGTTAGTTCGCCCATCATAGACATTTTATATTCAGTTTTCATGAGCAACTCAAACTTTTCGCAGAGTTTGGGATTGGCTGATCCAAAGATAATGTCATCGACATATATCTGGACAAGAAGGATATGCTTAGGATATTTCTTTAGAAACAAAGTGCTATCGATCTTACCACGAACAAAACCTTTAGAGAGAAGAAAGGTTGACAGGGTATCATACCAGGCACGAGGAGCCTGTTTTAACCCATAGAGAGCCTTATTTAACTTATAGACGTGATCAGGGAACTTAGGATCTACAAAGCCAGGTGGCTGAGCCACATAGACTTCTTCATTGAGTTTTCCATTTAGAAAGGCATTTTTAATGTCCATCTGAAAAACTTTGAAGTTCATATGTGCTGCAAAGGCCAGGAAAAGTCGAATTGCTTCGAGCCTAGCTACAGGAGCAAAAGTTTCATCGTAATCAATGCCCTCTTCCTGTCTGTATCCCTGAGCCACAAGGCGAGCCTTGTTTCGAATAATCGTACCAATCTCATCAAGCTTATTTCTGAAGATCCACTTGGATCCTATGATTGTACGTTTTCGAGGCCTAGGGACTAGAAGCCAGACATTGTTTCTGACGAACTCTGCTAGCTCTTCCTGCATGGCTGAGACCAGGCAGGATCACGCAAGGCGTCATCTATTTCTTTAGGTTCATTTTCAGAGACGAAATTAACATAAAGACAGACGTTACCAGATTGGCGTCGAGTTTTAACACCAGAGGAAGGGTTACCGAGGACTTGATCAATTGGATGATCTTTGGTCCATCGTAGAGCAGGTGGTTGATACACTTGTCCTGAAGTGGAGGCTTCATTTACTAAAGGATCAGGAAGAAGATTAGCAGTAGCAGGTTCACTAACAGTGGTTTGAGAAAAGTCTTCACTGTTAGTGGGTTGATCAGGTTCAGGTGTGACTTAGGTGATGGGAGTGGCATTTATTAGAGGAGGTATGGGTATAAGAGGTGGTGGAGAAGGATTTTCTTCAAAACCATCAGGAAGGTCTTGAGGAGTTGGATCAGCAATGGGGATATCAGGGACTTGAAAGAAGGAGTCAGCCCACTGATTTATTTCAGAATTATCATGAGGATGAGGAAAGGTAGGACCCGATTCATCAAATCTAACATGAATCGTTTCCTCTATGGCTTGTCTTCGTTTGTTGAACACACGGTAAGTTTTGGAGATAGAGGAGTATCCAAGGAAGATTCCATCATCAGACTTGGAATCGAACTTTCCAAGGTTATCTTTGTTGTTCAGGATGTAGCAGACACAACCAAAGATATGGAGATGTTCGATTGAAGGTTTCCTATTACGAAAAAGTTCGTAAGGGGTTCTTCTGAAGCTTTTACTATCAGGGATCTGTTCTGGGTGTAACAAGCAGTGTTAACGGCTTCAGCCCAGAATTGAGTGGCAAGGTTGGCTTCACTCAACATAGATCGTGCAGCTTCAATCAGGGTTCTATTTCGTCTTTCAGCAACACCGTTTTGCTGAGGAGTTCTTACAGAGGAGAAGTTCTGGGAGATACCTTTCTGGTCAAAGAAGGTTTCCAGAGTACTGTTTTTGAACTCAGTACCGTGCTCACTTCTGATTGATCGAACAGTAAGGTTGTTGAGCTTTTCCATCTTCCTGACGAACAGAATGATTTCTTCAGGAGCATCACTCTTGGATCGAAGAAAGAACACCCAAGTATATCTGGAATATTCATCAACGATTACCAGAGTATATTTCTTTCCACCACTGGATTGGACATTAACAGGTCCAAAGAGATCCATGTGGAGAAGATGTAGAGGAGAGCTGATGGAGGAAATCTGCTTGGACTTGAAGCTAGCCCTGGTCTGTTTTCCTTTCTCACATGCTGAACAAAGAGATACCTTTGTATAGCGAAAGTTAGGAAGACCAACAACAAGATTGTTGATGCAGAGTTGGTTCAGCGTCTTGAAGTTGAGATTAGAGAGACGCTTGTGCCAGAGCTAATTTGTATCAGTAGAAGCACGTGATACGAAATAGAAGTTATCAGTGGAAGTATTCATGTTGATGATGTAGATGTCAGCTTGTCTAACACCAGTGAGAATAACTTCCTTACGTCTGTTCTTGACTTTGCACTTTTTCTTCGAGAAGGAGACTTTGTGATTTTTATCACACAGTTGACTGATGCTCAGAAGATTATGCATCAGGCCTTCAACATAAGCAACTCTTTTGAACGTAGTTACTCCGTTGGTCAGAGTGCCATACCCTCGGGTTTGGCCTTTACCGTTTCGTCACGGTAGTCAGAGAGGGCAGATTTAGAACCAGTCATATGTCGAGAGCATCCACTGTCCAGGTACCAGATGCCCTTATCCTGTAAAATTTAGAGTTTAAGTTTTTCTTGGTACCCATAGAACTATGGATCCAAAATTATCAGTAGGACTGGTGGAGTTTGTGACAACCTTAACTGAGTTATCAGTTCTTGAGGCTGGAGTCTTGACTGAAGAAACAGTCTTAACTACCTTCTTTCCTTTGACTGAGTTATCAGTCTTAGGATTTTTTTTACCTTGGCTGATTTTTCAGCTTTGGTAGCATCAGGACACTTACTCGCAGTATGGTCGTTAAATCCACAGTGATAACATTTGCGATAAAGAAAGCGTTTTGTGGGGTCCAGGAAGTCTTTGAACTTCAGGTGAGCAGGACCAGTACCAAGTATTCCTTTAGCATTGGACAGAGGAGGAATAGGTCTCTTCTCCTTGGTCTTTTGCTTCAGGTCAATCTTCAGTCTAGGAGCAGGATTTTGAGAAAATGGTTTTGTTCCTGAGACTGAAGGACCACCACCTAGAACTTTGGTCTTAGGTTTAGGATTCTTGGTCTTTGAAGGTATTACAGTCTTGGATTTTTCCTTGACTGTTTTCTTTTTGCTCTTAGGAGCACCTTTAGTGTGTGTGTTGGAAGAAGAAGGGTTGTTTTCAGGAGCATTAGGATCAGAGGTAGAATTGACAAACATTCCATACTTAAGCATGGAATGATCAGGCCTAGGACATCCACGAGTGAATCCAAGACCTTTCTTGTTCTTAACATTTCTCCCTGAGGCTAATATTTCATCAACCTTTTAAGAGGCATCACTCCATCCTTTGATGGTGACTTTTTCAGCATTAAGTTCGGCCAAGGCTCTTTCTTTAGCAGCAAGAGCCTTTTCTCTTTCTATACAGAGAGTTTGGTTAACAGTGACCTGATCCTTATAACTTTCTTCCAGAATGGTAAGTTGTTTTATCTTTTCCTGACACTCTCTGAGTTGATCACGAAGATCAATGTTCATTTTCTCAGCAGAGGTTTTACCATTCAGGGCTTTATAGAGATCAAGGGTTACAAGATCTAGCTGAGTTAAGCTTTCAAGAGGGACAACAGGAACAGGTACCTGACTGGTAGATTCAGTCGCAGAGGTTGAAGCTTCAGAAGCTTGAGTAGGAACCTCTTCAGGGACCTCTTCTATCTTAGCCATGAGAGCTAAGGTAGGTTCCTCAATAATGGCCATTAGTGCCACTTGAGTATCTTCTTCGTCAGATGATTCATCCGAGGAGACATCATCCCAATTGCAGTCTTCTGCGATAAGACCTTTGCCTTTTCTTTGAGAGTTCATCTTTTTATACTTCTCTTTCAGGCGCTGGTACTTGGGGTTTTTCGAGGAAGATTTGGTAGAAGAAGGAGCAAACTGATTTTTCTTGTACCTGCAATCATTAGCAAAGTGTCCTTTTCCCTGACAGTTGTAGCAGGTAGCTGTAGCCTTTTCAACAGATTCTGTTTTCGGCTTGTCAGTAAGAGTAAGAGGTTTCCTTCTTGGGAAGTTTCCCTTTTTAGCAAACTTCTTAAAAGAGCGAGTGAGAAGTGCAAGTGATTCATTAAAATCAGGGTCTGATTCTGATATGTTAGAATCAGATGATTCTAGTTCAGTGATGGTGACAGAAGAAGGAGTAGCAACAGTAGGAACTGAATCAGAGACCAGTGCAACAGAGGTGCTTTTGGAACCTTTAGTATCTCTTATGAGATTCTTTTTTAGTTTCTTCTGTTGTTCACGGTTTAGAAGAATACCGTAAAGCTCACTTAATGTGAGTGTCTTTATGTCTTTGGACATAGTTAAGCAGGAGGTGTAGATTTCCCAATGTTCAGGAAGAGCTTCCATGAACTTGGTAACCACCTCAGAGTTAGGATAGACAGTACCAATGGTCTTCAGGTCGATCAGAAGACAGTTGAATCTCTGATGTGTCTGGGAGAGAGTTTCATCCTTCTGATGAATAAAGCTTTCGTACTGGCGAACCAAGAAAATCTTTCTTGATTCCATGAGGACAGCAGTACCTTCGTATTGGACACAGAGGGTGTCCCAAATCTCTTTGGCAGAGCGAAGGTGACAGACAGAGTGGAAGACGTCGTTAGGGAGAGACATGGCAATGAGAGATCTGGCCTTAGTGTCAATATTGAAAAGGTGTCTGTCCTCATCATTCCAGTCAGTCACTGGCTTCACCAGTTCCCTTGCAGGGATAGGTGCTTGGTCTCCAGCAGCAGGGACAGCATGGACAGTTTGTGTGGGCACATGTGGTCCATTTTCCAAGAAGTATGGAATCTGGGGATCAGAACCAGATAGGAAAAGTTCCATTCTGGTTTTCCAAAGAGCAAAATTGTCTTTTTTAAACCTTGGAGGCTTTCCAACAGAACCGGTATCAAAGTAATTATCCTTAGCTTGAAGAGCCATGGATTAAAGAAGAGAGGATCACAAGATTTTTCTAAGAGAAGAAAATGAGAGCTTGTATCTGCTCTTATACCACTTGTTGGTCCCAAAGGGTGACCTTCAAGCAAGGATAGTGTATGGGATTATAGAAGGGGGGGGGGGATTGAATATAATCACACAAATTTCACTTTTAAATTCTTGTTGTATTAACAATATGAATTTACAGATTGTTGCGGAAATAGAAAAGACTACAAGTCTAAACTAAACAATCTAAGGTTCTTTCACTATGCACTAGAGTGAGAAGTTAAGAAAAGAAATAAGAAGAATAAAGAAAGATAGGACGTGGATAGTAAGATAGGTGAAGGAAGAAGTATGGAGAACTTCACTTCAAGTCCTATTTATACCCCATGCATTAAATGCATGTAGACACACTTTTGTGTACATGTCACATTCTAAGTGGTCCTATGTACTATTTACTATAAACAAATATCCTTTGCATGGTGTGCAAAAGAGGGTTCATGTGAACAGTTGCCTTGAGGTCTGATAAGTACGGAGGGAACAGAAAAGAGACTGTCCTTATGTACTTTTGTGTCAGTAAAGGCGGATAATCCTATTTTGCATTAGGTTAAGACATTACACTAATCCTTCTGGATCAGGATACTGATCAGTGAGGAAAGTCCTGATACTGATGTAGAACAGGAGTCACTGTATCCTGATAGGCCTTCAGGATGTCATACGAATTTGAGCAGCCTGCTATCACTGAGTTCCGTCTTCAGATCACGAGCATGCTGGTCCTGTCATCAGCTAATTCTTCGACTTCGCTGATGGTTCTTTGAGTATGATCTTAATGTCTTCAGGAGGTCTTTACTTCGGTGGTCAGGATTAGTAGACTGTAGAACAGACTCGTTCGTCTCATGATCCTGATGATTATAAAAGTAAGTTACAACATAAGTAACATGGAATAACACTGAACAAACTCAGTGATAATTACTCAAGTTATAACAGAAGCAAAAACCTATTCACTAAGTTAAGTATCAGGATCATTATCATTTCATCAGGTCTTAGGAGAGCTGGATCAACAACAAGTAACCCAATTCTATCACTATTGTACGGAACTCTACTATCTAGTTGCTCTTGATCCGAGCTACCACCTAACACAACTCCCCGTGTTACCGAAGTGAAGGTCAAGAAAGGTTGATTAACCTATCGGAGTCTATCTATTAGGTCAAACAGATACACCCAACCAACGAGTTCAAATAACCATACAATACGAATCAAACTGGAATCAAAGATATCATTCAACAAATCATTCATCTCTTAAATAAAAAAACAAAGTGTTCAAACCATAATGAAAACACAAAAGGGACTAGTACATAGACATACTAATCACGAATACGTAAACAAACCGACTAAAGACCGGTAGATTTGTCGCATCATTCCCTCGAATCTCCTCCGTAGTCGCACATCGAGCCTCCATCTTCTCGGGTTGGACACCCTAAGCGGCTCCCAACATCTAACCTAACTAAACTATCAGAGAAATTACAGAGAACTGAATGAATCTGGATGATGAAAACTGAGTGATCCTAGGCTTGTATTTATAATTAAACTCGGCAGGCCCGTTTGGCAATCGCGAAACGGCAGGTTCGCGGCGCTAAACGGGTAACTCAATCTTCCAGAATTTTCCATTAATCGAACTTGGCGGCGCGAAATAGGAAACTTGGCGTTCGCGAAATGGAAACTGCATCCTCCAGAATCTTCTTTTCCATAACTGATAAAGATCTTTCTTGGGGAGGAAGCTTTCCTTTTTGTGGAGAAATCAGGAACAATCTAGAGGCCATTAACTTGGAAGGGAAGAAAATCATACAAATGGATACCAAATAATTGATTTTTCCATTTCTTCACGAAGTATCCACTTTTGACGCTTTTTACCCTCTTTTTGTATTTTTCTGCAAAAGTGCCTCAAAAACCTGCAATATTCAAATTCAAGTCTTTTTAAGTCAAATAGTATCAAAAACACTCTCAAAGTAAAGACAAAAGTGGGGAACTGATGCGAGTAAAACATGTATAATTTTGGCGTTATCAGTATCCTTCCCACACTTAGTTATTAACCATACTTTATTAAATTACTAAATAAATGGGAACCTACAAAAATTTTAAAAGCCAAGAAATTTTGACCAAATAGGTTCCCACACTTAGAATTTAATCTATCCTCTTATAAAATATAAAATTAAGTAAAAAGGATAATGTCAAGTGTCTTAGCAAGTCATGTAAAAATTGGCCAAAAACACAACTTGCCGAAATGACTTGACAAAAGTGCCGTTAATTACTTAGTGCGAAAAGAAAACGCAATTTAAGCACGAATCAAGAAAATACACTTTCAAGAAAAATTGTCAAAAAGAATAACCCAATCTTCCCACACTTTGTGTTTGACTGTATTTGAAAACCAATGGGAACCCATTTTAAAAATAATTTCTTATTTGGTTTTGGGCTCCCACACTTAGAATCTTGCAAAAGTCGGCGTTTTAAAGATAAGCGTAAAACGACGCCAAAAACTTGAGTTTTAAATCAAGGTGAAAAACCCACAAGATTCTATATAAAAATATACTTACGGTCAAAACACCAAAAAGTGGAACGATAAAGTTTCAAAATCAAACCGAGACAATAATTCAAGAAATCACAACGAGCACTACAAAAAATTTATGCTTTGCGCCAAAACAAAAGATTACATCTCCCCGTTTAATAATTGACCATAATTCTTTATAAAAACCAAAGTGATGAGAATCTTTTTCAACTTATATAAAACCCAAAATTTACTTGCAAAAATTGATTCCCACACTTAGAACTTTTACCATCTAAATTTGCAAAACGATTTAAAAAATGCCAAAAACTTGTTTAGATGGTAAAATAAGCTTCAAGCATCTTCTTTTAAAAACTTGTTTTCTCAAAAAAGCTTCTTGCTTGAAAGTTTGAAAATTGGTCAATTACCAACAGCGAAGATGTCTACTTGAATAAGCAAAACATGGCGAATAACACGAAATCAAGCAACAAGATTTTAAACACTTAAGCACACTTATTGGTTCTCCCCAACAATCACCATAAAAAACTTGTAAATCCAATATGGGGAAAAACCAACAATAAAACTAGCAACGATGGAATTCATCAAATCCTTTGTAAAATCAAAAATCTAAGCATGCTAGCAAGCTATTAACACCACAAGATTCAACAATTAAGCACAAAATATGGTTTTCCCACAACAATTACTCAAACAATTTCATGTGAAAACCAAATTGGGGAAAACCACCATGAGAGCTTCCAACAATGGAGATTTACCAACAACATCAATCCATGGAAAATCAACAACAAAAAGCATGCTATCAAGTTTAACATCCTAAAACATGCATTAATCAAGCACACAAATTGGTTTCCCCCACCCATCACACAATTCACACAAAAAGCTCAAATTGGGGGAAAACCACCATGGAAACATCCTTAAAATACGAAATTGGAGGAGGAGAAGAGAAGATTGTACCTTGGAAGCCATGGATTTGAAGAAATTCGGACCTAGGGGAAGGAAGAAATCTAAAATCGGGGCTGGACCAGGGGTTTCGCGGCGCAAGATGTAGCTAAGAGTGAGAAGAAACCCTAAAAATCGCGTTATAAAATTGGTTACTGAATACAGCTCGCGGCGCGAGCCATTTCCTTTGCGGCGCGAGGGATTTAATTAGGGTAAGGGACAGTTTTATCGAGGCTCGCGGCGCGAAGATTCATGCTCACGGCGCGAAAGCCTATTTTTCAAAATTTCAGTTTTGGTCCCTGCACTCTTTCGCGGCGCGAAACTTAACATTTCGCGAAAGCGAAACACTTTCTGTCAAAAGTTCGAAATTTTTTTCGTTCAAATACCGATTTGGTTGACTCCCTATGACTCTACTGACTCAAACTTAACTAAAACTAAAAGAAAAACTGAAAAACGACAAAACACGGGTTGCCTCCCTAGAAGCGCTTGTTTTTGTCATGAGTCTCGATCTTGACTCCGAATTTAATTACTATTACTTAAAGCAACACACCCTTCACTTGCATTGAAGTTAGGGTGATGGTGGTGGTACATACCTTGGCTCGACGACTTACCTTTGGAAGATTTGCCAAGTAGAGTAGCATACCACTCACCGCTCCGGTTTATGTCTTGTTTCTTTGCAGAATGAGTGTCAGATTTGCGCGAGCTTGGCCCTAGATCCTTTAAATGTGTCACTAGGAGTGTTGGGTCAGCCAATTGCTTTTGACAATTGGCTTCCCAAAAAGGATCTTCGGCCAATATTTCTTCACACCGAACCGCGCATGGATTGACCTGTGAAAACAAAGGTTCGGTGTTAGACTCGTTGCTATCCATTAATGGAGGAATTACCTTTTGTTGAGGAAGGGTCTGTTCTGGTGAGGATTCTTCGACTTGATCATCTTGCATCAGAGCTCCGAGTCCATCTAGGCAGTCGTCATCAAGGTATTCTTCGGTTGTATTAACCTGCCATGAAAGCTCGTCGTTAGAATCGTCAGAATCAGACCATGGTGGAAGTACCTCATGTTGAATCCATGAATCCTCTATTGGTGGCCAAGGCATTTCGATTACGGTTTGATCCATGGAAACCGTCATTCTTGTCGGAGGTTCTTCGATTGGTTGGGCATCTTCTTGCGGAGAAGGTTTAACATCATTCTCGAACCGAGTAGCTTCCGGGTCCATCTTTTGGTGCGAAGCCTGTCCAAGTAAAATCATTTCGTTAGAATCACTATCAACTTTCAATCTTGGACAACTTACCTCCGGATGAATAACCAATTGGTCCAAATTTATTCTTTCTGTATCCGGCTCATCAATCGGCTGTTTTTCTTTTGGAGCTTCGGATTGGATGTCTTCTTGTAAAAAGAGCTCAAGTTCGTCTCAAAATCCATCATCCGATTCTGTATTCGTCCCAACTTGAAAAGACAAAGATTCAACATTAGATTTGTCATTAGAAACACTAGATTCAAGACGTTCCTTTAGGAGGGCATTAGTTTCTTCGGCTTCGGCAAGGGCGTCTTCTAACTTCTCAACCTCCTCCCGCAATGCTTCCTTTTCTGCTTCAAGTACTTCAATCGTCTCAATGTCCTCTTTTAATGCTCTCTCCAATCTTTCTATTAAACATTGTTGGCGTGTTTTTCCCCTCCATAGTTGATACATCGGTACATCGTCATCTTTGCGTGTAGGACACCCACGAGACCAAAAGCCTCTACTCACATCTGCAACACAGCCAAAACTAATACCCGGAGTAGCACAAAAAATATAAAAGGAAAAATTAAAAATTAAAAACTAAACTAGAAAGCAAATAACTTAATCGGGAATAAATTCCCAATCAAGGATCGATTAACTAACTAAACTCTAGTATCCAACTAAGCAACCATTCCCCGGCAACGACGCCAAAAACTTGGTGCGGTAATTATTATACATAAAAAGCGTAACAAGTTTTAACCTCTAATGTCTAACCACTATTACCACATTCACAGGCAAGCGTACCTGATCGCGAGTAATATAGTGTAGGAAAGTCCAGGTATCGTATCTACCATTGGGAACAATTAAGCTAGGAGTCTACCAAAGTCTTAATCAGTTAATCTTGAAAAGGGGTTTTGCTTTTGGAAAAGTATTTTTGATAAAGAAGAGATAAAAACAATTAAACAACTAAGCCTAACCAAGAAGTGGAAAACTGATGATCAAACATACATTGGAGATAACTGAATTCACTATGGTTTACTTTTCAAGAGATATAGATCAATGATTGCTGTTAGAATTTAAGCACATAGCACCCAAGCATGAATATCTAAGATTATAAACCAGGATGGTCTTCCTAGTCCCAATACATAGACTGATTGTCAGACAATCTAGTACCGGTCACCCAATTCTATCACTATTATACGGTATTTTACTATCTGGCTGCTCTCGGGCCGAGCTACCACCTAGCACAACTCCCCGTGTTACCGAAGTGAAGGCAAAGAAAGGTTGATTAACCTATCGGAGTCTATCTACTAGGTCAACAGATACACCCAACCAGCGAGTTCAAATACACATACAATACGAATCAAACCGGAATCAAAGAATTCATTCAACAAACCATGTATCTATTAAATTAAATAACCAAAGTTTTCAAACCATAATGAAAACACAAAAGGAAACAGTACATAGACATACTAATCACGAATACGTAAACAAACCAACTAAGGACCAGCAGATTTGTTGCGGTATTCCCTCGAATCTCCTACGTAGCCGTCACATCGAGCCTCCTTCTTCTTGGGTTGGAAACCCTAAGCGGCTCCCAACATCTAACCTAGACTAATCTGAGTTTTCTGAATATTTCTGAATGAATCTCGATGCTCCAACTGAATGACCAAAAGGCTGTATTTATAATAAACTTGGCAGACTCCGTTTCGCGTTCGCGAAACGGCACCTTCGCGGAGCGAAACACTCGAAAACCAAAACCCTAATCTTATGGAAGCTTCTGTGTGAAAGAGCGACCTTCGCGACGCGAGGCTCTCCTTCGCGGCGCGAGCCAGTTCTTCGCGGCGCGAGAATCAACGCGAAGTCAGTGAAAGCGTGAACATTCTAGAAATTACACACTTCACGATGCCAAACTTAATAACTAGCGGACGCAAAATGCTCTCTGAGTTGAGTTTGTCCAATTTCCACGCTTTTTCGTCTTTTTTCGTACTTTTCTGTTCCAAGGCCTCCAAAACCTACAAGATTAGGATTCACACCTTTTTAAGTCAAACAGTATCACAAACACTCTCAAAATAAAGACAAAAGTAGGGAACTGATGCGAGTAAAACATGTATAATTTTGGCGTTATCAAAGAGCAAGAGGAAGAGAAGTTTCCAATCCATGATGCTGATACACACTGGAAATTGAAGAGGCCATTGGTAATTATTCAATTATTTGATGTTTTAGTTTGTTTTGGACCTGTTTTGGAGCAGTTTTTCAACCTGTTTTGGACCTATTTGAGATTTTAATTTGTTTTTTTGGAACATTTATCTTAATTATTTTGTAAATATTCAATTGCAGGTTGGTGAAAGAAATGAAAGTCCCAAACAACTCAAAGAATGTATAACATGTTATGCCCTTGCTAATGGGTTCTCAATCTGGTATGAGAGGAGTTCTAGCACTAGTGTCATTGCAAGGTGTGGTAGTAGACCACCTAGGATTTCAGATCCAACTAAGGGAAAGCAGAGGAAGGGTAAAAGATACCCATCTGTGGAAAAGGGGGGGGGGGTGATGCGGTAATTATCATACATAAAAAGCGTAACAAGTTTTAACCTCTAATGCCTAGCCACTGTCTTACCACATATACAGGCAAGCGTACCCGATCGTGAGTAATATAGTGTAGGAAAGTCCAGGTATCGTATCTACCACTGGGAATGGTCAAGTTATCGTAGATTAAAGTCTGGATCAGTTTAATCAACCTAAAGCTTTGGGGGGGTTTTTATGAAAAAGGTTTTAATAACTAAAAAGACACTAAATTAGCTATGAACTAAGAAAACAATTAAAAGACTGATTAAAGACTATATGAAGGAAAAACAGTAGTACTTATCATGGTAAGGTGAATCCCCAAAATGGATGATATGAAAAAGGCCAAAGGTTTGGTTGTTTTGACTATTGTAGGAATTTAAGTCTAAGACACCCTAACATGCGATGACTATGGTTATTGACTAGGACACGGTCCTCCTAATCCCAATACTAAATCGGTTGGTCCACAATCTAGAGTCGGTTTACCAGTCCTAATCAATATTGCATGGCTTTTCTACTATCTGGTCACTCTTGGTCCAAGTAACCCCTTAACACAACTCTCTTGGTCCAAGGTCAGGCTAAGGTAGGTTGTTTATCCTCTCGGAGTCTATCTGTTTTGGTCCAACAAATACACCCAACCAAATGAATTCAAATCACCAAACAATATAAATCAGAAAAGAACCATAACACACATTCAATTAATCAAAACAAACCAATAATCATTAATCACAAAATTATCATCCATAATGGTTCATCGACCATGACAAGTACCACTATTAAAAACTACTCACTAAGCATAACGAAAACAAAAGCAATAATAGACATCGAAATGATACCGACAATACAACGACGGATGATCGAAGATCGACTCCCGCAGCATATCGGCACAACTCGGACTCTCACTCTCGCTTCTGCCTCGTAACCCGTATCGAAAAATCCTCTTTTTTGAACTGAAGGAGGAGGCTGGTATTTAAAAGAAAACGTCCAGGGGTCATCTGGCGATCGCCAGACTGCTGATTTGGCGACACCAAGCACTTAGGTCAACCCTGGTCTTCATCTTTGTCGAATCTGGCGGCGCCAGATTGTGAACTTCGCGATCGCCAGATAGCTACTGTATTGGACTTGTGCATTTTTCATGTTTTCTCGCATTTTTTCGTACTTTTCGGTTCTACGGCCTCCAAATCCTTCATAAACAATAATAAGCTCATTTGGTGAGTGAAATGATCATAAACGGGTGAGAAATGGGGTAAAGTCATACAATTAAGCTCAACCAAAACATGTATAATTTTGGTGTTATCAAAATCCCCACACTTAAGCTTTGATTGTCCTCAATCAAAAGACTAAAAGATAAGAAAGATAACTCCAAAATTATCTCCATCCAAGATCATCTAAGAGAACAAAGCATACTTACATAATCGAACACACAAACAAGATTCATCAAGCAATTGGATACCAAGATCAACCTTTCACCCTCACATAGTATGAATAACAATTTAAAGTGTATCTCTCGGGGGTAAAAGTGTATATGCAAGTGATCACAACAATACTCGACTAATTCCCTCCTGCATAAGCTTGTCATCAAATCTAATCTCCACCACTGAGAAGTTATCAACCATCAAGAGGATTTTAGGGTTGTAACGTTAGGCTAAGGGTTAAGGGTAGGATAAAGGATATATATAGGTGACTAAGGTTTTGCAACAAAAACTTGAAAACTTAATCAGTAATGATCCAAACAGTGAAGCAATCTGACTTTCAAACAATGAGCTCTTTGGGATGAGTATTTTCTCTCTTTTCTTTTAGAATTGGCCTAAGCCTATGGCTTATTTGGGGCACAAATTCTTTTTCAATCTTTTCAGCTCACATTCTTTTCTTTTTAACATTCTCGACTCTTTTGATATTTCTTTTCTTTTCTGAGTCTCAAATATCTTCTTTCTTTTCTCTTTTTTTTTCAGAGCAGCAACTATGTTGCTTTTAGGCTCTTTTAAATCTCAATCCTATAAAAACTGTCAGATATGAAAAACTGGATCAAAACATCTCAAGAATCAAATTTGAGTCACGGCCAAAAGATAGATAAACAATTAGGCTCAAGGATAAAGTGTATAGTGGGTAAAGCAATGAAAAGGCTAAGGCTTCAAAATGGTTTCAAGGGATAAAGTGTTAAAAGGTGAACACTTTTCAGTCAAAGGCTAGGCAAATCAGACAATCTTATGATGAGATCATCTGACGAAGGCTAAAAGGGTTAGAAACGAAGGCCTCTATCATTGCAATGGTGATAAAAACTCCTCTTATGTGGTCTCGACAAGCATTCAAATGACAAGTTCTACCTTGGGTCAAAGTCGGTATTCCTCACAAAATAAATAACAATTAAGGCTCAATCTCTCAAAGGAGTTGGGTGAGGCACTCATGGTAATTAGTATTCCAAGGTATCCTTTTGCTCAACTAATCCTATTCAGTGTTCTCCTATGCAAGCAACTCAATCCCACAAACAATCTCAGATTTCGAAAAAAATTGGGGTCAAATCTCAAAGCTTTCAAAAATTTGAAAAACGACAACCCATAAGCAAAAAGTTAACCCATTTAAACAGATAAGTCTACATAACCCCCTCCCCACACTTAAAATTTGCAGTGTCCTCAATGCAACAATCAATACAATTATGGAGTAATTGGGAAAAAGAGAAACTTCCCGGGTTATGTGACGAAATCTGTTCTGATCTGAGAGAGTGGTCCAAAAATCCTGCTCGATTCAAGATCATAGGTCGCTGTATCTACCAACAAAAAGAAAAAGAAAAAAGTAAAAACGAACTAACAAAAATAAACCAAACCAAACTATTAATACCACTTAAAGTCCTAAACAAACCAAACGAAAATAAAAATTGTCTAAGCAAACCAAACACAACCACACAAACAAAAATAAAATTGTCTCAAACAACCATATCGAATAATGAAGATAAAAGAGAGAGATCAATAAGGGCCACGAGGTTAGTTTTGCCAAAGTGAGAGGCCATCTGGTTCATCACTCGGTATTCGGTTGAATACCAAAGTGAGAGGCCATCTGGTTCATCACTCCACTTTGCCAGTTGGCTTGGTGAAGAGCCTCCACGGTGTTGTACTCCACATGTTGATGATGGCGGCCATAAGAAAGTGACATCTCCGAGAGTTGGTTACTCAAGTCTTGGTAACCCGAATATGCCGTCCATTCTGCCGGTTGTTGTCCCGCATTCGCCCCACTCAATCCACCGGTCTCATGCGTGCTCCTCGGTTGACTACTCGGTTGACTTCTCGTACCATAAGCTTGAGAATTGTAGATCCATGCATTATCATTTCTACCGGTCCGATGCTCAATCCTTGCCACATCCATGCCTCGGAGTTGGTCCATGTCGATCAATCCCATCTCCCCGAGGTTAGTCATCGAGGCAATCGCTTCATCGGTTAGGATACCGAAGTGTTTGGCGAGGCGTGTGACGTATTGGCCCCCAACCAAACGACTTCCATCTCGATAACCGGCCGCTTTGGTAAGTTGCACGGCGATAAGGTACGGAGCATTCGGATACTTGTCATCCGTAGAAAGCTGCTCAAGAAGCCAAAGATCATGCACAGAAACTTTCTCCTCACTTGAAGAACGAGCATTCACTGCTTGAATAAGCATACGGTGCAAGAGTCGATCCGAAGAAGCAAGAAAACCTTTCACCTTGAGATTGCCATTATAATCACCATCACTAAGAATCGCCCAAGCCAAACGCGGATCAAAACCATCGGGTCTCTTCGAAGTCGCCCACATGTACTCCACAAATCCGGGAGCATCAACATCCGCTTGGGTGTATATCCCCAAGGCAAGATCAAAGTCGAACAAAGATAGAGATCTCCAAACCCCACCAAGTCGGAAAGTCATGCACGATTGATGGAATTCCCCAAGAGCCTTGATTGCATCAAAACGAAATATGGCCACGAACTCCACAATAAGCTCCCGATATAGGGTCTCGGCAATGTCGAAGACTCGCTCCCATGCATGGCAAATATAATACTCGTTGCCATCCTCGTCATAAGCATGTTTCTCGAGAATCGCCTTGATGTCGTTCTCGACTCCCATCAATCTAAGAAGGTTCCAATAGACACTCTTTGGCATAAGCACTTGACGGGGGAGAAGTCGGTTAATGTTGGTCCCAATAAGGTGACCTTCAAGCAAGGATGGTGTTTGGGATTATAGAAGGGGGGGGGGGGTTGAATATAATCACACAAAATGTCACTTTTAAATTCTTGTTGTATTAACAATATGAATTTACAGATTGTTGCGGAAATAGAAAAGACAATGAGTCTAAACTAAAATCTCTAAGTTCTTTCACCATGCACTAAAGTGAGAAGATAAAGAAAAGAAAGAAGATAGAGGGAAGAAAGAAAGAAAGGATTAGGGTATTTTTAGGATGAAGAAGAAGTATGGAGAACATCTCTTCAAGTCCTATTTATACCCAATGCATTAAATGCATGTAGACTCACTTTTGTGTACGTGTCACAATGTAAGTGGTCCTTTGTACTATTTACTATAAACAAATACTCTTTGCATGGTGTGCAAAAGAGGAAGTGTGTAAACAGTTGCCTTGAGGTCTGATAAGTACGGAGGGAACAGTAAAGAGACTGTCCTTATGTACTTTTGTGTCAGTAAAGGCGGATAATCCTTTTGTGCATTAGACTAAGACATTACACTAATCCTTCAGGATCAGGATACTGATCAGTGAGTAGAGTCCTGAAACTGATGTTGTTCAGGGTCACTTGTATCCTGATGAATCTTCAGGATGTCATACGATATTGAGCAGCCTGCTATCACTGAGTTCCGTCTTCAGATCACGAGCATGCTGTTCCTGTCATCAGCTAATTCTTCGACGTCGCTGATGGTTCTTTGAGTATGATCTTGATGTCTTCAGGAGGTCTTCACTTCAGTGGATATGATCAGTAGACTGCAGAACAGACTCGTTCGTCTCCTGATCCTGATCCTGATTACTATAAAAACAAGTTACAGCATAAGTAACATGGAATAACACTGAACAGACTCAGTGATAATTCCTCAAGCTATAACAGAAGTAAACACCTATTCACTAAGTAAAGATTCAGGATCAGTATCATTTCATCAGGTCTTAGGAGAGCTGGATCAACAATCTCCCCCTAAATGATAATGATAAGACAATGAAGAAATTGTCTAAGTCTAGAAAAAAAAATATTTCTAAGTCTAGATGAAACAGTAGGAAATAGAACTCATAGAGGTACATGTCCCATTTACTGTTTTGAGGGATCTTTTTCAGTACTATGATGGAATAAAGTACAATGCACTGAATTGCATTTTCATTAATCTCAATAAGGTTACAAGAGTAAAGAAAATACAAGAGTACATAAATGAAGTACTGAAAGAAAAATTACAAAAATTCTAACTATCAGAGTCTTCGCTAACTTCTTCAGTCTTGACTTGGATTGGAACAGGAGTATCACTGAAGGCGATTCTATGATCGAGTATAGCTCTGACAGTGCGAATGATCTCTTTATTATCTTGGTTTTTCTTATCCTTTTGAGCAGTGAAGAGAACTGAAACCAAGTGTTCATATGGTGCTTTGTGTAGCTCGCTGAAACGCTGAAAGCGTAGGATCTTGGAGTTGTCGCTCACACAAATACCATGAACAGGTTCTCTGATGACTTGTCCTTCAGAGAGAGAGACTCATGTAGGGAGGGAAAGATCAAGCATCGAGAGGTCCAGTGGCTTGACAACCATCCTGGGCATGCAAGGAGTTGGTCTCCTTGTTGAAGCACCCGCTGATCTTCTAACAGGAGGCTGAGGTAGTGCTGAAGAAGGCTGGAGTAGGTCATCAGAAATTTCGGTTGTTCTTCTGATGCGTGCAATAAGTCCATTTATGACTTCTTCTACTTCAGCCCTGTAATTTCTATTGGCTTTAGGAAGTAGGCTTCTGATCTCGTTCCACTCTGACAAGTTGTATCTTTCCAACTTGTCAAGAGTGTGTTGCACATCCTTGACTCCTGAGCGTTTGACGGTGATCCATGTTTTTGCTCTTTTGCCGCGTGTTCGGCTGAGATGGATTCCAGAGATAGCAGCACCATGTTTCCTGAGGTGTAGTCGATCTCGGCACCAGTCAAGCTCTGAGTTCACTTCTTCAGACTGTTCCTCAGCGTTTCTGTTGAAGACCTTTAGCGCGGCCTTCTGTGCTAGAACAGGATCAGCACTTATTTCAGCATCTTCATCAACAAAATCTGATGCAAGCCTTCGAGCGGCTTGAGCGGAGAGGAAAGCTTCCTTCTGCTTCTTATTGTGCTCCTCCTGAGCCTGTACAGCGAGGTCGTACTCCTCCTTTGATAGATAGGCGAACTCGGAGTCCCAAGAGGTACGAAGAGGAATTTTTGCTCTTGTACTCTTGAGTCACTCTATCACGGCGTCTAAATGCCCATCCCTGTTGATAGTAACAGAAGTGTCAGGGTAATTCTCACCTTCAGATCTAGGAGAATTGGTGGGAGGAGATCTGGGGGAAGAAGCAGGGGTAGAGAAGTCATCAGAGATGAATTCATCATCTGATGAAAGGCATATGGTTTCAGGAGGGGCTCGAGTTTCAGGGGTTCTAGAGGAAGATGCTTCAGGGTTGAATCGGGTTGGTTTTGATGGAATGGATTCATGGTTGAGGGGAGTTACTCTGAAAGTCATTCTGCTTAGTTCGGCTCGTGTCTGTTCTGATGGACTATTCTCCATAAGGCAAACAATCTCACCAGTGACAGAACCGAAGTTCACATCATAACATTCAGAGTTGTCTTGGTTTTCAGGTTCAGAGGTTTGTTTAGGAGAAGATTGAGGTGTTGGTTCAGGGGTAGGTTGTTTGGGTGGTTGGTAGATAACCATTTGTAGGTTGTTTGTTGGTGAGTCTTCAGAGGAGGTGTCGAGGGTGATGGTTTCAGGTGTAGGTTTAGATTTAAGAAGGGTAGAGATGGGTTGGTTATCAGAAGATGAGGGAGAGGATGGTAGGAGTAACGTACTAGGTGCACCGGGGTTCTCCCCCTGAGAGTGTGCAGCCCCTGGAGTGGGCGTTGAAGCAGGAACTTTCTCGACGAAGAAGGTGTCGTCGTCATCATCATCATCTTCATCATCCTCATCCTCGTTCGTTCCCCCCTGTTCATTGGTTCTCCAGTTGGTGGAGGGGGAATAAACGGAATGGTCTCGCTGGGGCTGTCTCTCCCCCTCAACAGGTGCCTGAGCCAAGGCGGCTGTTGAAATATTCCGTTGAAGGAGAGAGGCCATGTCGTTCAGGAGCTTGTGAGAGATGAAGGAAGAGGAGATCAGGGATTGCAGAATATCCCTGTCAGCACTGGTGAACGATGGAGGAGGTGGAGGAGCAGAGGTGATGGCGTTGACTGCGTTGGTGAGGCCAGTCACCTGCTCCTGAAGTGCGCGGAGGCCTGCTTCTTGAGCATCCAACCTCTGAACCACTGTTGATTGGAAAGTGGTGAGAGAGTTGGTGCTGTTGTTGATGGTGGTGGAGAGAGCAGGCAGAGCATTGGCCTTCAGGTCATCAATAGATGCCTGAAGGGTGTTGGAAGAGGTGGCCACGTGGGAAACCTTGTCGTGGATGTTATCCAGACAAGGAATCGTGAGAGAGACGGCAATTGGTGGCGGAGTGGCGGCGGGCAGCAGCAGTGGCAGTGGCGGCGGCGGCTTCAGCAGCAGTTGCAGCAGCTTTGGCCGATGCAAGCTCGAGCTCCAGAGCCTGGAGTTTAGCTTGGTGCGCATCCTCCTGCTGTTGGAGTGCTGCGCGTGCCTCCTGCAGTTGCCTTTCAGCGGACTGCCGACGAAGTTCAGCGGCACTGAGCTGTCGTTCGGGATCCGTGAAGATGAAATCATTGAAGGGGTCATCCTGGTGTAGTTGAGGGTGCCCTTCAACGGCTGCTCCTAAGGAACCTGTAATATCAGTAGCTAAGTGAGCACTAGAGGTCTCAGAAGCTTTCATAAAAGAAGAGATAGCAATAAGTTGCTTAAATTTATTACCTGAGGCTAGGAGGGTATCAGAACGATTACCCCCCTCATTCTCTGAGTGTTCGAGATGAACAACCTCAGGTTCTTGTTGGACAGGAGCAGTAACATGAGTATCTGTAGGTGAAGAAGTTTTAGATAAAGGGGAAGGTTTATTAAAAAGTTGCGGCAGGGTAATATAATATTTCTTACCAGCTGGAGCCTTCTTTTTCTTTTGCGCCTTAGATTTGGCGCGTTTGGGCTGAGGTGGAAGAGAGGAGCCAGAGGGAGGAGGGCGCTTCAGAGGCGCCGAAGAAGTAGTTGCAGCTGGGGAAGTCAGTATCGGGTTAGCTACTGACATAGCATGCATAGAAATAGAAGAAGATGGTTTGGATGAGAGGGAAGAATTCATACCTTGGACAGGAGAAGAGGTGGGTTGCTCTTCTACTGTTGGTTCAGGAATAACCAGAACAGTAGAAAGAGGAACGTCATCAGGTTTTGGAGAAACCTGGTCCAGGAACTTTACGCCCAAGGCGTAATTGTTGAAGTTGCCTTCGGTTGGGTAGTTGGCACCCATGTGCAGTGCCAGCACGACAGAGAAGAACCTGGTGTAGGGGACGTTGACCACCCTGGTCCTGTTCTTGATCTTCTTGATCATGTCGTCCCAGATGCAGCGGACATAGTCAAACTTGCGATTTTTGATCGCAGAGAAGACCATGTTCTGAATGACCGTGGGGAATTGCTCTGTGCTCCCCGTCTTTCCTGTCAGACAAAGACCAAACGTGTTCCATATGTAATAGAACGTAGCGTTTAGCCCCGTCTTGTGGACAGTGGCAGCAGTCTTCACCATAGGAAGGCCTTCTTTCACAGGCCAGTTGTAGCCTATGGCATCCAGGAATTCGATGATTTCGTCAGAGGTAGGAGGAGGAGGAAATTTCTCCTTCTTTGGGAATTTGAGGACGTTCCTCAGGGTCCCAATGCCGAACGAGATGATGTCGTCCTTGATTTGGAACTTGATCACTTCGTGCATCTTGCCCTTCGAGTTCCTCTCTTGGGCAGCAGTAGCAGTGGACCACAATTGTAGAAGCAGTGGTTTGTTGGGCGCCGTGTTGAGAGTGAACGCCGTTTTCAGAGGATTATTGAGAAGAAAGTCCCTGGCTGGCTTCAAGTAGTCTTTGCTGGCAGGGATGTCAAACTGCCCAATGAGATTGTTGGGTTTGAACTGCAGATCGTGCTGGGGAATGACGATGGGAAGGCTTCCAGCAGCCGTTAGGAGAGTTGTGGCCTCAAAGGAGAGCTGAGCGTCTAGAGATGTGGATGTAGTAGCAGCCATCCTGTCAAAAACAAAAATAACATATGTGGATGATTAAGAATCCAAAATATGCATTTTTCATCACTTTTCAATGAACACAGAATGTGTTCATAAAAGTGGTGAAATCCTTTATACTTGGAGTGGATTAGATACCAAAATACACAAAAGAAATGTGTTTTGGTATTAAAAAGAACTTCTATTTTGATGAATAAATATCAAAAATAGGAGTTTATGATTGTTCTTAAAAGAAATAAGAAAAATCATTTTAAACAGTTTTAACAAAAATCTTAGAAGATTTTGGGAAAACTAAGATCAAACGAAGTGATCTTAAGTTTTTGAAAAAACGTTTATCAAAATAGGTTGTTTTTAGAGAAGAATATCAACTTAGATTGTGGAAAGAACAAAGAACATATGAATACTTACGTTGATCTTGTTAGAAATGTGGTAAGTGTGTGTTCTTGGTGTTCTTGAGAATGCAGACTTGAGACAATTGCTTTTTCTTGCTTTGAATTCTTTGAGAGAGAATAGTGAGCGTAAAGAGTGAAATGGGTTACGAGTGAGGTTTTTATACCTCGTGGTAGGAGAGAGAAAATGGATGAGAGAGAAAAGGGCGGCTAAATTCAAACGTAATGATGAAAAAGGAAGTTCTACGCGCGTTCACGCGCCTGACACACGTCGTGGGGAACAGGAAACGTCCCATTACGTGTCAGTGCAGATGAAAAGTTTGTTTTATTTGAAAAGATAAAAACCACCTTTTCAGGGGATAATTCCATTTTGATGAAAGATTTGTTTTCTTGGAATTGGAGTACTTATCAGATAAGTACTGTTTTGGGAAAATCCTCTTATCACATTTAATGCGATAAGGTTTCAGGAGCAGAGGTACTTACCTGAGAATCATCAGTATTCGGATTTTGAACAAAGATTTTGTAAGTACTGAATAGAGTCATCCTCTGATGAGAGTTTGTTCAGGAGTTGTTAAGGAAAGAGTCCTGAGAATAGTTATTCTATAGGATTTAACAACTGTTTGTCCTGATAAACTTCAATCATCAGGATTTAACATCCCAAGTTCACTGATGAGCATATTAAAACGCGTTACATCCAGTGGTTTGGTAAAGAGGTCAGCAAGCTGATATTCAGTAGGGACAAAATGGAGTTCAATATCACCATTCATCACATGATCCCTGATGAAGTGATATCTCACTTCAATGTGCTTTGTCTTGGAGTGTAAGACAGGATTGTTGGCGATGGCTATCGCTGAAGTGTTGTCACAGTAGATAGGAATTTTAGAAAGTTGTATGTCATAGTCCTGAAGTTGATTTCTCAGCCACAGGACTTGAGCACAACAGATTCCTGCTGCAACATATTCAGCTTCAGCAGTTGATGTGGACACAGAGTTCTGTTTCTTGCTAGTCCAACTCACCAACTTGCCACCAAGCAGGTGACACCCACCAGTGGTGCTTTTCCTGTCGATCTTACATCCTGCAAAGTCACTATCAGAATAAGCTGTTAGATCGAACCCTGAGTCCTTGGAGTACCAAAGACCTAGATTAGGAGTTCCCTTCAGATATCTGAAGATCCGCTTTACAGCGGTCAGATGGGATTCTTTGGGTTCAGCCTGATAACGAGCACATAAACATGTAGAATACATGATATCAGGGCGACTAGCTGTGAGATACATCAGAGAGCCGATCATTCCTCTGTATAGAGTCACATCAACAGGTTTCCCTTTGGAATCCTTGTCAAGTGATAGAGGAGGAGCCATTGGAGTCTTCATCGGTGTACAGGATGTGAGATCAAATTTCTTCAGTATCTCATGTACATATTTGCCTTGATTGATAAAGATTCCCTTTTCAGATTGCTTGATCTGAAGTCCTAAAAAGAATGTAAGTTCACCCATCATAGACATTTTATATTCAGATTTCATGAGCAACTCAAACTTTTCGCAAAGTTTGGGATTGGTGGATCCAAAGATAATGTCATCGACATATATCTGGACAAGAAGGATATGCTTAGGATATTTCTTTAGAAATAAAGTGCTATCGATCTTTCCACGAACAAAACCTTTAGAGAAAAGAAAGGTTGAGAGGGTATCATACCAGGCACGAGGAGCCTGTTTTAACCCATAGAGAGCCTTGTTTAACTTGAAGACGTGATCAGGGAACTTAGGATCTACAAAGCCAGGAGGCTGAGCCACATAGACTTCTTCATTAAGCTTACCATTCAGAAAGGCATTTTTGATGTCCATCTGATAAACCTTGAAGTTCATATGTGCTGCGAAGGCTAGGAAAAGTCGAATTGCTTCGAGCCTAGCCACACGAGCAAAGGTTTCATCGTAATCAATGCCCTCTTCCTTCCTATATCCCTGAGCCACAAGGCGAGCCTTGTTTCGAATAATCGTACCAATCTCATCAAGTTTATTTCAAAAAATCCACTTGGAACCAATGATAGTACGTTTTCGAGGCCTAGGGACGAGAAGCCAGACATTGTTTCTGATGAACTCTGCTAGCTCTTCCTGCATGGCTGAGACCCAGGCCAGATCACGCAAAGCATCATCTATTTCTTTAGGTTCATTTTTAGAGATGAAATTTACGTAAAGACAGATGTTACCAGATTGGCGTCGACTTTTAATGCCAGAGGAGGGGTTACCAAGAACTTGATCAATAGGATGATCCTTGGTCCATCGAAGAGCAGGTGGCTGATACACCTGTCCTGAAGTGGAAGCTTCATTTACTGATGGATCAGGGAGAAGATTAGTAGGCGTAGGTTCACTAGCAGTGGTTTGAGAGAAGTCTTCACTGTTAGTGGGTTGATCAGGTTCAGTTGGTGCGATTTGGGTAATTGGCGTGGCATTTATCAGAGGTGGAGTAGTTATTTCAGTGGGTGGTATAGGAGGATCTTCTTCAAAACCACCAGGAAGGTCTTGAGGAGATGGATCAACAATGGGAGTTTCAGGGATTTGAAAGAAAGAATCAGCCCACTGATTTATTTCAGAATTTTCATGAGGGTGAGGAAAGGTAGGACCCGATTCATCAAACTTGACATGAATCGTTTCCTCTATGGCTTGTCTTCGTTTGTTGAACACACGGTAGGTTTTAGAGATAGAGGAGTATCCAAGGAAGATTCCATCATTAGACTTGGAATCGAACTTTCCAAGATTATCTTTGTTGTTCAGGATGTAGCAGACACAACCAAATATATGGAGATGTTCGCTTGAGGGTTTCCTGTTACGAAAGAGTTCGTAAGGAGTTCTTCTGAAGCGCTTTACTATCAGAGACCTGTTCTGGGTATAGCAAGCAGTGTTAACAGCTTCAGCCCAGAATTGAGTAGCAAGGTTTGCTTCACTCAACATTGATCGTGCAGCTTCAATCAGGGTTCTGTTTCGTCTTTCAGCAACACCATTTTGCTGAGGAGTTCTTACGGATGAGAAGTTCTGAGAGATACCTTTCTGATCGAAGAAGGTTTCCAGGGTACTGTTTTTGAATTCAGTTCCGTGGTCACTCCTGATTGATCGAACAGTAAGGTTGTTGAGTCTCTCCATCTTCCTGACGAACAGAATGATTTCTTTAGGAGCATCACTCTTGGATCGAAGAAAGAATACCCAAGTATATCTGGAAAATTCATCAACGATTACCAGAGTATATTTCTTTCCAGCAATGGATTGGACGTTGACAGGTCCAAAGAGATCCATGTGGAGAAGTTGTAGAGGAGAGCTGAAGGAGGAAATCTGCTTGGACTTGAAGCTAGCCCTGGTCTGTTTTCCTTTTTCACATGCTGAACAAAGAGATACCTTTGTATAGCGAAAGTCAGGAAGACCAACAACTAGGTTGTTGATGCAGAGTTGATTTATCGTCTTGAAGTTGAGATGAGAAAGACGTTTGTGCCATAGCCAATTAGTATCAGAGGAAGCACGAGATACAAAGCAGAAGTTGTCAGTGGAAGTATTCATGTTGATGATGTAGATATCAGCATGTCTCACTCTAGTGAGAATAACTTCCTTTCTTCTATTTTTGACTCTGCACTTCTTCTTTGAGAAGGAGACTTTGTGATCTTTATCACACAGTTGACTGATGCTCAGAAGATTATGCATCAGGCCTTCAACGTAAGCAACTCTCTTGAACGTAGTTACTCCGTTGGTCAGTGTGCCATACCCTCGGGTTTGGCCTTTACCGTTTCCACCAAAGGTCACAGCAGGACCTCTTTCTTCACGGTAGTTAGAGAGGACAGATTTAGAACCAGTCATGTGTCGAGAGCATCCACTGTCCAGATACCAGATGCCCTTGTCCTGACTGGGAGAATCAGTCGCAGAAGTGGAAGCTTCAGGAGTAGTAGAGGAAGAAGCTTCAGGAGCCTGAGTAGGAATTTCTTCAGGGACCTCTTCTATCTTAGCCATGAGAGCTAAGGTAGGTTCCTCAATAATGGCCATCAGTGCCACTTGAGTGTCTTCCTCATCAGATGAGTCATCAGAGGAGACATCATCCCAATCGCAGTCTTCTGCGATAAGACCTTTACCCTTGCGCTGAATTTTCATCTTCTTGTATTTTTCTTTCAGGCGCTGGTATTTGGGGTTCTTAGAGGAAGATTTGGCAGAGGAGGGAGCAAACTGACTTTTTCGGTACCTGCAATCATTAGCAAAGTGTCCTTTGCCCTGACAGTTGTAGCAGATAGCAGTAGCCTTATCAACATGGTCTGATTTAGGCTTGTCAGTGATAGTAAGATGTTTCTTTTTATGGAAGTTTCCCTTTTTGGCAAACTTCTTAAAAGATCTAGTTAATAAAGCAAGAGATTCATTGAATTCAGGATCTTCTGACATGTCAGAGTCAGAGGATTCTAATTCAGTAATAGTTACTGAAGAAGGAGTGGCAACAGTAGGAACTGAATCAGAGACCAGTGCAACAGAGTTGCTTTTGGTATCTTTAGTATCTCTTATGAGATTCTTTTTCAGTTTCTTCTGTTGTTCACGGTTTAGAAGAATACCGTACAGCTCACTCAGTGTGAGTGTCTTTATGTCCTTTGACATAGTTAAGCAGGAGGTATAGATTTCCTAATGTTCAGGAAGAGCTTCCATGAACTTGGTAACCACCTCAGAGTTGGGATAGATAGTACCGATGGTCTTCAGATCAATCAGAAGACAGTTGAATCTCTGATGTAGTTGGGAGAGAGTTTCATCCTTCTGATGAATAAAGCTTTCATACTGACGAACCAAGAAAATCTTTCTTGATTCCATGAGAACAGCAGTACCTTCATATTGAACACAGAGGGTGTTCCAAATCTCTTTGGCAGAGCGAAGGTGATAGACAAAGTGGAATACATCATCAGGAAGTGACATGGCGATGAGAGACCTAGCCTTAGTGTCAATGTTGACCAGGCGTCTGTCTTCATCATTCCAGTCAGTCACAGGCTTTACCAGTTCCCTTTCAGGTACAGCTGGTTGGTTGCCTGCAGCAGGAATGGCATGAACGGTTTGTGTGGGCACATGTGGTCCATTTCCAGAAAGTAAGGAATCTGGGGATCAGAACCAGAGAGAAAGAGTTCCATCCTGGTTTTCCAAAGAGAGAAGTTATCTTTGTTAAACCTAGGAGGTTTTCCAGAAGAGCCGGTATCAAAGTAGTTATCCTTAGCTTGAAGAGCCATGAATAAAAGAAGAGAGGATCACAAGATTTTTCTAAGAGAAGAAAATGAGAGCTTGTATCTGCTCTGATACCACTTGTTGGTCCCAATAAGGTAACCTTCAAGCAAGGATGGTGTTTGGGATTATAGAAGGGGGGGGGGTTGAATATAATCACACAAAATGTCACTTTTAAATTCTTGTTGTATTAACAATATGAATTTACAGATTGTTGCGGAAATAGAAAAGACAATGAGTCTAAACTAAACAATCTAAGTTCTTTCACTATGCACTAAAGTGAGAAGATAAAGAAAAGAAAGAAGATAGAGGGAAGAAAGAAAGAAAGGATTAGGGTATTTTTAGGATGAAGAAGAAGTATGGAGAACATCTCTTCAAGTCCTATTTATACCCAATGCATTAAATGCATGTAGACTCACTTTTGTGTACGTGTCACAATGTAAGTGGTCCTTTGTACTATTTACTATAAACAAATACTCTTTGCATGGTGTGCAAAAGAGGAAGTGTGTAAACAGTTGCCTTGAGGTCTGATAAGTACGGAGGGAACAGTAAAGAGACTGTCCTTATGTACTTTTGTGTCAGTAAAGGCGGATAATCCTTTTGTGCATTAGACTAAGACATTACACTAATCCTTCAGGATCAGGATACTGATCAGTGAGTAGAGTCCTGAAACTGATGTTGTTCAGGGTCACTTGTATCCTGATGAATCTTCAGGATGTCATACGATATTGAGCAGCCTGCTATCACTGAGTTCCGTCTTCAGATCACGAGCATGCTGTTCCTGTCATCAGCTAATTCTTCAACGTCGCTGATGGTTCTTTGGGTATGATCTTGATGTCTTCAGGAGGTCTTCACTTCAGTGGATATGATCAGTAGACTGCAGAACAGACTCGTTCGTCTCCTGATCCTGATCCTGATTACTATAAAAACAAGTTACAGCATAAGTAACATGGAATAACACTGAACAGACTCAGTGATAATTCCTCAAGCTATAACAGAAGTAAACACCTATTCACTAAGTAAAGATTCAGGATCATTATCATTTCATCAGGTCTTAGGAGAGCTGGATCAACAGTTAACGATGTCCCGGTACTCCTCCCTCTTCGGAGCGTTCAAGGTTGGGTCACTCGCGAAGGAGGTGAAAATATGGCTTGCATCCGGTGCACGGAAGTTAGTTGCGGCGGTCGTAGACGAGCGGGTTCTTTGTCTCTACACAATCCAAACACCATTGTCTTAGAAAATTTCAATCCATAAACACAAGACAAGGTTTATTTTCACCCAAAACTTTAACGAGACAGAACTTCCACGACTAAAAAGTTCAACTAGCAAGTGTATACATGATAAACCGAAATCAAAGGGGATGTGGAACATCCCCACACTTGAACTTTTAGTCCAAATTCCATTACAACTAATCTAGCTAATCAAAACAAGAATGGGGGATCAAGATCCCCACACTTATCATCAAAGCACAATCACTAGATTAAACAATTACAAAGCATGCTAGAGTAAGATTTCAATCATAAAATTGGGCATGCATCAACTCATAAACATTAATCAATCAATGGTGTATCAAGAACAATGTCAAATCCATATAAGCATAAACACACCATTGATGGTCCAAACAAGATCTCCACTTACCAAATCAAGCTATTCCCGTGAAGTTGAAGTTAGGAAACGTACCTTAGCCATGGAGAATGATGAAATTGAAGCTCAAGAAGGTCGGATTCGCAAGAACGTGAGAGGATTTTGCGGCACCTAAGAGAAATTAGGGTTGTGTTCTTTTGAAAAGGTGAGAAAAGAGGGTTAAAAACCCGTCTGCACTGTTTTGGCGTCGCCAAACCCAGGGTTTCGCGTCGCGAAACAGGCAGTTTCTGAAAAATAACCCTAATTATTAAAAGCTTCGCATCGCGAAACGGCCTCCTCGCGTCGCGAGATTCGACAATTTTACCTGATACCACGGCTTACCAACTTCGCGTCGCCAGTCTTGAAAACTGGCGATCGCGAAGTGCCTTCTGTTTCCCACTTCTGAAAAATTCCATCGCACTTCGGATTCGCTCGATTTCTGCGTCTATCTCCTCCGTATGGTTACCTAAGCAATAACAAACAAAAACATTAATAAAAACACACACGAAAAACTTAAAAATGCAAAAAGAAAGAAAAAGCTCGGGTTGCCTCCCGAGAAGCGCTTCATTTTTGGATGGGTCTAGAGCTCGACCCCACTTTCGGCTCATTTCTTGGCACGTCGGGCTGACAAGCCCCTCTTCTTTCTGTGATCTTTCTTGGAGGATCCCGGTTCATTAAGTTTCTGATCCTTTTGATGCATCGGGTTAGGATAATCCTCCTTCTTCTTTCCATGCTCATGCGGGAGTAACGGGCGGTTCGTGTTTTTCTTGTAGGCCAGAGAAGGATCTTCATACGGTTCATCGAGGTGTTTGACCGGCTCTCCGTTAGGATCAAAGTAAATCCGATTTTCTCCATAGCCCAAACTCGTCACTTGGTTTCGTATATCGGTGTTCACTTGAGCGGTGTGCAAGAAAGATCTCCCGAGGATTATCGGGATCTCCGTATCCTTCGGAAGGTTAGCTATGATGAAGTCCGTATAGTAAAAAAGCTTTCCAATACGAATCGGGACTCCTTCCGCTATTCCCAACGGCTTTGTGATGTATCCGTTTACTCCTCGGTATTGATAGTCCGTTGGAAGAATCTTTGTAACTCCCATTTTCCTGCAATAACCAACGGGCATCATGTTAAGTGCGGCACCTGTATCAATCAAAGCAAGACCCGTAAATTTATGATAAGAGATTGGTAAATTGTAACTTCCCGGATCATGTCTAATAGGTGCTATGTAGATGAGATCATCTTCCGCTTCCCTCTCCTTTTCTTTCTCCTTGCCTTTGTCCTCTTTCTTTGGTATCATGAACTCCGCGTATCCGCCTTGCTTTCCATCTTCCTCCTCATCATCACTTGAAGCTTCGGGTACTTTGAGTCTTAGGTGTTCGAATGACACGGTGAACCCCTCCGAATCGTAATCCGTGGCATAATCGGGCTCACTTTCACTATCAGTTTCCACATACTTCTTCGTGTAGATGTCCGTCCACTTCTTCTTTGATGATTCTCCGGTCATCATGAGCATCGGTTTCGCATTCTCCACATTTTTACCGTCCGTCTTCTTGATTGCGGATCGCGGGGTGAACTGTACTTCGGATCGCTTATCCCACATTGGTTGATCGTCTGCCATTCTGACAACTCAACAAACGATTACGGGCAACTTGCGGGAAACAAAGAGATAAAATAAAATAATGTTGGTCCCAATAAGGTGACCTTCAAGCAAGGATAGTGTATGAGATTATAGAAGGGGGGGGGTTGAATATAATCACACAAATTTCACTTTAAATTATTTGTTGTATTAACAATATGAATTTACAGATTGTTGCGGAAATAGAAAAGACAATAAGTCTAAACTAAACAATCTAAGCTTTCTTTCACTATGCACTAAAGTGAGAAGATAAGAAAAGAAACTAGAGGAAATAAGAAAGAAAGGATTAGGGTATTTTTAGGATGAAGAAGAAGTATGGAGAACATCTCTTCACGTCCTATTTATACCCAATGCATTAAATGCATGCAGACTCACTTTTGTGTACGTGTCACATTCTAAGTGGTCCTTTGTACTATTTACTATAAACAAATACTCTTTGCATGGTGTGCAAAAGAGGATGTGAGTAAACAGTTGCCTTGAGGTCTGATAAGTACGGAGGGAACAGTAAAGAGACTGTCCTTATGTACTTTTGTGTCAGTAAAGGCGGATAATCCTTTTGTGCATTAGATTAAGACATTACACTAATCCTTCAGGATCAGGATACTGATCAGTGAGTAGAATCCTGATACTGATGTTGTTCAGGGTCACTTGTATCCTGATGAATCTTCAGGATGTCATACGAGATTGAGCAGTCTGCTATCACTGAGTTCCGTCTTCAGATCACGAGCATGCTGGTCCTGTCATCAGCTAATTCTTCGACTTCGCTAATGGTTCTTTGAGTATGATCTTGATGTCTTCAGGAGGTCTTCACTTTTGATGGTCAGGATCAGTAGACTGCAGAACAGACTCGTTCATCTCCTGATCCTGATCCTGATGATTATAAATGCAAGTTACAATACTTTTAACATGGAATAACACTGAACAGACTCAGTGATAATTCCTCAAGCTATAACTGAAAGTAAAGACCTATTCACTAAGTAAAGTAACAGGATCATTATCATTTTATCAGGTCTTAGAAGAGCTGGATCAACAATCTCCCCTTAAATGATAATGATAAGACAATGGAGAAATTGTCTAAGTCTAGAAAGAAAAAAAATTCTAAGTCTAGATAAAACAGTAGGAAATAGAACTCATAAAGGTACATGTCCCATTTACTATTTTGAGGGATCTTTTTCAGTACTATGATGGAGTAAAGTACAATGCACTCAATTGCATTTTCATTAATCTCAATAAAGGTTACAAGAGTAAAAAAAATACACAAGTACATAAATGAAGTACTGAAAGAAAATTACAAAAATTCCTAACTATCAGAGTCTTCACTAACTACCTCAGTCTTGACTTGAATGGGTACAGGAGTTTCACACGAAGGCAATTCTTTGATAGAGGATAGCTCTGACAGTACGAATGATTTCTTTATTGTCTTTGTTTTTCTTTTCTTTTTGTGCGATAAAGAGAACTGATACCAAGTGTTCATAGGGTGCTTTGTGTAGCTCGCTGAAGCGCTGAAAGCGAAGGATTTTAGAGTTGTTGCTTACACAAATACCATGAACAGGTTCTCTGATGACTTGACCTTCAGAGAGAGATAGTCCTGAGGGAAAAGAAAGATCAAGCATCGAGAGATCCAGTGGCTTGATAATAGTCCTGGGCATGCAAGGAGTGGGTCTCCTTGTTGAAGTGCCTGCTGATCTTCGAACAGGAGGCTGAGGCAGTGCTGAAGAAGGTTGGAGTAAGTCATCAGGAATTTCGGTTGTCCTTCTGATGCGTGCTATAAGTCCATTTATGACTTCTTCTACTTCAGCCTGTAGTTTCTGTTGGCTTTTGGAAGTAGGATTCTGATTTCGTTCCACTCTGACAAGTTGTATCTATCCAACTTGTCAAGAGTGTGTTGCACATCCTTAACTCCTGAGCGTTTGACGGTGATCCAGGTTTTGCCTCTCTTGCCGCGCGTTCGACTAAGATGGATTCCTGAGATGGCAGCACCATGTTTTCTGAGATGTAGACGATCTCGGCACCAGTCAAGCTCTGTAGATACTTCTTCAGCCTGTTCCTCTGCATTTCTGTTGAAGACATTCAGCGCAGCCTTCTGTGCTAGAACAGGATCAACACTTATTACGTCGTCTTCAGCAACAAAATCAGACGCGAGCCATCTTGCAGCTTGAGCGGAGAGGAAGGCTTCCTTCTGCTTCTTATTGTGCTCGTCCTAAGCCTTTATTGCTTCAGCGTACTCCTCCTGTGAAAGATAGGCAAACTCGGAGTCCCAAGAGGTACGAAGAGGGATTTTTACTCTTGTACTCTCGAGTTGCGCTATCACTTCATTCAAACGCCCATCCCTGTTCATAGCATGAGAATAGCCAGGGTAATTTTCTTCTTCAGAACGTGGAGAATTGGAGGGAGGGAGATCTAGGGGAAGAAGCAGGAGTGGAGAAATCATCAGAGATGAATTCATCATCTGACGACAGACATACAGTCTCAGGAGTGGCTTGTATTTCAGTGGTTCTGGATGAGGAGGCTTCATTGTTAAAACGGTTTGTGGGAGGTAAGGACTCATGGCTTAAAGGTGTAACCCTGAAAGTCATTTGTCTTACTTCAGCTCGGGTCTGAGCTGATATACTATTCTCCATAAGAAGAATAATATCACCAGTGACCGAACTAAAGTTGACATCCTGAAATTCAGAGTTGGCTTGAGTTTTTGGTTCAGGTTCAGAGGTTTGTTCAGGAGTGGATTGAGGTGTTGGTTTAGGGGTAGGTTGTTTGGGTGGTTGATAAACAACTAGTTGAAGGTTGTTTGGGTGTGAGTCTTCAGAGGATGTGTCAGTAAGGGTAATGGTTTCAGGGGTAGGTTTAGATTTTAGGAGAGAAGATATGGGGAGGTTACCAGAAGATGAGGGAGAGGATGGTTGAGTTAACATACCTGGTGCACCGGGGTTCTCTCCCTGAGACTGTGCAGGCCCTAGAGTGGGCGTTGAAGCAGGGATCTTCTCGACGATGAAGTCGTTGTCTTCATCGTCATCATCATCATCATCCTCATCCTCGTTTGTTCCCCCTTCTTCAGTTGTTCTCCAGTTGGTGGAGGGGGAATAAACGGAATGGTCCTTCTGAGGAGGCTGTCTCTCCCCCTCAACAGGTGCCTGAGCTAGATGTGATCAGGGACTGCAGAATGTCCCTGTCAGCGTTCGTAAACGCTGGCGGTGGTGGAGGAGCAGTAGTGACGGCGGTGACAGCGTTGGAGAGATCAGACACTTTCTTCTGTAGAGCTCGGAGCCCTGCCTCCTGAGCATCCAATCTCTGCATCACTGCACTTTGAAACGTGGTGAGAGAGTTGGAGCTGTTGTTGACAGCAGTGGAGAGAGCAGGCAGGGTGGTGGCCTTCAGGTCGTCGATGGACGCCTGGAGGGAGTTGGAGGAAGTGGCTACTTGAGAGACCTTGTCTTGGATAGTATCCAGACAAGGTATCGTCAGAGTCACGCCCGTTTGTGGCGGAGTGGCAGCTGTGGCGGCGGCAGCAGTGGCAGTGGCGGCTTCAGCAGCAGTTGCAGCGGCCTTGGCTGAGGCAAGTTCCAGCTCCAAGGCCTGGAGACGAGCTCTATGCGCATCTTCCTGCTGTTGGAGTGCTGTGCGAGCCTCCTGGAGTTGTCGTTCAGTGGACTGACGACGGAGCTCGGCTGCATTCAGCTGTCGCTCGGAGTCCGTGAAGACGAACTCGTCGAAGGGATCATCCTGAAGTTGAGGATGTCCCTGAGAAGCTGCGCCAAAAGAACCTGTAACAGAAGTAGCTAAATGAGTACTAGAAGACTCAATAGCTTTCTCAGAAGAAGGAATGGTAATAATATGCTTTGTAATATTACCTGAGGTCAGGAGGGCATCAGAGCGATTGCCCTCCACATTTTCTGAGTGTTCGAGTAGAACAACCTCAGGTTCTTGGAGTTGAGGAGCAGGAGTATCTGCAGGTAAATAATTTTTAGATAAAGGGGAAGGTCTATTAAAAAGTTGAGGCAGGGTAAGATAGTATTTCTTACCAGCAGCAGGAGCCTTCTTTTTCTTCTGTGCCTTAGACTTGGCACGCTTGGGGGGGAGGAGGAGGAGTAGTGGAAGATGGTTGTGGGCGCTTCTGAAGCCCAGAAGATGTGTTTGCAGCTGGGGAAGTCAGTAATGGGTTAGCTACTGACATAGCATGCATAGAAAGTGAAGAAGGTGGTTTGGAGGAGGAGAGAGAAAACATACCTTGGGAAGGGGAGGCGAGCTGCGCCTCTGCGTCCTGTTCTGGTTCAGGAACGACCAGGACCGCAGAGAGCGGTACGTCATTAGGACGAGAAGGAACCTGGTCAAGAAACTTCGGTCCTAAAGCGTAGTTGTTGAAAGTGCCTTCAGTAGGGTAGGCAGGACCCATGTGGAGTTCCAGAACAGCGGAGAAGAATCGAGTGTAGGGGACGTTGACCACTCGGGTTCTGTTCTTGATCCTTTTCACCATGTCATCCCAGATGCAGCAAACATAGTCAAACTTCCGGTTTTTGATAGTGGAGTAGACCATGTTTTGGATGACAGTGGGAAACTGTTCAGTGCTCCCCGTCTTCCCGGTCAAGCAGAGACCGAACGTGTTCCAAATGTAGTAGAACGTAGCGTTCAGCCTGTCTTGTGGATAGTAGCAGCAGTCTTGGTGAGAGGGACACCTTCCTTCTCAGGCCAATGGTAGCCGATGTCATCTAGTAGGGCGATGACTTCTTCAGAAGAAGGTGGAGGAGGATACTTCTTCTTCCTGGTGATTTGGAGGACGTTCCTGAGAGTCCCAATTCCAAAGGAGATGATGTCCTCCTTTATTTGGAATTTAATTACTTCGTGCATCTTGCCCTTGGAGTTTCTCTCCTGGGCCACTGTGGCAGTTGACCATAGCTGGAGAAGCAGAGGTTTGTTGGGCTTTGGGTTTAGGGTGAACGCCGTCTTCAAGGGACAGTTGAGAAGAAAGTCCCTGGCAGGCATCAGGTATGCATTGTTTGCAGGAATGTCGAAGAGACCAATGACATTGTTGCTTTTGAATTGAATGTCATGTTGAGGAATGACAATGGGAAGGCTTCCAGCAGCAGTAAGGAGAGTGGTGGCCTCAGAGGAGAGCTGAGCGTCAAGTGATGTGGACGTAGTAGCAGCCATCCTGTTAAAGACAAAAATAACATATGTGGATGATTAAGAATCCAAAATATGCATTTTGCTTCACTTTTTAATGAACACAAAATATGTTCATAAAAGTGGTGAAATCCTTTATACTTGGAATAGATTGGATACCAAAATGCACAAAAGAAATGTGTTTTGGTATTAAAGAGAACTTCTATTTTGATGAAGATATATCAAAATAGGAGTTTATGATTGTTCTTAAAAGAAATAAGAAAAATCATATAAACTGTTTTAACAAAAATCTAAGAAGATTTTAGGAAAACTAAGATCAAACGACGTGATCTTAGGGTTTTTGGAAAAACGTTTATCAAAATAAGTTGTTTTAGGGAAGAAGATCAACTTAGTTTGTAGAAAGAACAAAGAATATAGAGACACTTACGATGATTCTGTTAAGAATGTGGTGAGTGTGTGTTCTTGGTGTTCTTGAGAATGTAGATTCGAGAGTAAAATTCTTTCTTGCTTTGAATTCTTGAGAGAGAAATGTGAGCGTAAAGAGTGAAATGGATTACGAATGAGGTATTTATACCTCGTGGTAGGAGAGAGAAAATGGATGAGAGAGAAAAGAGCGGCTAATTTCAAACGTAATGATGAAAAAAGGAAGTTCTAGGTGCGTTCACGCGCCTGACACACGTCGTGGGGAGCAGGAAACGTCCCATTACGTGTCAGTGCAGATGAAAAGTTTGTTTTATTCAAAAAGCTTAAAAACCACATTTTCAGGGATAATTCCATTTTGATGAAAGAAGAATTTTCTTGGAATTTGAGTACTTATCAGATAAGTACTGTTTTGGGAAAATCCTCTTATCACATTTAATGCGATAAGGTTTCAGGAACAGAGGTACTTACCTGAGAATCATCAGTATTCGGATTTTGAACAAAAATTTTGGAAGTACTGAATAGAGTTATCTCCTGATGAGAGTTTTATTCAGGAGTTGTTAAGAAAAGCGTTCTGAGAAAAGTTATTCTATAGGATTTAACAACTGTTTGTCCTGATAAACTTCATTCATCAGGATTTAACATCCCAAGTTCACTGATGAGCATATTAAAACGGGTTACATCTAGTGGTTTGGTAAAGAGGTCAGCAAGCTGATATTCAGTAGGGACAAAATGGAGTTCAATATCACCATTCATCACATGATCCCTGATGAAGTGATATCTCACTTCAATGTGCTTTGTCTTGGAGTGTAAGACATGATTGTTAGCGATGGCGATCGCTGAATTGTTGTCACAGTATATAGGAATTTTAGAAAGTTGTATGTCATAGTCCTGAAGTTGATTTCTCAGCCACAGGACTTGAGCACAACAGATTCTTGCTGCAACATATTCAGCTTCAGCAGTTGATGTGGACACAGAGTTCTGTTTCTTGCTAGTCCAACTCACCAACTTTCCACCAAGTAGGTGACACCCACCAGTGGTGCTTTTCCTGTCAATCTTACATCCTGCAAAGTCACTATCAGAATAAGCTGTTAGATCGAACCCTGAGTCCTTGGAGTACCAAAGACCCAGATTAGGAGTTCCCTTCAGATATCTGAAAATTCGCTTTACAGCGGTCAGATGGGATTCTTTGGGTTCCGCCTGATAACGAGCACATAAGCATGTAGAATACATGATATCAGGACGACTCGCTGTAAGATACAGCAGTGAGCCAATCATTCCTCTGTAGAGGGTCACATCAACAGGTTTCCCTTTGGAATCCTTGTCAAGTGATAGAGGAGGAGCCATCGGAGTCTTCATCGGTGTACATGATGTGAGATCAAATTTCTTCAACATATCAAGTACATATTTACCTTGATTGATAAAGATTCCCTTTTCAGATTGCTTGATCTGAAGTCCTAAAAAGAATGTTAGTTCACCCATCATAGACATTTTATATTCTGATTTCATGAGTAACTCAAACTTTTCGCAGAGTTTGGGATTTGTGGATCCAAAGATAATGTCATCGACATATATCTGGACAAGAAGGATATGCTTAGGATATTTCTTAAGAAATAGAGTGCTATCGATCTTACCACGAACAAAACCTTTAGAGAGAAGAAAGGTTGAGAGGGTATCATACCAGGCACGAGGAGCCTGTTTTAACCCATAGAGAGCCTTGTTTAACTTGTAGACGTGATCAGGGAACTTAGGATCTACAAAGCCAGGAGGCTGAGCCACATAGACTTCTTCATTGAGTTTTCCATTCAGGAAGGCATTTTTAATGTCCATCTGAAAAACTTTAAAGTTCATATGTGCTGCAATGGCTAGGAAAAGTCGAATTGCCTCGAGCCTAGCCACAGGAGCAAAGGTTTCATCGTAATCAATGCCCTCTTCCTGCCTGTATCCCTGAGCCACAAGGCGATCCTTGTTTCGAATAATCATACCAATCTCATCAAGCTTATTTCGAAAAATCTACTTGGAACCAATGATAGTACGTTTTCGAGGCCTAGGGACGAGAAGCCAGACATTGTTTCTGATGAACTCTGCTAGCTCTTCCTGCATGGCTGAGACCCAGGCAGGATCACGCAAGGCATCATCTATTTCTTTAGGTTCATTTTTGTTGGGAATCGAGGGATACAAGAACATGCACAGCGGAATAAAAAACCCGATTCCCAATCGAGGATCCAATCCCAAACCATACAGACACAATAAAGGGTGTTTTGGTGGATTACCTTCGCGAATAATAACTCCGAAACGCAAGCAGGGGGTACACCGCTACTGGCACCGGTTGAGAGGGTTGCTAGACCACCGTGGATTACTCCAAAAACGACCCCTGACTTCCGTCTGGATGCTGGCGCCGGTTTTTGGCTAGGGAGAGAGAGGGAGAGAAGCTTTCTTGGGAATAAAGGAATTAACTTAATAATTATGAACCCTTAACCCTTTATTTATATGGACAAAACAAGCAGTGTTTGATTCCATATATAATTCTTGGTAATTATCTCTGAAATAACTTCCATAATTATCCTTTTAATTAATCTAACTGATTAATTAATTATAAATAATTAAACTAATTATTTATTTCTTTTTCTCTCTAAATAATTAATTAACCAATTAATTATTTCCCATAATCCAAACATTCTCATTTTGGTGTGCAGCAGTGTGACCTACTAGTGTCTTATAACATTGGACACGATAACCCCGTTACTGTCTCGCACATAATCCTAACAGACTCCCACTTGTGCTAGACATGTAACTGAACTGTTATCATTCGTCTAAGGAGGTCCCTAGCCAGACGCTTAGGTTAACCAGGTTATAAGATCTCTTATATCCAGAGATACAATTCACGCTTGAATTTGTACACAGGTTCATTCCTTTTGCACACGATATTTCTAAAGTGATTTAAGACATGGAGTGGAGGATTCATTTCTTAAAATCAAGTATTTCTTGACTCTGATTTCGATTGCCTGCAGTAACGGATATTACTAAATAACCCCTGTTATTCTATCCGAGCGTGGCCACGCGTTTTCTGCCAATCTTAATCGTCAAGGGGCCCGGAAATATCTCTCTTTTGAAAGAGGTGCAAATCCCTTCTTGACTACTTGCATTTGGATCCACGGCTTCCGCTGCATCTAGTCACGTCCCGTATGGCCACCCAGTTACGGTGCAGCGTTAGTACGTGCTAAGAGTACAGTGGTCCTCGTGTTCCCAAACCAAGTATCTCAGGTTCTAAGGACAACCTATCAAGTCAGTGCTTATGACTGAGGCTCCATGAAGCAGACTTGATTACTGGTCACTTCCAATACCTAAACACTCTGATGAGTATCTACAAATACTTGGTCACATCACTTGTGCTTTTATTCTTTACTTTGAATAAATCATCAAGTATTTATAATAGCGTCAAACTCCCTATTGAAATTCCCATTTCAATAAGTGGCTATGGAAATTTAGATTTCATACAAGACTTTGTAGAATCGAGGATACGTTAAATATGCAAAAAAATAGTTAATTTAGAACAATCATGAAATTAAAACCTCCATTTATTTCCAACACACTGTGAAATAAAAACTTTACATGATTACATTGTTTCTAAATTAGACTATAGTAATAATTAATAAACTAAGTACTAGCTACTGGCTTCCAGGTACTGCATCCCAATGGAATTCGCATGTGCCTCATGCTTTGCCCTTGCTAGTGGCTTTGTCAGTGGATCTGCGACATTGTCTTCTGGTGGAATCTTGCATATTCGTACATCTCCTCTTCCAATGATCTCTCGGATGAGGTGATACTTTCTGAGCACGTGTCTCGACTTGTGATGCTCTCTAGGTTCCTTTGCTTGCGCTACGGCTCCTGAGTTATCACAGAATATATCGATCGGTCTCGAGATACTGGCAACCACTCTGAGATCCGATAGAAAATTCTTTAGCCAGACAGCTTCCTTTGCCGCATCACATGCTGCAATGTACTCTGCTTCTGTAGTTGAGTCTGCAATCGTGTCTTGCTTCGAGCTCTTCCATGAGATCGCACCTCCGTTTAGGGTAAAGACATACCCTGACTGTGACCTGAAGTCATCTCTGTCGGTCTGGAAACTAGCGTCAGAGTACCCGGTGACACTAATTTCATCCTCAGTACCTCCAAAGACCAAGAACATTTCTTTCATTCTTCTCAGATATTTAAGAATGTTCTTGACAGCCACCCAATGGGGTTCACCCGGATTCTGTTGGTATCTGCTCGTAACACTTACTGAGTAAGCAACATCGGGCCTAGTACATAGCATGGCATACATAATCGATCCAATTGCTGAAGCATATGGGACCGATTTCATTTTGTCCTGATCTTCACTAGAAACAGGACACTGTGTTTTACTCAACACTATGCCATGTTGCATTGGAATGAATCCTTTCTTGGATTCATCCATCCTGAATCTCTTCAGTACTTTGTCAATGTATGTACTCTGACTAAGTCCGATAAGCCGCTTAGATCTGTTTCTGTAGATCTTTATACCTAGTATATAAGCGGCTTCTCCAAGGTCTTTCATCTGGAAACATTTACTTAACCATTCCTTAACACTCTGTAAAGTTGGTATATCGTTTCCTATGAGTAGTATGTCATCTACATACAAGACCAGGAAGGTTACTATGCTCCCACTGAACTTAGTGTAAACACATGGCTCGAACTCACTTTTAGCGAAGCCAAACTCTTTGATTCTGTGACAACCCTCCACTTCCCACCTCAGGACAGTAAAACTTTAACCGACTTACCGGAGCGGAACAATATTTTGGTACTATCATTTTGTCAAAAACAATGTTGTATGACAACATTTATTGTGTAAAGGTTAGATAAGTGCCTTTGACGTTTATTGAGTCGCCACTATAGTCGGTACGCAAAACCGACTGACTGTTATCAGCAGGTCCCGATTCCGACCACTAGACTGTCGAATTAATTTCTAATTGACCCAAAATATTAAAAATATTAATTTCTAATAAGTTCCTTAATAAAAATACGAAAAACTGCTTTCGTTACGCAAAAATCGCAAAAACGCGCGTTTTCGGTAACGGTTTCCAATTTTAGCAGCTTTTTACACCCAATACTACTAAACTCTATTATTATTAACCAATTTTAATGGATTGAAACCAGCCATATTTTAAGTCAAATAAGCTTTCTAGAAGCCCCTTGTTTAATTTAAAAATAAGAGACAAGATTCTACAACAAACCAATACATGTGTAGTTTACTTACACACACCACACTTCTCTTCAACACTCACCTCTCTCTCCCTCCCTCCTTTCTCTCCCAACCGTCCACCACCACCAATCTCTACCCTCCTCCTTCTCTTTCACTCAATATAAATACCACACTAACCCCTTTACTTCCTTTCACTTCTACAATCTCACTCTCTTTCTAACTTCTCACTCTAAAATTTCTCTATAGCTTCTTTCATACACATCTTCAAGTTCTTGAAGATTCAAGTGATCTTCAAGAACACACCAAAGGTAAAATAATGATCTTCATCTCTTCTTCTTCAAATCATCATCACTCAATGGTGAGAGATGAGAGTACTTGCATTTTATGCAAAGGAAATCATCAAGGATCACCCAAAAATTGAGATGAATGGATGAACCTTATAATTCTTGTTTTATAACTTCAACTCTTGTTCATTCCAAGTATATCTTTTATGTTCTTGTTTCTTCTTATTATTCCATATAAATGCAATAAGAGTGGTAAATCCCTCATTGCATGTTGTTAGTTTATGCATATATTCATTGTGAATAAAGCAATAAGTTGAGGTTATAAACCCACATTGCTTCATTAATCATATTCTTATTTTGTTTTCTCATGATCATCTACCATCTTGCATGTGGTTTAGATGAATTCATATAGCCAAATACCCTTTCTTTGCTTGGATCCTCTAAAGATTCAAGCAATAAGTGAGTTGATGGCTTATGATTATAACCTAGATGTTTAATATGGTATATATGTAAATGCATGTGTAAATGTGTTTTATGAAGTTGATATTCCTTCAAACACATCTGAATTTGAGCTTTGATAAAGAGAAATCATCATAAGAGTAATTGAACAAAGGAAATATTATGTTATACAACAACTAGTCTAAAATTTTGTCCAACAGATTCTGGACAGATTCGGACCCAACTTTGAGAGGCCATAACTCCTTCATAAAATGTCCAAATGACATGATTCTTTTTTTTAAATTCAACTTCATTGAGTTATCTTTCAAACCCCACTGGCCGTTTGCAAAAATTCCAAGTTTCGGACCCTCAAACAGCCCGTACAAAAAGGTTGCGCAACAGCTCTAGTTGCTGTCACAATTTTAATAAACCTTCTGTTTGAGGATCCTAACATTTTTCAAAAATTATGAAATTTGGTCAGTAATTAGTAAACTCATATGGCTAAAACATATTAAAATTTCGTGATTTTTGGAGTTGTGCATCATACCCAAATGCATGTCCCAAACAGCCTCCGAATCTGTCAAGAATTGTTAAAAACTGAAAAGTGTTATTTTATGTAAACTTGTATTTTTCTAAAACACTCTTATAAAGAATAAATTGTTGGACATAAAAAGACTATTTGAGGAATAAGATGAGGTAGAATTAATATAAAACACACATGCATGACCATATACCAACTATCACGTTTCGGTTATAATCGTAGGAACTCGTATTTTTCGATAATCGTTATAAAACCTAACATTTCGTTCGCGCATATAATTTTACTTTAACTTAAGGAACTTAAATGGGTCAAGGAACTTATTAAAACATTTTATATCACTAGGTCGGAATTCGGTGGAACCTCGCTAACTCGGGACTCTTGAGCTAACAACTCGGTGAGTTATTCACGGCCCCCTTTTTACGTTTTTTACATTTTTGGGGTGGAAAGCATGATAAAACTACCGGTTGATTAAACTTTTAAAACGATTTGTGAAACGATTTGTGGAACGATTTTGTGGAACGATTTTGTGGAACGATTTTGTGGAACGATTTGTTTGTGGAACGATTTTTGGCTATGGTATGCATACTTATCTAGATTAATTGGGTGTTTTTCTTATCGCAAGTCCTCGTACACACTACTAAGTCTAATTCACTGCGGTGGACCGAGTAATCAATGGTAGCGCTATCGGGTTTGGCAACCCCACCATTTCGTACCCCGCTTGCAACGGGGTTGGTAACGATAACGATTGGTGTTTAATTACTTTTTGTGGAACGATTGTTGGTCATGTTGCGATAAGCATGGCATTGCGGGGCAAAAACTATGCTATTAGGAGATTAGTAGTGGCTCGTTAATCTTGAGTGTAAGTATTGCATGATAAGTACCATATGCCGGGATCTCGCGGGGTACGCATATGATCCAACTATTAAGCTTTTTGCTTGAACTTATTATCTCCGGTATTATTTTTGGAACGCGAACGATACGTATGTGTGTTGTAAAACCCGTGAACTCACCAACTATGACGATAGTTGACTTTTTAACTTTCATGCTTTTCAGGCGATTCAAAGTAAGAAGAACGAAAATGCACGTGTGTTACGCCTTCATGCATATCAAGACTAAATTCCTTTCCGTTGTAACTTAGTATCATTGTAATATTTTAAGACTTTAACATGATGTAAAATTGTAAAAACTTAATTATTTTGATATGCTATGGCGTTTACTGTCTATACTTGTGTTGTGCTACTTTGCGCTGTTACACTCCGTGTTTCCGCTTTAGCGGGGTGTGACAGACTTGGTATCAGAGCCAAGGCTATAGAGAATAACGATTTTCTGACGAGAAAATCAAGTACTATAGCCATCAAAATATAACAACGGAAAGAGGAAACTTTTCTAAAATATTCTCTTATGCTTCTAAAGTGATTAACCCGAGAGTCGTTTGTTGGGTCTTAATTAAACATAGCCTGATCAACTATGTTTAGTCAAGAGGCAATAACACGAAACTAGGGAAAGTTACGATGGGAGTATAAAAACCATAAAGTTTTTCATACATGGCATATTGTGTGTGTGGTCACGATGCACTGAATAGTTGTAATGACACTATGAGACACTAATGCGTTAGTAATAGGAAGCCACTATCGAACTTACTTATTAAGATAAGTAAACGCTTCAGTCACTATGTCGTCAAACGCTAGACTGAAGAGGAAGAGGACCCTTCCGAAAACTCAGGATCGGATATCGAAGTGTCGAGTGATGAAGCCTTCGACGACTCGCACCCAAATCCCCCTGTAGATATCGTACCTCAACCCCCGCCGAGTAAACCCGCACCTGAACCGAACCTCCCTAGGCCTCGTACTAGAGAGACCGCTAGGAAGAGAGTTCTTCCTCCCATTGCTAGTAGAATCACTATCCCCCGTGACCTTGCTGCCGGACCCTCCCGTACCCCTCCGGGAGTACCCATTCTGAGATGCGTGGAACTACCGATGGAAGATACTCGTAGGATTAGTATCCTTGAGAATAGGATTGAGAGGTTCCAGACTAGGATAGATAAACAAGCGCAAGTCATACGTTCGTTGACTGAGTTGACTCATAAGCTGGAACAAGCTACTTCGGGAGCTGTAGAAAGAGCCGCGACGGTCGGACGAATGGCTAGGAGGACGGAGCTACAATGTCAGGCTGTAACCATCACTGTAGTGATTGTTGGGCTTGTGATTCTTGTGCTTCTCGGACCTTAGAAGTTCCTAATATGTATTTCCAATTCCCTTTCGTCTTTAAGATGTATCTGTAACGACGTACTAACATCGACTTTTGGTTTATGAAATGGAAGCTAGTATTTTAAATTAATACATTCCCTTGACTTGTTTACTGTAACCGATTCAACGAAAGGGGAAAACTCTACGATTTTTCAATTACATCCTTAATTAAATCCTTTTCTTTCAAACCTTATAGAACTATGTCAACTCGAAACACCCGAAGCACAAGAACAACTCCAGATGATCAAGCCCCGGACATAGCCCAACTTGTAGCTCAACAAGTCCAAGCTGCCATCCCTAACCTAGTCACCCAAGTAGTTTCTAACCTCATTGCACGAAGAAAGAATGATGAAGTTATTGTATCCATCAAATGGAAGGACGGTAAGACAAGGAAGGTAGAGCACCAGCAAGAGGAAATGACTAGGAACAATTCAAGTAGGAGCCACAAGGTAGGCAGGAATGCTAGGGCAAAGGCCCAGAACTCGAGGCGGTACCTTGGTTCCCTTCCAAAATGCAACAATTGTAACCGACATCATTTCGGAGTTTGTTTTCAGTGCACAAGGTGTAATCAACTAGGACATACTACACGGTACTGTAAGAAGGACGATAGGAAGAAATGCTTTGAGTGTGGAAACCTAGCCCATTTCAGGGATAGGTGCCCTAGGCTGAATAGAGGGTCGATAGGTACCGGTGAAAGGAACAAAAAGAAGAGGGTCAACCGAGAATACCAAGGGTGCAAAGCTCAAGAAGGAGCTTTTGTGATAGGAACAGAAGACGCACGTCAGGATCCCCATAAGTTAACAAGTACGTTTCCCTTAAATAACCATTATGCATTGGTGATTTCTGACTCCGGTGCCGGTAGAAGCTTTATATCCCTAGGATTTAGGCCACTAATCCATTTAACCTCTAAGAGATTAGATAAAGGTTACTCGATAGAACTTGTTGACGGAAGAAAGTTAGAGGCGGAAGATGTAATTCCTGATTGCACTTTAAGTCTAGCTGGCGAACTGTTTAGTACAGACCTAGTACCTATAGAGCTATGGAGTTTCGATATAGTTATAGGCATGGACTAGATAGCGCGGAATAGAGCAACGATAGGGTGTTACGAGAAGGTCGTGAGAATTTTACTTCCTGATGACAGGACTCTGGTAATTGAAGGAGAAAGACCTGAAAGGAGCTTAGGAGTAGTATCTCGTATGAAGGCCTATAGTTATTTAAGGAAGAAGTATGTGGCGTTTCTAGTATAAGTGAAAGAAAAGAAGTCGAAAATAAAGAAACTCGAGGATAATCCGGTAGTACGGAACTATCCTGAAGTGTTTCCGGACGAGTTACCCGGATTACCTCCGACTAAACAAGTCGAATTTCGAATCGACTTAATTCCTGGAGCAGCCCCTGTTGCTAAGGCACCCTACCGCCTAGCACCAACCGAGATGCGGGAATTGTTCACCCAAATACAAGACTTACTGGATAAAGGATTTATTCAGCCAAGCTCTTTACCCTGGGGAGCCCCTTTGTGATTCGTCAAGAAGAAGGATGGATCTCTTAGAATGTGCATAGACTTTAGGGAGCTGAATAAGTTGACAATTAAGAATCGTTATCCTCTCCCTAGGATAGATGATCTGTTTGATCAACTTCAAGGCACTAGTTTCTTCTCTAAGATTGATTAGGGCATCGTCAATTAAGAGTCCATGAGGAAGATGTTCATAAGACAGCGTTTAGGATACGCTATGGACATTATAAGTTAATGGTAATGCCTTTCGGACTCACAAATGCACCAGCCGTGTTTATGGATCTGATGAATAGGATATGCAGACCATATCTAGATAGTTGTAATCGAATTATCGATGACATACTCATCTACTTCCAAAGTAAATAAGAGCACGAGCAGCACTTGAAAGTGGTTTTAGAGTTGCTTAGGAACCAGAAATTGTACGCCAAATTTCCAAGTGCGAATTTTGGACTCGAGAGGTACGTTATCTTGGTCATGTAGTTGGAAAGATAGGAATCCATGTGGACTCGGTAAAGATTAAGGCAATTGCAAGATGGGAAACCCCGAGGACCCCTACGGAAATCCGCCAATTTTTGGGATTGGCAGGATATTATAGGAGATTTATAGAAGGTTTCTTGAAAATCACCCAACCGCTGCCATTGATAACCCAAAAGGGACAAGAAGTTTGACTGGGGACCTCGACAAGAAGATGCTCTTCAAATCTTACTCTGACCTTACCTCAAGGGACAGAAGGCTTCGTTGTATATTGTGACGCTTCACGCCAGGGACTAGAATGTGTACTGATGCAAAGGGAAAAGGTCATAGCCTACGTATCTAGACAACTTAAGAACCATGAGCGGAACTACACTACTCATGACTGAGAACTAGGAACGGTAGTCTTTACACTTAAGATTTGAAGACACTATCTGTATGGAACCAAGTGCACAGTGTTCACGGACCTTAAGGGTCTACAACACATCTTAGACCAAAAGACGTTGAACATGAGACGATGAAGACGGGTAGAATTACTTAGTGGTTACGACTGTGAAATCAAATATCATCCGGGTAAGGCTAATGTAGTAGCCAATGCTTTGAGTCGTAAGGAAAGGACAAAACCCTTACGAGTGCAAGCCTTGGAAATGCTTGTACATACCAGTTTGAAAGAGGATATCCTAAAGGCTCAGGAAGAGGCTTTACGAGAGGATAGACTAAAGGATGAAACTCTCCATAACCTAGAGGGATGGTTTGACCTTAAGACCGACGGCGTACGGTACTTTAAGGGAAGAGTTTGGATACCTAAGACAGGCAACCTAAGGGAATTAATCCTGAGGGAAGCACACGAGTCATAGTATTCCATTCATACAGGAGCGGACAAGATGTATAAGGATATAGCGTCCTATGAGGAACAATGTTTGACTTGTTCCAAAGTCAAGGCTGGAAATCAGAAACCGTCAGGTTTCCTGCAACAACCAGAATTACCGCAATGCAAGTAGGAGCAAATTTCTAGGGACTTAGTCACCAAGTTACCCAAAACTGTTACGGGGCACGATACAATTTGGGTAATAGTTAACCGTCTGACAAAGTCAGCTCATTTTCTCCCTATCCGATAAGACTATAAGATGGAAAGGCTTATGCGAATTTATATCAAGGACTTAGTGTCACGGAATGCCAATCTCCATTATTTCCGACTAAGATAGCCATTTTACGTCGCGATTTGGCAATCGCTGCAAAAAGCTTTAGGTTCCCAAGTGGACTGGAGTACGGCATATCATCCTCAGACTGATAGTCAAGTGAGAGGATCATCCAAACCTTAGAAGACATGTTGCGCGCGAGTGTCATAGACTTTGGAGGGAACTGGGACGATCATTTGCCACTAGTAGAACTTTCCTACAACAATAGCTATCACACTAGCATCCAATGTGCCCCCTATGAAGCCTTGTATGGCCGAAAGTGTCGGTCTCCGCTCAGCTAGGTAGAAATTGGAGATAGCCAGCTGACGGGACCCGAGTTAATCCAAGAAACAACTACCAGAAATTGGCTTGACTAGAGACAAACTTAAGGCTGCTAGGGATCATCAGAAAAGTTACGATGACAATCGTAGAAAACCATTGGAAATTCTAAGTGGGAGATAAGGCACTTTTAAAAGCTTCCCCTTGGAAAGGCCTAGTGCGTTTTGGTAAAAGAGGCAAGTTCAGCCCTAGGTACGTTAGACCTTTCGAAATTACCGAAAGAGTCGGCACAATTGCTTACTAGCTTAGGCTATCTGAGGAAATGAGTAAGATTCATAACACTTTTCACGTGTCGAATCTCAAAAAGAGTATAACCGATGTATCCCAAGTTATCCCTCTAGAGGAATTCTTCGTGGACAAAACCCTCCGCTTCGTCGAGGAACCTATAGAAATTCTTGACAAGGAAGTCAAGAAGCTCAAAAGGAGCAAGTTACTGATTGTTAAGGTACATTGGAGGTCCAGACGTGGACCAGAATACACGTGAGAACGTGAGGACTTCATGACGAAGAATTACCCTCAACTCTTTACTTGATTAGGTGTGGAAGTAACAATAAGTGAATTTCGGGACGAAATTCTTATAACCGGGGGAGACTGTGACAACCCTCCACTTCCCACCTCAGGACAGTAAAACTTTAACCGACTTACCGGAGCGGAACAATATTTTGGTACTATCATTTTGTCAAAAACAATGTTGTATGACAACATTTATTGTGTAAAGGTTAGATAAGTGCCTTTGACGTTTATTGAGTCGCCACTATAGTCGGTACGCAAAACCGACTGACTGTTATCAGCAGGTCCCGATTCCGACCACTAGACTGTCGAATTAATTTCTAATTGACCCAAAATATTAAAAATATTAATTTCTAATAAGTTCCTTAATAAAAATACGAAAAACTGCTTTCGTTACGCAAAAATCGCAAAAACGCGCGTTTTCGGTAACGGTTTCCAATTTTAGCAGCTTTTTACACCCAATACTACTAAACTCTATTATTATTAACCAATTTTAATGGATTGAAACCAGCCATATTTTAAGTCAAATAAGCTTTCTAGAAGCCCCTTGTTTAATTTAAAAATAAGAGACAAGATTCTACAACAAACCAATACATGTGTAGTTTACTTACACACACCACACTTCTCTTCAACACTCACCTCTCTCTCCCTCCCTCCTTTCTCTCCCAACCGTCCACCACCACCAATCTCTACCCTCCTCCTTCTCTTTCACTCAATATAAATACCACACTAACCCCTTTACTTCCTTTCACTTCTACAATCTCACTCTCTTTCTAACTTCTCACTCTAAAATTTCTCTATAGCTTCTTTCATACACATCTTCAAGTTCTTGAAGATTCAAGTGATCTTCAAGAACACACCAAAGGTAAAATAATGATCTTCATCTCTTCTTCTTCAAATCATCATCACTCAATGGTGAGAGATGAGAGTACTTGCATTTTATGCAAAGGAAATCATCAAGGATCACCCAAAAATTGAGATGAATGGATGAACCTTATAATTCTTGTTTTATAACTTCAACTCTTGTTCATTCCAAGTATATCTTTTATGTTCTTGTTTCTTCTTATTATTCCATATAAATGCAATAAGAGTGGTAAATCCCTCATTGCATGTTGTTAGTTTATGCATATATTCATTGTGAATAAAGCAATAAGTTGAGGTTATAAACCCACATTGCTTCATTAATCATATTCTTATTTTGTTTTCTCATGATCATCTACCATCTTGCATGTGGTTTAGATGAATTCATATAGCCAAATACCCTTTCTTTGCTTGGATCCTCTAAAGATTCAAGCAATAAGTGAGTTGATGGCTTATGATTATAACCTAGATGTTTAATATGGTATATATGTAAATGCATGTGTAAATGTGTTTTATGAAGTTGATATTCCTTCAAACACATCTGAATTTGAGCTTTGATAAAGAGAAATCATCATAAGAGTAATTGAACAAAGGAAATATTATGTTATACAACAACTAGTCTAAAATTTTGTCCAACAGATTCTGGACAGATTCGGACCCAACTTTGAGAGGCCATAACTCCTTCATAAAATGTCCAAATGACATGATTCTTTTTTTTAAATTCAACTTCATTGAGTTATCTTTCAAACCCCACTGGCCGTTTGCAAAAATTCCAAGTTTCGGACCCTCAAACAGCCCGTACAAAAAGGTTGCGCAACAGCTCTAGTTGCTGTCACAATTTTAATAAACCTTCTGTTTGAGGATCCTAACATTTTTCAAAAATTATGAAATTTGGTCAGTAATTAGTAAACTCATATGGCTAAAACATATTAAAATTTCGTGATTTTTGGAGTTGTGCATCATACCCAAATGCATGTCCCAAACAGCCTCCGAATCTGTCAAGAATTGTTAAAAACTGAAAAGTGTTATTTTTATGTAAACTTGTATTTTTCTAAAACACTCTTATAAAGAATAAATTGTTGGACATAAAAAGACTATTTGAGGAATAAGATGAGGTAGAATTAATATAAAACACACATGCATGACCATATACCAACTATCACGTTTCGGTTATAATCGTAGGAACTCGTATTTTTCGATAATCGTTATAAAACCTAACATTTCGTTCGCGCATATAATTTTACTTTAACTTAAGGAACTTAAATGGGTCAAGGAACTTATTAAAACATTTTATATCACTAGGTCGGAATTCGGTGGAACCTCGCTAACTCGGGACTCTTGAGCTAACAACTCGGTGAGTTATTCACGGCCCCCTTTTTACGTTTTTACATTTTTGGGGTGGAAAGCATGATAAAACTACCGGTTGATTAAACTTTTAAAACGATTTGTGAAACGATTTGTGGAACGATTTTGTGGAACGATTTTGTGGAACGATTTTGTGGAACGATTTGTTTGTGGAACGATTTTTGGCTATGGTATGCATACTTATCTAGATTAATTGGGTGTTTTTCTTATCGCAAGTCCTCGTACACACTACTAAGTCTAATTCACTGCGGTGGACCGAGTAATCAATGGTAGCGCTATCGGGTTTGGCAACCCCACCATTTCGTACCCCGCTTGCAACGGGGTTGGTAACGATAACGATTGGTGTTTAATTACTTTTTGTGGAACGATTGTTGGTCATGTTGCGATAAGCATGGCATTGCGGGGCAAAAACTATGCTATTAGGAGATTAGTAGTGGCTCGTTAATCTTGAGTGTAAGTATTGCATGATAAGTACCATATGCCGGGATCTCGCGGGGTACGCATATGATCCAACTATTAAGCTTTTTGCTTGAACTTATTATCTCCGGTATTATTTTTGGAACGCGAACGATACGTATGTGTGTTGTAAAACCCGTGAACTCACCAACTATGACGATAGTTGACTTTTTAACTTTCATGCTTTTCAGGCGATTCAAAGTAAGAAGAACGAAAATGCACGTGTGTTACGCCTTCATGCATATCAAGACTAAATTCCTTTCCGTTGTAACTTAGTATCATTGTAATATTTTAAGACTTTAACATGATGTAAAATTGTAAAAACTTAATTATTTTGATATGCTATGGCGTTTACTGTCTATACTTGTGTTGTGCTACTTTGCGCTGTTACACTCCGTGTTTCCGCTTTAGCGGGGTGTGACAGATTCGCTCATCAAAGTGTAAGTTCCAGCTTCGAGATGCTTGCTTCAATCCATAAATAGATTTTAGCAGCTTACACACCTTATTAGGATTCTTAGGATCTTCAAACCCCTCTGGTTGTTCCATATAGACGTCTTCTGTTAACTTTCCATTTAGAAAGGCTGTCTTGACTTCCATTTGCCAAATCTCATAATTAAAGTACGCTGAGATGGCCATAAGAATCCTAATTGTCTTCAACATTGCCACTGGTGAAAAGGTTTCATCATAGTCAATGCCATGAGTTTGCGTGAATCCTTTTGCAACCAGTCTGGCTTTGAAGGTGTGTACGTTTCCATCCATGTCGGTTTTCTTCTTGAAAACCCATTTGCGTCCAACAGCCTTACAGTGTTGTGGCAAATCAGTCAACTCCCAGACTTGATTGTCGTACATGGATTGCATCTCGCCCTTCATGGCTTCCTGCCATTGTTCAGACTCACTGCCTGACACAGCTTCTCCATAGGATGTTGGTTCATTTAAGTCTCCGCTATCTTGAGAGACTAGGAACCCAAGATACCTATCTGGTTCTTGTCTTATCCTGCTGGATCTGCGAAGGTCCTGTGTTTGCACTTCCTCAATCGGCTATGATTGAGGTTCAACATTGTTATGTTGAATTTCTGGCTCAACAACTGGTGTAGTGCTTTCTTCGTCTACTATCTGTAGATCTACATCCTTTCTGGTGTTCTCTAAACTGAGAAATTTTTCTTCCAGAAATTTTCCATTTCGAGCAACAAACACTTTGTTCTCTTCAGGGTTGTAGAAATAATATCCCACGGTGGTCTTGGGATATCCAACGAAGAAACACTTGTCGGATTTGGGTTTGAGTTTTTCTGAGGTAGGTCGCTTGACGTAAACCTCACAACCCCAAATTTTCAGAAAAGATATGTTGGGTTTCTTACCCTTCCATAACTCGTATGGAGTCTTTTCTACCGATTTTGTTGGCGCTCTGTTCAGTATGTGTGCTGCTGTTTCGAGCGCGTGTCCCCAGAATGATACTAGCAGCGAAGAATGACACATCATCGTTCGTACCATGTCAAGCAACGTACGATTTCTCCTTTCTGATACACCGTTCATCTGAGGTGTATACGGAGGCGTAAGTTGGGATACAATCCCACACTCCATCAGATGATTGTCAAACTCATCACTGAGATATTCGCCACCACGATCTGACCGTAAGAACTTGATCCTCTTGTCAAGTAGATTCTGTACTTCATTCTGATATTCCTTGAATTTCTCAAAGGTTTCAGATTTATGTCTCATCAAGTAGACATAACCATACCTACTGAAGTCGTCAGTGAAGGTAATGAAGTACCGGTATCCTCCTCTTGCTACATGACTGAAAGGTCCACATACATCTGTGTGGATTATTTCAAGCAAGTCAGTAGCCCTTTCATTCTCACTGTTGAAAGGTTGCTTTGTCATTTTACCAGATAAACAAGATTCGCAATTATCAAAAGGTTTATAGTCGAAATTGCCAAGAAAACCTCCTTTTAGGAGTAGTTCAACGCGTTTCTTATTTATATGGCCTAGACGACAATGCCAGAGGTAAGTCTGATCCTCAATATCCTTGGATCTCTTACTTATATGATAGATTTCACTATTGTTGTCTTTAAGATTTACAGTGTATAGACCATCTACGGGTGTAGCTTTAAAATAGAAAATATTATCTTTAAAGACTGAAATCATTTTATAAGAATATTTATAATAAAAGCCTTGGTCTACCAACAAATCAAAAGACAATACATTCTTAATCATATTTGGAATATAATAACAATTATCCAGTTCCAAAACTAGACCCGAGGGTAAACTAAGACTATAAGATCCCACGGCTTCAGCAATCAACGGAGTGCCTTCGCCCACTCGTAGGTTCGAACGGTCCTTCCTCAGAGTCTTTCTTCTAGTGAATCCCTGTAAATGATTACAAATGTGGTTACCACTGCCTGTATCAATTACCCATGATTCATAAGAAGTGATTAAGCAATCTATCATAAAGATACCTGGAGTATCGGGTAAACCGATATCCATCTGGTCGATGTTCATCGAGTGCTCGCAAATATCCTTGCTGCCGCATTCTGGGCAACTCAGATCTCCCAGCTCATCAATTATATCAGTGTCCATGAGATTCGCAGGTTCGGGTACTGGCTCTAGACTGGCCAGGATATCTTCATGAACTTTATCCACGTCGTTCTTTGGTTCTTTCATGTAGGCACTAGCTGTGTCCTGAACTTCCTTTGTGAGGGAGAACCACATGAGATACACTAACTCCTCTTGAGTCATCTTGTACCCCAGACGTGATAAACACTTAAAAAGCCTTCTCATATCAACAAGATGGTTTTTAACTGACTGACCCTTCTGTAGCTTCAGGGAGAGAATCTCTTGCATGATCAAAAGCTTGCCCGTGTGCTTGTAGAAACCTAACTGGTTTTCTACATTCCTTACGACCTCGTGACAGAATTTCACTCTTAAGTCTCCCGTGAACTCGGGTGACATAGAGAAAACTAGAATGGACATTACATCCGACTCGTCTGCCATGAATCTGAAATATTCAGCAAATTCCTCTTCTGGGGCATTGCTTTTAGGTCGTGACATGGGCTTATTGATCACATAAAGCTTACCCTGGGCACTCAAAACATTCTGTAAGTGCAACTTCCAAACTGGAAAGTTCTGGCCCGTAAGCTTCCACTTGCCCGTAATAAGGCGAAGTGATTCCTCAGGTGAATAAGACGGAATGCTAATTGGAGACATCTACATAAGAATATAAATTCCAATTTAGTTTATAATTATATATAATTCTAATAAATTATTACCCTTAGAATAAATTTATTAGACTAGAATCCATATTTCACATGTGTCGGGAAGCATGTGATCATGTCAAACCGACTCATGCGATCTATGGTAGGTAACACTATACCAATCGTATTCCTATCTGAAAATACGACTTCTAGATCGTCGGGACATCGGATATTAATAATCCGTGCATATTTAGTCCCTCTAGTGCATTTTGGCCTGGTACCACCCAGTGAATAAATAATTACCAAAATAGATTGCACCACCCGGGACCTGGACAAACTCTGGCCGGTACCACCCGGAGATAATTCGCAGAGTTTTATCACCTTCCAGTTTCGGTTTGAACACGGGCGTTCATAGTGTGTGCACTTACAACGCCCTATGTACCTTACACCGGAAGTGCCCCTAAAGTGGGTTGCACTTACTAATCTATGATTTTAACAAGGGTCTAAATTGCCAGTTTCCTTTTCCAAAAACTTTGAAAAACTGGATCCAAACACTAACTGTATTTGTATCCTTCTAATTTTTAAACAATCCGTTCAAAAGGGCAGTTTATATTTAATAAAAATTACGTAAATTAAACAATCACGCAATTTAAATATAAACAGCACAGTCATAGCTTAAACCCTTAAACTAATGTTGTTTTGTGAGCCAACACAAAACAACGGTCTCATTCCCTAAGTGACAAAAGTCTTCAACTTCTGGCACTCCCACTGGCTCCGAGATCCATGGTCGTCGTCCTTGTCTCCGTCTCGATGTAATTAAAATAATTATTACAAATGGGTTCATATGGCACGCAGGCCTCCCAACTAGTCTAATAAAACATTAAAATTACAAAAGGGTTGTAAATGGCTCGCAGGCCTCCCAACTATTCTAAAACGGATAAATAAAATAAACACAACCACTGGTCTAAAAGGGTTCAGCTATGACTTATCATAATTAAACAAATTAAAATACAACTGAATTTTAACCGGATAATTATAAAAACATAAATTAATTTAAAACAAATTAATTAAACTAATCCTGAATCGTTTTAAAACTTATCTGATAAAAACGATCCTTAATTCGAAAAATTATCCGGAAACGGATTTCAAACTGATACCCGTTAACGATAATAACGAAACTAAAAACGTCATCGAATTACCACCGATCCGCCGAAACTCGGTCGTCGATCGGCGGTTTTTAACGCCGGCGACGATGATGACGTAATTGCCACCACCGCCGCTCGACTCTCCCGCAATCGCCGCCGCCGGCGGCGACTTCCATAGCCACCACCGTCGCAGCAACCACCGCTGTCACCAAAAACGACCGGCGACGGCAGCAGCTGGAAAAGCCACCACCGCCATCATGATCGCGCGGCCGACGTGAACAGCAATCGCCGCCACCACCGCGACTGGTGGTGCGGCGGGTAAGGGAATCGACAGCAAACGGCGATTGCCGCTGCCACCGCTAGCTGTTCGATCGATCGAAGCAACCAAACCGGCCACCATAGATCGCCGCCGCCACCACAATCGGTGGTGCGGCGGATTCAATTTCTCGTTGATGCCGTCGATTGCCACCACCACCACAAACGGTGGTGCGGTGGCTACAACCGGAAACCGCCACCGCCACTGTCGACGATAGTGGCCATCGCCACCATCGCCGATCGGCGGCCAAAACAGTCGCCGCCACCATAAAACAGTGGTGCGGCTTTCATCCACGTTCATCGCCACCATCATCAATCGCCACCACCACCACATACGGTGGTGTGGTGCGTGAGACCGACCACAGCCGTGTCCACGACCTGTGGTGCGGCGTGGTGGTGCGACAAGAGGACAGCCGCCGGCTACCACCAACTGTGGTGTCGCCGGCGGTGGTGTACGGTGGTCTTGGTGGTTTGGTCGGCTAACTGCCGCCGTTCCACTGCAGTCTAGGTTATACAAAAATCTAATTTTAACAATGAACGAACAATAAAAATTAAATTTCTTTAAACCTATTAAACTGATAAACCTGATCTGTAGGTTTTAGGAAGTGGCTCTGATACCACTGTTGGGAATCGAGGGATACAAGAACATGCACAGCGGAATAAAAAACCCGATTCCCAATCGAGGATCCAATCCCAAACCATACAGACACAATAAAGGGTGTTTTGGTGGATTACCTTCGCGAATAATAACTCCGAAACGCAAGCAGGGGGTACACCGCTACTGGCACCGGTTGAGAGGGTTGCTAGACCACCGTGGATTACTCCAAAAACGACCCCTGACTTCCGTCTGGATGCTGGCGCCGGTTTTTGGCTAGGGAGAGAGAGGGAGAGAAGCTTTCTTGGGAATAAAGGAATTAACTTAATAATTATGAACCCTTAACCCTTTATTTATATGGACAAAACAAGCAGTGTTTGATTCCATATATAATTCTTGGTAATTATCTCTGAAATAACTTCCATAATTATCCTTTTAATTAATCTAACTGATTAATTAATTATAAATAATTAAACTAATTATTTATTTCTTTTTCTCTCTAAATAATTAATTAACCAATTAATTATTTCCCATAATCCAAACATTCTCATTTTGGTGTGCAGCAGTGTGACCTACTAGTGTCTTATAACATTGGACACGATAACCCCGTTACTGTCTCGCACATAATCCTAACAATTTTCAGAGATAAAATTAACATAAAGACAGATGTTACCAGATTGACGTCTGGTTTTCACACCAGAAGAAGGATTTCCAAGAACTTGATCAAAAGGATGATCTTTGGTCCATCGGAGAGCAGGTGGCTGATACACCTGTCCTGAAGTAAATGCTTCATTCAATGATGGATCAGGAAGAAGGTTAGTAGGAGTAGATTCACTAACAGTGGTTTGAGAAAAGTCTTCACTGTTAGTTGGTTGATCAGGTTCGGGTGTGATTTGGGTAACTGGAGTGGCATTTATTAGAGGTGGAGTGGGTATTTCAGTGGGTGGTGAAGGATTTTCTTCAAAACCATCAGGAAGGTCTTGAGGAGATGGATCAGCAATAGGAGTTTCAGGGACTTGAAAGAAAGAGTCAGCCCACTGATTTATTTCAGAATTTCATGAGGGTGAGGAAAAGTAGGACCTGATTCATCAAATTTGACATGAATCGATTCTTCTATGGCTTGTCTTCGTTTATTGAACACACGGTAAGTTTTGGAGATAGAGGAGTATCCAAGGAAGATTCCATCATCAAACTTGGAATCGAACTTCCCAAGGTTATCTTTGTTGTTCAGGATGTAGCAGACACAACCAAAGATATGGAGATGTTCGATTGAAGGTTTCCTATTACGAAAGAGTTCGTAAGGAGTTCTTCTGAAGCGCTTTGTTATCAGAGATCTGTTCTGGGTATAGCAAGCAGTGTTCACGGCTTCAGCCCAGAATTGAGTGGCAAGGTTGGCTTCACTCAACATAGATCGTGCAGCTTCAATCAGGGTTCTGTTTCGTCTTTCAGCAACACCGTTTTGCTGAGGAGTTCTTACAGATGAGAAGTTCTGAGAGATACCTTTCTGATCGAAGAAAGTTTCCTGGGTACTGTTTTTTAACTCAGTTCCATGGTCACTTCTGATTGATCGAACAGTAAGGTTGTTGAGCCTTTCCATCTTCCTGACGAACAGAATGATTTCTTCAGGAGCATCACTATTGGACCGAAGAAAGAATACCCAAGTATATCTGGAATATTCATCAACGATTACCAGAGTATATTTCTTTCCAGCAATGGATTGGACGTTGACAGGTCCAAAGAGATCCATGTGGAGAAGTTGTAGAGGAGAGCTGATGGAGGAAATCTGCTTGGACTTAAAAGTAGCCCTTGTTTGTTTTCCCTTCTCACATGCTGAACAAAGAGATACCTTCGTGTAGCGAAAGTCAGGAAGACCAACAACGAGATTGTTGATGCAGAGTTGATTCAACATCTTGAAGTTGAGATGAGAGAGACGCTTGTGCCATAGCCAATTTGTATCAGAGGAAGCACGGGATACAAAACAGAAGTTGTCAGTGGAAGTATTCATATTGATGATGTAGATATCAGCATGTCTAACACCAGTGAGAATAACTTCCTTGCGTCTATTCTTGACTTTGCACCTTTTCTTCGAGAAGGAGACTTTGTGATTCTTATCACACAGTTGACTGATGCTCAGAAGATTATGCATCAGGCCTTCAACATAAGCAACTCTTTTGAAAGTAGTTACTCCGTTGGTCAAGGTGCCATACCCTCTGGTTTGGCCTTTACCGTTTCCACCCAAAGTCACAGCATGACCTTTTTCTTCACGGTAGTTAGAGAGGACAGATTTAGAACCAGTCATATGTAGAGAGCATCCACTTTCCAGGTACCAGATGCCCTTATCCTGTAATATTTAGAGTTTAAGTTTTTCTTGGTACCCATAGGACTATGGATCCAGAACTATCAGTAGGACTGGTGGAGTTAGTGGCAGCCTTTACTGAATTCTCAGTACTTTAGGCTGGAGTCTTGACTGAAGAAACAGTCTTGACAACCTTCTTTCCTTTGACTGATTTATCAGTCTTAGGAATTTTCTTTACCTTAGCTGATTTTTCAGCTTTGGTAGCATCAGGATACTTACTCGCAATATGGTCATTAAATCCACAGTGATAACATTTGCGATATTGAAAGCGTTTAGTGGGGTCCTGGAAGTCTTTGAACTTCAGATGAGCAGGACCAGTACCAAGTATGCCTTTAGCATTAGAAATAGGAGGAATAGGTTTCTTCTCCAGGGTCTTTTGCTTCAGGTCAATCTTCAGTCTAGGCACAGGATTTTGATAAAAAGATTTTGATCCTGAGACTGAAGGACCACCACCCAGAACTTTGTTCTTGGGTTTAGGACTCTTGGTCTTTGAAGGTGTTACAGTTTTGGATTTTTCCTTGGTTGTTTCCTTTTTGCTCTTAGGAGCACCTTCAGTGTGTGTGTTAGAAGAAGAAGGGATGTTTTCAGGAGCATTAGGATCAGGGATAGAAGAAACAAACATTCCAAATTTAAGCATGGAACGATCAGGTCTAGGACATCCACTAGTGAATCCAAGACCCTTCTTGTTTTTGACATTTCTCTCTGAGGCTAATATTTCATCAACCTTTTCAGAAGCGTCACACCATCCTTTGATGGTGACTTTTTCAGCATTTAACTCAGCCAGGGCTCTTTAACTCAGCCAGAACTTTATTAACAGTGACCTGGTCTTTATAGTTTTCTTCTAGAATGGTAAGTTGTTTTATCTTTTCTTGGCACTCTCTGAGTTGATCACGAAGATCAATATTCATCTTCTCAGCAGAGGTTTACCATTCAGGGCTTTGTAGAGATCAAGAGTAACCAGGTCCAGCTGAGTTAAGCTTTCAAGAGGAACAAGAGGAATAGGTACCTGACTGGGAGTATCAGTCGCAGAGGTAGAAGCTTCAGGAGCTTGAGTAGGAACCTCTTCAGGGACCTCTTCTATCTTAGCCATGAGAGCCAAGGTAGGTTCCTCAATAATGGCCATAAGTGCCACTTGAGTATCTTCCTCATCAGATGAGTCATCAGAGGAGACGTCATCCCAATCGCAGTCTTCTGCGATAAGACCTTTGCCTTTTCGTTGAGATTTCATCTTTTTGTACTTCTCTTTCAGGTGCTGGTATTTGGGATTCTTCGAGGAAGATTTGGTAGTAGTAGGGGCAAACTGATTTTTCTTGTACCTGCAATCATTAGCAAAGTGTCCTTTGCCCTGACAGTTGTAGCAGGTAGCAGTAGCCTTGTCAGTAGTATCTGTTTTTGGCTTATCAGTGAGAGAGAGAGAGGTTTCCTTCTATGGAAGTTTCCCTTTTTGGCAAACTTCTTGAAGGAACGGGTTAGTAAAGCAAGAGATTCATTAAAATCTGGATCTTCTGAAGATTCAGATTCAGAGGATTCCAGTTCAGTAATGGTTACTGAAGAAGGAGTGGCTATAGCAGGAACTGAATCAGAGACCAAGGAAAGAGAAGTTCTCTTGGTATCTTTTGTATCTCTTATGAGATTCTTTTTCAGTTTCTTCTGTTGCTCACGGTTCAGAAGAATACCGTACAACTCACTTAGTGTGAGTGTCTTTATGTCTTTTGACATAGTTAAGCAGGAGGTGTAAATTTCCTAATGTTCAGGAAGAGCTTCCATGAACTTGGTAACTACCTCAGAATTGGGATAGACAGTACCGATAGTTTTCAGGTCGATCAGGAGACAGTTGAATCTCTGATGTATCTGGGAGAGAGTTTCATCCTTCTGATGAATAAAGCTTTCATACTGAAGAACCAAGAAAATCTTTCTTGATTCCATGAGAACAGCAGTACCTTCATATTGAACACAGAGGGTGTCCCAAATCTCTTTAGCAAAGCGAAGGTGACAAACAGAGTGGAATACATCGTCAGGGAGTGACATGGCAATGAGAGACCTAGCCTTAGTGTCAATGTTGACCAGGCGTCTGTCTTCATCATTCCAGTCAGTCACAGGTTTTACCAGTTCCCTTTCAGGTAAAGCTGGTTGGTTGCCTGCAGCAGGAATAGCATGAACGGTTTGTGTGGGCACATGTGGTCCATTTTCCAGAAAGTATGGAATCTGGGGATCAGAACCAGAAAGAAAGAGTTCCATCCTGGTTTTCCAAAGAGAGAAGTTATCTTTGTTAAACCTTGGAGGTTTTCCAGCAGAGCCGGTATCAAAGTAGTTATCCTTAGCTTGAAGAGCCATGGATTAAGAAAGAGGATCACAAGATTTTTCTAAGAGAAGAAAATGAGAGCTTGTATCTGCTCTGATACCACTTGTTGGTCCCAAGAAGGTGACCTTCAAGCAAGGATAGTGTATGAGATTATAGAAGGGGGGTTGAATATAATCACACAAATTTCACTTTAAATTCTTTGTTGTATTAACAATATGAATTTACAGATTGTTGCGGAAATAGAAAAGACAATAAGTCTAAACTAAACAATCTAAGCTTTCTTTCACTATGCACTAAAGTGAGAAGATAAGAAAAGAAACTAGAGGAAATAAGAAAGAAAGGATTAGGGTATTTTTAGGATGAAGAAGAAGTATGGAGAACATCTCTTCACGTCCTATTTATACCCAATGTATTAAATGCATGCAGACTCACTTTTGTGTACGTGTCACATTCTAAGTGGTCCTTTGTACTATTTACTATAAACAAATACTCTTTGCATGGTGTGCAAAAGAGGATGTGAGTAAACAGTTGCCTTGAGGTCTGATAAGTACGGAGGGAACAGTAAAGAGACTGTCCTTATGTACTTTTGTGTCAGTAAAGGCGGATAATCCTTTTGTGCATTAGATTAAGGCATTACACTAATCCTTCAGGATCAGGATACTGATCAATGAGTAGAATCCTGATACTGATGTTGTTCATGGTCACTTGTATCCTGATGAATCTTCAGGATGTCATACGAGATTGAGCAGCCTGCTATCACTGAGTTCCGTCTTCAGATCACGAGCATGCTGGTCCTGTCATCAGCTAATTCTTCGACTTCACTGATGGTTCTTTGAGTATGATCTTGATGTCTTCAGGAGGTCTTCACTTTTGATGGTCAGGATCAGTAGACTGCAGAACAGACTCGTTCATCTCCTGATCCTGATCCTGATGATTATAAATGCAAGTTACAATACTTTTAACATGGAATAACACTGAACGGACTCAGTGATAATTCCTCAAGCTATAACTGAAAGTAAAGACCTATTCACTAAGTAAAGTAACAGGATCATTATCATTTTATCAGGTCTTAGGAGAGCTGGATCAACAAATAAAAATAACGAACTAAACTAGAAAGCGAAAAACTTGCAAGGGAAAGAATCTCTCACAAGGATCGATTAACAAAACTAATTAAGACTAAAACCTAACAACTACCGTTCCCCGCAGCGGCGCCAAAAACTTGATGCGGTAATTATCATACATAAAAAGCGTAACAAGTTTTAACCTCTAATGCCTAGCCACTGTCTTACCACATATACAGGCAAGCGTACCCGATCGTGAGTAATATAGTCCAGGTATCGTATCTACCACTAGGAACGGTCAAGTTATCGTAGATTAAAGTTTGCATCAGTTTAATTAACCTAAAGCTTGGGGGGTTTATGAAAAAGGTTTTAATAACTAAAAAGACACTAAATTAGCTATGAACTAAGAAAACAATTAAAAGACTGATTAAAGACTATATGAAGGAAAAATAGTAGTACTTATCATTAGAGGTGCACAAAACCGGTTTTTTAACCCAACCGGTTTTTTAAAAATCGGTTTTTTTATTAATCGGTTTTTTCTTAACCGGTTTTTTAAAAAACCGGTTCGGTTCATTACCGGTTTTTCTTAACCGGTTTTTTTCTTATCAGTTTTGGCTACATTCCTCCCCTAGAACCCAACGGTCTGAAATATTTTGAAAATAAAGCCTTTTAAAAAACCGGTTTAAAACCGGTTCGGATAAAAACCGGTTAAAACCGGTTATTGAACCGGTTAAAAGCGATCCGGTTTTTTTCTCAACCGGTTAAAAAAAACCAGTTTCGGTTATTTTTTTCGGTTTTCGGTTAATCGGTTTTTTTGTGCACCTCTACTTATCATGGTAAGGTGAATCCCCAAAATGGATGATATGAAAAAGGCCAAAGTTTGGTTGTTTTGACTATTGTAGGAATTTAAGTCTAAGACACCCTAACATGCGATGACTATGGTTATTGACTAGGACACGGTCCTCCTAATCCCAATACTAAATCGTTTGGTCCACAATCTAGAGTCGGTTTACCAGTCCTGATCAATATTGCATGGCTTTTCTACTATCTGGTCACTCTTGGTCCAAGTAACCCCTTAACACAACTCTCTTGGTCCAAGGTCAGGCTAAGGTAGGTTGTTTATCCTCTCGGAGTCTATCTGTTTTGGTCCAACAAATACACCCAACCAAATGAATTCAAATCACCAAACAATATAAATCAGAAAAGAACCATAACACATATTCAATTAATCAAAACAAACCAATAATCATTAATCACAAAATTATCGTCCATAATGGGTCATCGACCATGACAAGTACCACTATTAAAAACTACTCACTAAGCATAACGAAAACAAAAGCAATAATAGACATCGACATGATACCGACAATACAACGATGGATGATCGAAGATCGACTCCCGCAGCGTATCGGCACCACTCGGACTCTCACTCTCGCTTCTGCCTCGTAACCCGTATCGAAAAATACTCTTTTTTGAACTGAAGGAGGAGGCTGGTATTTAAAAGAAAACGTCCAGGGGTCATCTGGCGATCGCCAGACTGCTGATTTGGCGACGCCAAGCACTTAGGTCAACCCTGGTCTTCATCTTTGTCGAATCTGCCAGCGCCAGATTGTGAACTTCGCGATCGCCAGATAGCTAATGTATTGGACTTGTGCATTTTTCACGTTTTCTCGCCTTTTTTCGTACTTTTCCGTTCCACGGCCTCCAAATCCTTTATAAACAATAATAAGCTCATTTGGTGAGTGAAATGATCATAAACGGGTGAGAAATGGGGTAAAGTCATACAATTAAGCTCAACCAAAACATGTATAATTTTGGTGTTATCAGGGGGGACAACAGTGTAATGGAGGTGTTATGTTAGGTGGATGAAGAAGGAACAATCTTTTCAGGTTATTTCAGTTAAGGATGAACACACTTGTAGTAGAAATTATAAGTATGGAAGCTTAATCAACTACAAGTGGATTGGTTCAAAGTTTGGTCATAGAATAAGGTGTAATCCACAGATCAAGTTGGTTGAAATTGCAGAGTTGGTATTGAAAAAGTATAAATGCCAAGTTACACCTAGTATATGTAGGCTATGTTTGGCAAGCGTAGCTTATAAGCTAGCTGGTAGCTGATAAGCTAGCGGATAGCTGATAAGCTAGCTGTTGATTGATAAGCTTGCTAGTAGCTGATAAGCTAGCTGTTGAACAAATTGTGTTTGGCAAAAACTAGCTTATGAGTATGTAAAATGACCAAAAAGGGTATATTTGAATTTAATAATTAATATTAATAAGGGTATAATTGGAAAAAGCTACAATAAGCTCCTCATAAGCTACTCAAAGTAGCGTTTCAAAAAGCTAGCTTATAAGCTAGCTGATAAGCTAACTTCCTGGTACATGTTTGGATGGACTAGCTTATAAGCTAGCTTATAAGCTAGCTTATGCTTGCCAAACAAAACCGTAGTAGGGCTAGGAGTTGGGCATTAAATGAGTATGAGAAATCATTAGAAGTAACCCTAGTTCCACTGTGAAATTGGATTTCACAGTTAATCCTGATGAGAAGACATACTTCAGTGAGTGTTTTAACTTTGTTTTGTTAAAAGTTAGGCATAAGCCTATTATAACAATGCTTGAAGCTATTAGAACTATATTGATGGAGAGGATGAATAACATGAGAAGGATCAGTGACACCTGGGTTGAAGATATATGTCCATCCATTAAAAGGAAATTGGACATAGCAAAAGATCAACAAAGGTATATACTTTATACTTTTTTGTCTAACAATTTTAACTGCATTTACCTGTACATGACTTGTAACTGGATTTATTGTTCATGACATATGTTTAATGGCAGATTTTGGAGTGTTATACCTGGAGGGTTATCTTTGTTTGAAGTTAGGCTGGGCAATGATACTTTTTTAGTGGATGAAGATAAGAAGACTTGTACATGTAGAATGTGGAAGCTTTCTGGATTGCCATGCCATCATGCTATTACTGCTCTGTTCTACATTAATAAGCATCCAGAAGACTATGTTCCAGGTTGGTTTAGGAAGGACATGTACAAGGTAGCTTATAATCATCAGTTAATACCTGTACAAGGCATGAATTAATGGAAAATAAATGAATTGAACAAGCCTTTGCCCCCAAAACCAAAGAGGATGCCTGGGAGACCAAAGAAACAGAGGAAGAAAGCTATGCATGAACCAAACTATCACCATGGAAAGTGATAACACCAAAATTATACATGTTTTGGTTGAGCTTAATCGTATGACTTTACCCCATTTCTCACCCATTTCTGATCATTTCACTCACTAAATGAGCTTATTATTGTTTATGAAGGATTTGGAGGCCGTGGAACAGAAAAGTACGAAAAAGGCGAGAAAACGTGAAAAATGCACAAGTCCAATACAGTAGCTACTTGGCGATCGCGAAATCCCAATTCTGGCGCCGCCAGGTTCGACAAAGATGAAGACCAGGGTTGACCTAAGTGCTTGGCGCCGCCAAACCTGCAGTCTGGCGATTGCCAGATGGAGCCTGGACGTTTTCTTTTAAATACCAGCCTTCTCCTTCAGTCTAAAAACACGTTTTTCACAGGAGTTTTCAGAGGATTTTCAATACGGGGTACGAGGCAGAAGCGAGAGTGAGAGTCCGAGTGGTGCCGATACGCTGCGGGAGTCGATCTTCGATCATCCGTCGTTGTATTGTCGGTATCATGTCGTTGTCTATTGCTTTTGTTTCCATTATGCTTAGTGAGTAGTTTTTAATAGTGGTACTTGTCATGGTCGATGAACCATTGTGGATGATGATTTGATATTTAATGTTTATTGGTTTGTTTTTGATTAATTGAATGTGTGTTATGGTTCCATTCTGATTATTATTGTTTGGTTATTTGAACTCATTGGTTGGGTGTATCTGTTCGACCAAAATAGATAGACTTCGATAGGATAATCAACCTACCTTAACCTACCCTTGGACCAAGAGAGTTGTGTTAAGTGGTTACTTGGACCGAGAGTGACCTGGAGGTAGAAAACCATACAATAGAATTAGGATTAGATTCCGGTATTAGGTTGCCTGACAAACAACCTAAGTATTGGACTAGGAGGACCAAGTCCTAGTTAAAGACCATATTCACTACATGTTAGGGTGTCCTAGACTTAAATTCCTACAATAATCAAAACAACCAAACCTTTGGCCTATTTAAATCATTCACTTGGGGATTCACTGTACCATGATAAGTGCTACTGTTTTTCCTTCATATAGTTATTAATCAATTTTTTTTAATTGCTTTCTTAATTTTTAGTTAATTTAGTGTCTTTTTAGTTATTAAACCCTTTTTCATAAAAACCCCCCAAAGCTTTTGGTTAATTAAACTGATCCAGACTTTAATCTACGTTAACTTGACCGTTCCCAGTGGTAGAATACGATACCTGGACTTTCCTACACTATATTACTCACGATCAGGTACGCTTGCCTGTATATGTGGTAAGACAGTGGCTAGGCATTAGAGGTTAAAACTTGTTACGCTTTTTATGTATGATAATTACCGCATCAGAAAGGTTTCAAGACAGGGGAGTGTTATGACTTGTCAAAGATGCTTCCAATTTGGCCATAACAAAAGAGGATGCAAACAAAATGCTACCCATGGACCTTTTAGACCAAGTAAACCTCCTGGTAGACCAAGAAAGACACAAGAAGGAAGTGTTGACAAAGGAAAGGCAAAGATGGCAGATAAGGGAAGTGTTGACAAGGCAGATAAGGGAAAGATGGCAGATAAGGGAGGTGTAGAGAAAGGCAGTTCAGAGACTCCCATTGTTGGTGGCTTTATGAGGGATGCAAGAAAAACATTTCAACCACCACAGAATCATGAAGGAAAAGGCAAAAGAGAGAAGGCACCTTTACCACCTCGGAGAAGGCATAGTGAGGGGATTGCAAAGGTCCTGGTGAATCAAGTGCGAGGCCTATGGACATAGAATAGACTGTTTATGCCACTTCTTTTGGTATTTTAGGTGTTTATGACACAACTTTTGGTTGCTGTGAATAGCAATTTTTGGTACTTTTGGTGAATAGAAGTTGATGGTTGCTGTCAATAGCAATTTTACTTTTGGTGAATAGAAGTTGAAATAGTTTTTGGTTATATGTAATGGTACACAATGGAACACATGATGGTACTTTTGTCTTGTATGTTATGGTAAACAATGGAATACAATGATGGTTTAATGATTTCAACTTTTTTTTTGAACCTGTTTTGGACCTGTTTGTGTACCTGTTTTGGCACATGTTTTGGACCTGTTTATGTACCTGTTTGTGTACCTATATTGGCACCTGTTTTGGACCTGTTTTGGCACCTGTAATGGACCTGTTTTGGACCTGTTTTGGAGCAGTTTTTCAACCTGTTTTGGCACCTGTTTTTTTGACCTCTTATGGACCAATCTTGAAGGCTATTTGGAGTTGCATTTACAGTTTATTTGGAGTTGCATTTACAGGTTATTTGGACCTGTTTTGGCATTGTTTTTGGACATCAATACACATTCCATTTTGGACATCAATACACATTCCATACACATTTCATACACATTCCATACACATTCCATACACACATTGCACATTACCTTAAACTTTCATCCATTTTCATTCAAATCATCAATTACATTGAGTTGCTAGCAATACATTACATTCATCAAAGGAATTAAAGTGCTAGCAATACTATTACAATGCATAAGCAAACAACAACTAAAGTTAAAACCATAATCAAACGATCATAAGCATGCAGTTTTGCCTTTGACACCTTCAATTCATCCATCAATTTCATCTTTTCTATGTAAAATCCTTCACCATGCTCCAATTGGTTGCCTCTTTCAACTTTCCTCAGTTGCATATGATTTTGGAACATCAAATCCTTATAATATTCATTGGGAAGCTCCACATCTAGAAATTTAAACTTCCTACATCTGCGTTCAGAACCCTTCAATCAAAGAACAAACACTTCAAATTAGGGTTTTTTTCAAGAACCCTAAAAATTAGGGCTTTTATCAGAAAACAAATTTCAAGGAAAATGTCAATACTTACGTAGTTAGGGCATGACACAAATCTCCTTCCAGGGTTACAATTAGTCCATGAAGTGCGTACTTGGATCCTATCACCACAGAAGCAAATCAAATCATCGCTTAATCTTGTTCTTGAGTTCGGAGCTGATGATGAAGATGACATTTCTAGGGTTACAAGACACTGGCAACACAATAATCGTATTCTCCTTCAAAATTCTTCTAGGGTGAACTGAGAAATCGTATTCTCCTTCTTTGAAATCGTATTCTCCTTCAAAACATGGAGAATCAATTTAATCTTCTTCAATACATGGATTTAAATAACATTACATGTTTTAATTTAAAATCAATTTTTTATTTTAAATTAATTGCCACATATGAAATAACCGGTTACAGGTCAGCACTAGCAGGTTAGGAGGTAAACCATTACACACAATAAGGTTTTTTAAAACTACAATACATGCAATAGCACTTTTCTAAGTTGGATACATACAATAGGAATAAGGGTAAAGTTGAATACATTTTGGTGAAGATTGCCCTATTATATATAGCGAATGTCTAGGTACTTAGGATAAACCGTTAGATGATTTGGGTGTTTGCTTTTGATTTGGTTTTATCTAGTTTATCCATATTTTCAGGTATCGCATATCATTTTTTAATCTTCTTACTCAACAGATTGAGAGGACGTGGGCTGTCATTTCAAATGGCCGATACACTTCCAATTATTGTCAAAGCCACCTATCAAGTACAATGCGGACATTGTACGGAAAAAAGTTTAGGGTCGGATGCTTCAATACCTCCAAACCCAAAACCAAAAAAAACCGTCTTAGGAGAATTGGAAGACGATAAAAAAATAAAATCAAAAGGGCATGATAAACCTAGATAAATCATAAACCATTATTCATTCCGAATATAGGTGACCAGAAACCCGAACTCAAGACGAGATGAAACCTCAAGAACTCTTCGGACACAAAAACAAATTTGGGGGACGAAGTGTGGAAACCATATACATTAACCCGGAAGAAGACCTACGGATTTATCCGTTGATCAATAACATTCGAAGAAGAGTGCGGCACATCTCTCGGCCAGATAAAACGTCAACATCTTCCTAGTAAGTCTTTTATTTGTCTCTTTTATCGTGTTTATTTATTTTTGATACTTGAGGCCAAGCAACACCTCAAGTTTGGTGGTGTGTAGCTATCTATTTTGAGAGTTATTTATTGATCCAAATCCTCATTTTGTTCAATATTTTATACCCATTTTGCTTATTTTTTAGTTTTTTGGACTAAAATATTTTAAAAGGTAATGATGTGCCCAAATGATCGAGTTTGAAGAAAAAAACCCAAAAATCCAGCAAAACCGTCCAATTTCCAGATACAGCCCAAAGTATTCCAGAAGCAGCCTAAAGTCCAGAAGTTGAAGTTACAACAGAAAACCCCTAAGTGACAACGCTAAGGGAGGAATAAAAAAATGAATATTGAGCATATTTTTCTTCCTGCAGCTTCAAGTGTTTCCACTGAGGGGTCTTATGCTGTAACTTCAGCTTCTGGACTTTGAGCTGCATTTGGAAATTGGACAGTTTTGTTGGATTTTTTGGGCCTCTTTCCTCAAACTTGATCATTTAACAGGAGTTTGGTTCGTTGGAATCCGGCGGAATGTGAAAGAATTGGAATGGTCAATTCCGTTGACCGAATTCTATTAGGTTGTTTGATTGCTAATGGAATGAAATTTAATTCCATGAATTCCTTCATCCATGGATTTTACCATTCCTTCCAAGAAGTGTTGAAATTCAATTTTATTCTCTTCAAAATTTTCCAAAATGACAAAAATTCTCTCCGGCTACCATCACCGGCCACCACCACCTCCGACCACCCCTTCCGACCACCGGCCACCAACATTGCCTCTGGCCACAGCCATAACCCCCACCGCCTCCGGGCATCACCACTACCCCCACCGCCTCAAACCACCGCCACCACCCCTTCCGACCACCACCACCGCCTCCGACCACGGCTACCGACCACCACTGTCATTCAACATAAAAGGGTATTCTTGTCATTTTTTAAACATTTCATTCCAATTCATTAGCAAACCTAACAGACATATTCCAATTCCTTTGGCATGTTACATTGAATTCATGTCAACCAAACACTTGGTCAAACCTAATAACATTTCATTCCTATTCCTTCTAGATTTCAATTTCTTTGACTTCCATTCCTTTAGAAATCATTATGCGAACCAAACGCCCCCTTAGGCACTTCATTACTATTTAACATATTTTAATCTAAAAAATTAGAAAAGAAGCAAAATGGGTATAAAATATTAAACAAAATGAGGATTTTGATTAATAAATGACTCTCAAAATAGAGAATTATCATCTACAAATGCTTTGATCATAGTTGAAAATTTTGCATTTTGTAGTCTCAAGTAATCCCGAACTAATGTTATTTATGCATATACTTTAAGTACGTTTTTCTGCATCTACACGAGATTTAAGAGTTAATTAATGTTTTGATTTTAGGGTTCTTGGTTTCATTTAGTTATGTGTTACAAAATTTTGAAGTTTTTTCTTTATACAAATTTGACAGGATCGAATATATATCAATATACCAAGAACAGAAAACTTAATCAAAGAAGTTTGCGGAATAACACTTTGATTAAACAATGATTTGCAAAACAGATTTGTGTATTGAATCACAAGTTTAATGATTACAACCAAAGCCCCAATCTGCTTGAACAGGCTCAAACAGACGTGCACAACTTCTCTTATGCAGGGATTCAAGAATGATCTTGAGGCTTCTAATTCTAAACAAAAACTTATGAAAACTCGTTAAGAACAAAGAACATCCTACCAGCTATTTATACAAGTTACGGATTACAATAAGGAAAGTAAATCTACTCTAAATAATCTCCAAGATACTCGTATCTATCCCATATCTTCTCCAACAGAATTCTTTCCTTATCTTCATCTTCTCAGCAGTGACAGAATAGAATCAGTAGTAATCTTCAACCAGCAGTGGTAATTCTGTTCTAGCAGTGGTAACTTGTAACAGCAGTGGTAACTCTTGTACTGGCAGTGGTAACAAGTTCTTCAGTGTTAACACACATACTAGCAGTGGTATCTTCAGATCATCTCTTCAGCAGTAGTAATCCCAAAGCTAGCAGTGGTAACCTTCCAACAGTGATAATCAGCAGTGGTAACCTCAACAGTGATATTTTTCAGACTCAACAATCTCCCCCTAACTTAACTTCTCAAACATGAGGAGCTAAGTTTGTGAGTCTGATCTTCAAGTAGGTCTTTATCTTTTTCTCCAGCAGTCTTGCATGTTTTGTAGGTTCACCACTTGTACTCAGCTTTACATTCATCATACACTGCAGCCTTTGTACATCAAGTGCATCAGTGTCACATTCCTCCAGATAATACTCCATGTCACCATCATTGATTTTCAGACTGTACACTTTGCACTTTTCAAACCATCTCCATTCCTTCACAGATTCACAACTCCTACTCCTTACATCTAGAAGTCTGAATGGTTCAAACAGCCAATACAAACATTCCAGTGCAACCTTCTTCTTTTCAGTCTGCTCAGAGTTGGTTCTTTCATTCACAGCTACATCAATCACCTTGCATCTTACTTCATACATCTCCTGCAGATTTTCTCTTGTACAAGCTTCTAAGATATTCATCCAATCAGCATCACAGAGTTCTGAAGCATCATCCATCCTTATCACATACCTTAGATCTTTGTCAACACCCCAACCTGTGACTTTCTTAGGTCTCTGTTCTATCATCTTCACATCAAAATATCTTTCATTCACCTCCAGCAATTGTTCTTTCAACCTTTCTATCAATTCCTTATCAAGATCAGATAGGTTTTCTTCTTTCTCCTTCACCTCCAACATGCTGTTGATCATGATAGGTTCAAAATCATATCTTTTATCAACTAGAAAGCAGCTCATCCTTCCTTTCTCAAAATTCACTGAGAACACCCTATTTTCATAGGTGTTCCAAGAGATAACTTTTCCTTCACCAACACTATCATTCTGGTCCCTTTTTCTGTTTTTCTTCAAATATGCCTTTGTCTTTGAGAATGCAAACATCATCTTCAGGTCTTCAACAAGTAATCTGGCTTCCTCAAAGTTTTCAATTTCTTTAGAACAAGCAATCTCATACATCCTTTTCAGGTCTGCTCTTGACAATTTTCTGAAAATTCCAAGGATGCTAGCAAACACCTCATTAGTTCCATCACTTCTGAATACCTTGAAATAATCAATCTGATTGTTCTCAAAGAATATCCACATAGAAACATTAGAAGTTTCTTCAACCTCCTTGATCTTCTTCCCCTTCTTTGCAATAGACTTCTTTCTTTTTGGCTTGGGTGATTCAGCAACTTCCACCTCTTTACCTCTCTGTTCATCAGCAGTCACTTTCTCAACTTTCTCAGCCTCTTTCTCCTCTTTCTTTTCATCCAACTGTTCTTGTTCCACATTCTTCTCAATCATTTGAACAACTTGCTGATCAGAATCAGCCACAGTCTTCATATCAGTCACAGTCTTTTCCAAATCATGTTCAGGATTACCTTTAGTAGTAACCTGTTCTTCAATCTGATCTCTCTTTCTCTTTCTTTGAACCAATGCCACATCTTCTACTTCAACTTGTTGTTCCTCCATTGCTTCCAAGTGCATAGCCTCCCTTGTGACATTATACTTGTTTTCAATCTTTTCCAGATCCCACTTGGTAAAATACTGAACTGGCTTTCCAAGAGCACCAGACAGATATCTCACCATTATCCTCCTCTTTTCTGTCACAGCCTTTGGAGTTGTTTTCTTTGGTCCCTTTTTGACAGGCTTCTTCTTTACTACTTCAGGTTCCTCCTTATTCCATTCTTCTTGCATTCTTTCAGCCTCAACTCTGTCTCTCTCAGCAATCCTAGCCAACTCCTCTTTTCTTTTCTTCTCTTCTTCTTCTTCAATCTGTTGAATCAGCTCATCAGAAAGAATGGCTTCAGTTACAGGATGCATCACTGGCTTGAATCCCATCTCCTTATCATCATCAGATTGATCCACAGTCTCTTCAACTATCTTCTTTTTGCCTTTGTCTTTTGGATCCACTAGGACTTCAGTTTTTTTCTTTGTTACTTCAGGTTCTTTGATAACTACACCCTTGGTTGGTGGAGTAACCTTAGGCAGTTTCAAGAGTAGCTCAGCAATTGTAACTTCATCCTCATTCACTTCCAATGCAGTTTCAGCCCTTGTACCAACTTCTTTCTGTTCCTCCCCCTCAGCTTCAGTCTCCATCTCAATTGCAGGTTCATTCACAACCTCAGTTTCTTCAACAGTCTTTGTTTTCTTCTTAGACTCCCCCTTAACTTTAGATCTCCTCTCCCCCTTTGTGAATGAGACCAAAGTGGAGTATCTCTTGTTAAGAGCTGCAATCTTTAAGCGCATTGAGGCAACTAGAGCACCTTGAGACTTGAGTTTGTTGAGAAATTCCTCCATCATGGCATCCTTATCCTTTATAAGTTGATTCTGAACATCAACCAGCTCTTCCAGCAGATCCAGCCTCTCTTCATGGGACTTGTGCTTCTCTTCATGGATATGAAAGTTCCTATCATGAGCTTTCAAATCCTTGGCAATGGCTTTGAAATTTTCCATCAATTCTTTGTGTGAATAACTGCCCTCACCAGATTTAGGAGTGTTTACCTCCATTACTAGATCTTTGAGCTTTTTGACATTAGTCTTCAGCCTTGCTGAAGCACTAGATGCCCCTATGGTTTCTTGGCACCTGGGACCTCCCTTTGATTTCTCAATAGGAGTTGCCGTGGTGGGGGTCTTAGCTTTGTTCAAACTGTCCTGATGCACACCTTGTGCAACATCAGTAGTTTGAGCCTCACCAACCACATGCCTTTTCATCTCCTTAGAGGGCACCTTCTTTACACTTGAGTGGGGCATCACTCCAGGGGTGTCCCTTTGGATATTTTCAGAAGGAGAGTGCTCCAACTGATGGCTTAAAGGCTGATTGGGCTTAGAACCAGAGGAGGAAGGAGCTCCCCTGTTCTTTCTGTTATACTTTTTGAGTGTAGGTGTGGGGGTTGTAGCAAGGGACTGAGGAATGGTATCAGTGATAGGTGTGGGTAGGTCATCAGTGGGTATGCTTGATTGTGAGGGCTGCAAGCCTGATGCCTCACCTTGTGGGTGGTTCACCCTCATCATTGTAGAGAACAATGGGGTGAATGTGTCATTAGAGCCTGTAGCAGGTCTCTGCATGTTTGAAAACACTTTATTACCAAGAGCATGACTCTGATAAGTGTCTCCATCCATGGGTACATTCGTCAATTCCTTAGTAATAACTTCTTGTACAAATCTTGGAAACATGTAAAAAGATTTTACTTTGTCATTATTGATGTTTTCAAGATTGTAGACAAGATCATCAAAAATCATTTGTGAAAAGTTAAACACCTGGTTAGTGGCTAAGCAGACCAAGGCAGAAGCAATGGTACTACTAAACTCACCAAAAATGGTGGTTTTCTTTGAAAAACAATGCAATAGGGTATGCACAAAGAACCTCCACTGAGGGAAAAATTTACCCTTAAGATATTTTAAAGATGTTGGAGAGCCTGTATACCCCATTCTTTGAAAAGATTCCATTATAGTTGAGGGTGTAAGCATAGTGATAACTGTTTCGTCATTGAGTTTCAGATGAAGTTTGATCTTTGCAGGGGTAATGGTGAGTGATTGACCACGAATGGTGGTTTGAATGATTTTGACCCCTTCATCTTCTTGAATAACCGCATTCGACCAGAAATCTTGCATATGTTGAATGTAGATTGTGGGATTAATGGTCGCGGCATAGGCAATGTTAGATGTTGCCAAGAAATCAAGAATGTCTTCAAACCCTTCGGAATTGTTATCTTTGATGAGATAACCAACTTTGTTGTGATCCTTGACAAAAGACAGAGAATCCATGATCGATTACGCAAGAGAAACCCTAGAATCAGATGCAGAATCAGTAATCGAATGAAATTGCAAGAACACATATGAAGAAGAGATGCAGAATCGCAAACGTTTTTAGAGCAAGAGTTCAGAATAGCTGTTTGTGAAAAAGGCGGTCAAGTTAGGGCTTTTATACTGAACTCATGAGCAGAGGTAACTACCACAAGCAGTGGTAACGAACACAAGCAGTGGTCTAAATTAAAAGCAGTGGTAAATAACACTAGCAATGGTATTCGTTAAAAGCAGTGGTAAAACAGACAAGCAGTGGTAAGTACGTGTGCCATGTTAAAAGTAGTGGTAATGTACCATAGCAGTGGTACCATACGCGTGTGAAATTAAAAGCAGTGGTAAAGTGCCATAGCAGTGGTACCATACGCGTGTGAAGTTAAAAGCAGTGGTAAAGTGCCATAGCAGTGGTACCATACGCGTGTGAAGTTAAAAGCAGTGGTAAAGTGCCATAGCAGTGGTAATCACATGTACAGTGGTAAAAACGCTTGTCAAGTAACAAGCAGTGGTAAGAACACGAGTGTGAACCATCAGTGGTAACAATAGGCAAGCAGGGGTAAATGTGCTAGCGGTGGTAATATGCGAATGTGCTAGCGGTGGTAATGTGCGAATGTGCTAGCGGAGGTAATATGCAAATGTGCTAGCAGTGGTAATGTGCAAAACGAGCAGTGGTAAAGACTTAGTGATTGAAACTATGTTTTGCGATAGAGACACTGCTGGTAGAAGTAACTCCAACTAAGCAGTGGTAATAGCACCCTGCGTCTTTTGATCAATCCAAGGACTTCACCATGTATCTGCAACATTCACAAACTCATTAAAATACCAACTTAGGAACAAAATAAAATAAAAAGGAAGAAAATATACAGAGAAAGTACAAATACAAGTGTAAGAAGAAGAAGGGTTATTCAGAGTTCATCATTCCAACACCTGTAACCAAAAATGTAAACCTGCCTACATCAAATGCTTTTGTAAACAGGTCTGCATATTGATCATCAGTGTGGACTTTCAGAACTTGAATTAACTTCTTTTCATTACAATCTCTAATAAAGTGGTACTTGATCTCTATATGCTTGGTCTTTGAGTGTTTGACTGGATTGTTAACAATGCTAATAGCACCGTTATTGTCAATGTAGATTGGTGTCTGCAAGAAAGAAAGACCATAGTCCTGCATTTGATTCTGAATCCATAGAACTTGGGAACAACACTGAGATGCAGCTATGTATTCAGCCTCTGTTGTTGATTGTGAAACAGTGGTCTGTTTCTTGCATTGCCATGAGTCCAATCTTCCTCCCAAAAATTGACATCCTCCTGATGTAGACTTTCTATCCAGATTTGCTCCTCCAAAATCACTATCTGTGTAGGCCACTAAGTCAAAGAAAGAATCATTGGGATACCACAGTCCTAATCTTGGTTGGCCCTTAAGATATTTGAATATCCTTTTGACTGCATGTAGATGAGACTCCTTGGGCCTAACCTGATACCTAGCACAAACACAAACAGCAAACATAATATCAGGTCTAGAAGCTGTAAGATACATTAATGATCCAATCATGGATTTGTAATGATGAACATCAACTTCCTCCCCCTCAACATCAGCAGTGAGATGTTTGTGTGTTTCCATTGGAGTGCTTGCTGGCTTTGCATCATTCATTCCAAACTTTTGAAGCATGGATGCAACATATTTGGACTGATTGATGAATATCCCATCAGTCTTCTGCTTGACCTGTAAACCAAGAAATAAAGTTAGCTCTCCCATAGAACTCATCTTAAATTTCTTATGCATCAGTTCCTCAAACTCCTTGCACATATCATCTTTTGTAGATCCAAAGATGATATCATCTACATAGATCTGCACTAGAAGCATATCAGTCTTTGTTCTCTTGATGAACAAGGTCTTATCAATGACACCTCTTTCAAACTTGTTTTCCAACAAGTAGGAGGACAAGGTATCATACCAAGCCCTAGGTGCTTGATGAAGACCATACAGTGCTTTCCTCAACTTGTACACTTTATCAGGGTATTTGGGATCTTCAAACCCTGGTGGTTGACTGACATACACCTCTTCATCTATAGTGCCATAGAGAAAGGCACTTTTGACATCCATCTGATAGACTTTGAATCATTTGTAAGATGCAAAGGCCAAGAATAGCCTGATGGCTTCAATTCTGGCTACAGGTGCAAATACATCATCATAGTCTATTCCTTCTTCTTGAGTATACCCCTGTGCTACTAATCTAGCTTTGTTCTTGATCACAATTCCTCTCTTATCAGTCTTGTTTCTGAAAATCCACTTAGTGCCAATCACCCTATGTCCTTTTGGGAGATCCACCAGATCCCACACATGCTGTAGGACAAACTGCAATAGTTCTTCTTGCATGGCCTCTATCCAACTTGGGTCCTTCATTGCATCATGGGCTTTCTTGGGTTCTGTTTGTGAGAGGAAAACAGAAATCATGCTCAAGTGTGGATTGGGAAGGGATTTGCTTTTCTTCCTTGTAATCATAGGAGACTGAATGTCTCCTATTACCAGAGTAGGTGGATGATTCTTCTGGGCTCTTGTAAGATGGAGGGGTTCTTCAGGCAGATCCACCCCTAGATTTGAATCATTCACCTCTGCTTCTTGATCCCATTGAGGTCCCTCTTTTAAAACAGGAATTTCATCAGTAGTCTCAGAAGATTCCACAGTTGGTTGCTCATCACTCTTCTCAGACCCAGGTTCTGTTTGATCATCTGAAGTTGATTCAACAGTGGCACTAGCATCATTTGAGTCCACAAAAGGCATGGGAAACATAACAAATGTAGGACTTGTTTCTTGTACTTGCTCTGTACCTGAACCTGTATTCACTGTATAGCTCATATTCAAAGAGTTAGTTAGTGAATCAATATCAAATAACCAATTGGGACCACTTCCAGGTATGTTAGGAGTGTTCTCATTGCATTTTACATTGTCACTTTCTTCTATGATTCTTGAAGAGCTATTGAAGACTCTAAGTGCTTTGCTCTGAGAAGAGTATCCTACAAGAAATCCATCATCAGATTTGCTTTCAAATTTGCCTAAGTGAGTTTTGGTATCAAGAATTGTGCAAGGACACCCAAATGGTTTTAAAAATCCTATATAGGGTTTATTTTTCTCAAAAAGTTCATAGGGTGTCTTGCCTTTTGATTTGACTATAAGAACTCTGTTTTAGACATAGCAAGCAGTGTTAACTGCTTCTGCCCAGAAAGTGATTGGAAGTTTAGAGTCAGCCAACATAGTTCTTGCAGCCTCAATTAGTGTCCTATTTCTCCTCTCAGCAACACCATTCTGTTGAGGAGTTCTAGGAGCACTGTATTGTCTCTCAATACCTTTTTCCTCACAAAAGCTATTCAAATCAGCAGTCTTGAGCTCAATTCCATTGTCTGATCTAATGACTTTTACCCTAAGGTTTGTCTTGTTTTCCACTCTAGTCACAAAGGGTTTGATCAGTTCACTTGTCTCATCCTTTGTTCTTAGAAAGTAAACCCAAGTAAACCTAGAGTAATCATCAACTATCACAAGACAATAGGATTTCTTGCCTGTACTCATCACATTGGTAGGACCAAAAAGATCCATGTGCAATAATTGTAAAGGTGATGAGATAGTATTTACTTCTTTGGACTTGTGTGAGTTTTTGTGTTGCTTACCTTTGAGGCATGCTACACAGTGATCATCACATGAAAATTCCTTTGCAGGCAAACCTCTTACAAGGTTGTTTTTGACAAGTAAATTCATGTTTTTAAAGTTCATGTGACACATCCTCCTATGCCACAGTGATGATTCACTCACAGATGCTTTTGAGAATAAACAGTTTAAGGATGATAAAGAGGAAGCATCTTCAATGTCCAAACAGTAAACATTATCTTTTCTGGGAGTCCTAAGCATTACTTGACTCTCATCTATCTTAAAACCAGGAGCAAGTATGAGACATTCAGTGTTAGTGAAGAATACACCAAACTTCTTGTCACAAACTTGAGATACACTGAGCAAGTTATATCTCAACTGTTCTACATAATAAACATCATCAAAGGTCATCTTACCTTTTGATACCTTTCCTTTACCACTAATCTTACCTCCAGTTGGATTATCCCCAAAGGCAACATGTCCACCTTCAAACTTTTTAAAGTCTTCAAGTAAAGACATGATACCTGTCATGTGCCTAGAGCAACCACTATCCACATGCCAAAGACTACTCCTTCTTCCTTGGTTGCCCTGCACATAAGATGAAACAGTTAGTGTCTTGAGGGAACCCAAGCCAATATGGTCTTGGGTTCTCCTTTATCATTAACATAATTGACCTCTGTCAATCTGTTGAGCTTCAAAAGATAATCTTTATTTGGGATCTCATGACTGGAATATTTGGTTATAATGGGTTTTCTCAATGAAGACACTCCAGTGGTAACAGTGTTTGAGTTTCCACTGCTGTTATTACTAGCAGCAGTGTTAACTTTCACACTATTAAAGCTGTTACCACTGCTATTAGAAGCAACACTGTTATTACCACTGCTTGTAGAAGCAGTAGTATTACTGAGTGAAGCTTTAGGTACCCATTTAGTAACCAACCTAACAGACTTCTTTTCAACCCTTTTCTTTTGAACTTTTCTTTTAGGTTGACTAGATCTGTTTTGTTTAGGAACAACCTTTTTGTGTGTAGGTACAAATCTTCTAGCTTGAAAACTGTTTCTTTGATTAAATGGATTGAAATAACAGTCTCTTGCTAGATGATTTGTCTTACAACAGATAAAGCATGGTTTTGGTCTGTTTATCTTGCTCAGATCAACACCATGACATTGTGCCCAATGGTTATTCCAGTTCCTTTTGTTCCCTCTAGGATGATTTTTGTTTTGAGACTGTGAGGAAGTACCAGGATCAACCACAGTCCTTTGAGTATAGTGGTCCTTCCTACTCTCTTTCCTGGTTGTCTCATTCTTTTTCTCCTTACTCTTTTCTGATGACATGACAGATTTCCCCTTATCTGTCCTAGTAGTCTCTATCTTTTTGCTAGGAACAAATGGCATACCACCTTTCTCATTGGTGAGAAGGTGGTTTTCATCAGGAATGGTCTCAGAAGTGCTTTTCTTATCAGATTCCTCCTCTGAGTCAACTGGATCTATCCTATCCAATCCTTCTTTCAACTCACCTCTATCTACACTATCAAGAAGATCAGTTGTGGGAGGAATGTAGTTGTGATTTTAAGGAGGAGGGGTACTATTGTATCATATTCCCCTTTTTAAGTCATCAGTCACTTGTGCTCTGATAATTGACTCTAAAGCCTTAGAGGACTTTGAAAAGTTATCTAGGTCTTCTTTGGCTTTGGACAACTCTTTCCTAGCACTCTCCAATTCCTCCTTTTCTTTTGACAATTTTCTCTCAAGCTCTTTCTTTTCCCACTTCCAGTAGTTATGGTCATATTCAAACTGAATTTCATTGGCTTTGTAGGCCTTTATTTGATCCTCCAGATTGTCAATGATCTTAACATACTCTCTTCTTTCTCTCTCCATCTTCTTAATACTATCACTCATGGTCTGATTATGATCCCTATACTTTTTCACAGTTTCTAAACAAGAATCAGAACAAAGTTTAGAAGCTACCTCAATGGGGATTTCAGACTCCTTGATTTCAGCCATGAGTGCTTGATTTTGGACTGCTTCTTCAGCATGGTCACTCCAATCAAATCCTTGTCCTTCCTGTGAAACAAGTGCTTGTGATGAACTAGGATTTGAGTGCTTCCCCTGTTGTTGAATCTTGGGGCTTGAGAAGAAACACTCCCAGTGTTCTGATGGTTTATGGTTCCTCCTTTGCATTCTCTAGCAAAGTGCCCTGGCTCATTGCATTTGTAACATCTGACTTTTGACTTATCAAAGCCAGCCTTATCTCCTCTTTTGACATCAAAGTTGTTTCTCCCAGTTCTCCTAATAAACCTTTTCATCCTCAGGGTCAACATAGCCATCTGCCACTTGATGTCCATCTCTTCAAGATCATCTGCATTAATTTGATCCAAATCATCATTGATCAATGATGATTTGACATGACTTGCTAAGAAAGCTTCCAGAATGATATCTTCACTGGTTTCCTGAGATGAATTAGAAACAGTTTCATTAGCAGCAGTATTATAAGTAGCAGTGGTATTATTAAAAGCTGTAACACCCCGTTCCCATTCAGTTAAGTTTTAACTTTTCTTTCGTTAAGTTAGTAAGGTTTGGTGTCATTTATGTAATTTCAGGTAAGGGGGCTTGTTTGTAAATGTAGAAAGTGGAGGGTGTTATGTGTATGTATATATATAAGGGATTGAATGATCAAACCCTTCTCTTTTGATCATTTGACAACCTTGAGAGAAAGGAAAGGGTTTGGAGGTTCAAAGGGGTTTTGGTGTTTGCGAAGAAATCGTGTGTTCGTGGTGCAATCAATCGTTGCTTCATCGTTAGAATTAAGTTCCTAACTTCAGGTAATCATCAATTTTCCTTAGTTGTTGTCAAATATCAAGTTTTGATTTAAAGTTAGGGTTTTGTTGGATGTTGTGATAATTGGTGATCTTTGGATCACCAATTGAGTATTTTTGTGTTAGAATGGTTCTACCTTCTTTGTGGTAGTGTTGTAGAGCCTGGAATAATGAAAACGTGGCTTTTTGAATCGGACAAATTGGGGTTCGGATGAGAAAGTTATGCCAAAATTGAGAAATCACGATTTTGGGTTCGTGCTGAAAATTCAGCACCTAGCGATCGCTAGGTGGTGAAGCTAGCGATCGCTAGCCATGGCCAAAAGAGACTCACGATCGTGAAGGTGATCGCGAGCTAGAGCAGAAAGTTGGGAAGGACAGCTAGCGATCGCTAGCTATCAGGCTCGCGATCGCTAGCCCCTGTTTTGAGTTGGAAATTTGTTTTGGCCATAACTTTTGCATCCTAACTCCGATTTTGATTCCGAAAGGACCGTTGGGTTCGTAATTAAATTACCTACCCTTTTAGAAGGTCTAAACAGCCCTAGACTAAGAATTACGGTTATGAGTCTTAAGATGTTATTTATGTGTGCCATACGATGATGTGATGTATAGGTGTTTAATACTCAGTCGTGTGAGGTGATTGACTGTGTTATCTGTGAAGCGAACTAAGGTGAGTACACTAACCTGCGTTCAAGATTGTTATGCTTATAATCATGTATATATATGTGGTTAATGTATGAACTGGCATGTAATATTCACGATAGTACCTAAGGCGGTAATACTACCCCTAGGGAAGTTAGGTTCAGAGGCCTGGTACCAGTGTCAGTATGATGCTTTTGGTGGATACACCTTGAGTAATGTTCATGATACATGTTCGGTTATTCAGTTATATGATTATGATTATTTACATGCATGCATAGAACCTAGGTTTGTGCTCACTAAGCTTTATGCTTAACCCGTTGTGGTTTATGTGGTTCAGTGGCAGGTACCTCATCCAAAGATAAAGGGAAGGCACCTGCTTGATGCTCGGAAGGACTCAGTTCAGGACATGTTTAAGAGATTTGAAAATAATGGATGTTGAATTACTATTAAAAATGTTTTGGTGGCAAACTGGATTTATTATGACTTATTAATACTTCTAAATGTTGTTAACTTTGGACCCGTTTTGGGGAAAACATATTGCTTTTTAATGGTTTAAAGTGCTTCCGCTATGTTGGTTACTATTTCTGTTAAATATTGTTGAAAAATGAAATTGGTTGTTACAAAAGCAGTGGTATTAAAAGAACTAGGGTTTTCAGAGGAAAGTAGTGCAGCATTGTGAGAATATCCAATGGGTCTTTTCTTCTTCTCCACTTCTGCTTCAAAGATCCTTAGATCATTATATAGATCTTCCAGTTCTTTATCTTCAAGATCATCTCCTTGTCTGAAAGAAACAGTGTACATAGTCCATTCCTCTCCAAGAGATCTGAGGAACTTTCTATTCACATCATCTTTGTCCATCTTCACATCTACAGTTGCAAGTTCACCAATAAGCTTGTTGAATCTATCAAAGGTTTGAGTCATAGATTCATTCTTCAGGGATGTGAAGTTCTCATATTGTTGCTTTAGAATGGCCTTCTGGTTCCTCTTTGTGCTTTTGGTTCCTGAGAACCTCTTTTCAAGTGCAGTCGAGAGAGATTTGGCATCTGTGTATGTACTGATTTACTTCCATTTGGTATTTTGGCCAAAATAATTGATGTTGGTATTCATTGGGAATAGCCAACAGCAAAGTACTTAATGCTTTCATCTCAGTTTGCCTTCTTTTTCTGTCAGCATCAGATCTGGGTGGGGGTCTTGCACCTCCTTCAGCAACTACTTCATCAGTGCCAGGTCCGTTTTCAACAACCTCCCGCATACCATAGTCTGTGAGAAGCATGTATTGACGAATCCTGATTTTCCACATGTCAAACTCATTAGGTTTGAGCATGGGGACCTTTGAAACCAAGACAGTTTCCTGGGTATCCATTGTTTAATTGTTTTCTGTATCTAACAAGCTCTGATACCACTTGACAAGATCGAATATATATCAATATATCAAGAACAAAAAACTTAATCAAAGAAGTTTGCGGAATAACACTTTGATTAAACAATGATTTGCAAAACAGATTTGTGTATTGAATCACAAGTTTAATGATTACAACCAAAGCCCCAATCTGCTTGAACAGGCTCAAACAGGCGTGCACAACTTCTCTTATGCAGGGATTCAAGAATGATCTTGAGGCTTCTAATTCTAAACAAAAACTTATGAAAACTCGTTAAGAACAAAGAACATCCTACCAGCTATTTATACAAGTTACGGATTACAATAAGGAAAGTAAATCTACTCTAAATAATCTCCAAGATACTCGTATCTATCCCATATCTTCTCCAACAGAATTCTTTCGTTATCTTCATCTTCTCAGCAGTGACAGAACAGAATCAGTAGTAATCTTCAACCAGCAGTGGTAATTCTGTTCTAGCAGTGGTAACTTGTATCAGCAGTGGTAACTCTTGTACTGGCAGTGGTAACAAGTTCTTCAGTGTTAACACACATACTAGCAGTGGTATCTTCAGATCATCTCTTCAGCAGTAGTAATCCCAAAGCTAGCAGTGGTAACCTTCCAGCAGTGATAATCAGCAGTGGTAACCTCAACAGTGATATTTTTCAGACTCAACAAAATTGGTTGTTTATATTCTTAGGGTGCGTTTGGTTCGCTGGATTCCTTGGGAATATGATGGAACTGGAATCCAATTCCCAAGGATTCTTGTGTGTTTGGTTCAATTTAAAGATGGGAATTGGAATTTGGAGGTGAGAATGAACTCCCTCAAACAAGGGATTCTAAATTCCATCAACATGGGGAGGGATTTTAAAATCCCTTCATCTTGGAATCTAACTTTTTACCAGAATATCCCTCACCCTTTTATTAGACCTAATAATATATATATATATATATATATATATATGAGGAGAGTTCCGTTGTTAACCACAAATAACGTGTTAACCATGTTAACTCAATTTAACCAATTAAAACTAGGGGACATTTTTGGAACTTTGTTATTTCTTTCAAATAACACATAACCTGCATCAAGCTTCCTTCCAAATCCCTCGCTGGAACTTACTGTCGGATATCTACAATTTCTCCCAACTCAAATCCCTAAATGTTCCTTATAACTCCTTCTCCGACGACCTCCCCTCCCTTCCCGACCCCACTCTCCTCCAAAAAATAAACCTAGACAACAACAATTTCACCTCCATCCTGCTGGATTTCTTCTTCGACCTCACCTGTTTACAGACCTTCAGCTCCGAAAACTCAGATTTATCTCCATGAATTCTCCCCAACGAACTTCCAACCAATTTGCAAAGCTTTCAGGCCAGCAACGCCAAAATAATCAATTCGAATTCGGATTTCTTCGCCAATGTGCATTTGGTTGAGACTACTAGGTTAAGGCTTGTGGAAGGTGTAACAACCAACACAAGTTCGAATCCGGGGGTGAGCAACCAGGGGCTACTGAGTATTAATCCCAGGAGAGCATGTCTAGCTCTTGGTAAAAGTTGCCAATGATGTAGTCTGGCTGAAATTCAGGTAAACCTTCTCAAAGAAAAAAAAAACATTCCAACGAACCAAGCGCCACCTTAGGTTTTGATTGTCTACTATGACCTTCTCTATGTTCTTATGTTTATGGTGATGATGCACATGACTTGTTCTAAAATAAATAATTTTTATTTTTATTTTATAAGTTATGGGTTTAATAGTAAATATACAATTCTATTTTAGTAATATAGAACTTTATTGATTAAAATAAATTGTAACATCATATATTATTTATTTCTGTCATTATATTATATTTAGTTTAAAATTTAAAATATGACATGGAATATTAGTTGACATTTACTTGGATCATATCATAACTAGCAGGTACATCAGGTAATTAAAGCCTTTAAATAAATAAAAAGTTTGTTTGGGATCCCAAAATGATAATTTTAAAAGTTTGTTCTTTAAAATAGGAATCTATTCAAAGTTGGTTCCATTTTAATGTAATTTTTCTACAAAAAGATATAAAACTTTTCCCAATGAGTTATAGGTTAACATGACTTAGTTCTCTTTTTCTTGACTGTGTCACTTGTAGGATCTTCACTTAGAATTGTTTTGGATTTCATCTTTGTTTATAGGTCTTTATCTAATAAGATTATCGATCGTTATCATATTTATTTAATAAGAGAAAATGAGTCAGTAAACATTTATTATGTAAACGTAATAAGTAAAAAGTTGTTGGAGTGAAATGTAAATTTATTTAGAGATTTTGACTTTTAACTCTTTATTTTGAAGAAATTATAAAGATGTTGTTGGAGATACTCTTACAAACCAACTTAACTTAACTAATTTAACTAGACAAGCCTAATACTCCACATATGAAAGGTTCCATCACAAATTCAGGCACTTTGAAAAACTATTTAACTAGGTCATTAGCAAAAGATATGGAAGGAGTTGTACAATGGCAACATGAACAATAAGTTGATCCAAATTTCATGGGTTGGATTAAAAGAAATGTTTTCCTTTTTTACACATTACACAATTATAATCATCTTTTTAATCTCCCAAAATGAGTCCAACATTTTAGGTAAAGGTTTTTATACTTATATAAAAAGATTATATATCAAACAAGTGTTATTAGTAATATTTTTGTTTCTATCTTATTTTTATCTCATGTTATTCAACATATTTTTGTGGAACAAGGACCTTTTGTTTGTCTTACGTTGTTTGTCCTAGTTCTTTCCCTGTCCCATGTCTACCAAACATGGGATAGCGAATTTTTATTTTGTCTCATATCGTGCCAAACGTGAGACATTGAGTTTTGTCTCGTCTTGTTCTGACATGTTTCATGTACCAAAAGCACTCTTAGTATCTTAACATACATAATCGTAGATTAATTCATATATATTGAAAATTATAATTTCTTTTATAAATTACACAATTATAATCGTGTCATCAGTACCTTCAAAATTAATTAATATTGAATATTTTTAGATTTAATCATATTATCAAATGTCATAAATACGTAAACTTTTGCCAATGATTTTTAATAGTTACATTATATCATAGTTATTTATTTGATTTTATAATTTTACATCTTTAACATATTAACTTGTATAATCGTATATTAACTCAATTATATCAAGAAAATTTATAATATTTTCCATTTTACACCATTAACATCATGGGCAATTGGGCACCGCCATTGCCATTCTCGTGACCATTGCAATTGGTACATGTTGGGTTAAAGGTTAACGATGTTGGTTGATACTGCTCAGAGTTACCACTGCTAGTTATCTAGTTACTACTGCTGGTATGAACTTAACACTGCCAATACAAAGTTACCACTGCTGGTGAAGAGTTACAACTGCTTTTGTTTTAACAGTGCTGAAGGATTGCGATAGATGCAGTTTGAAGATAAGGAAAGGATGCGAAGATCTTGGAGATTGGCATGAAGATCTTAGAGATTATCTTGGAGATTTAGTTTCCTAATTCTTATCATGTAACTCTTGTATATATAGTGGATAGATGATAGATAGTCGTTAAGAGTTTTTCATAAGTTTTGTGTTTAGAATATTGAAGCCTCAAGATTGTTCTTGAATCCCTGCATTAGAGAAGTAGTGCACGTCTGTTTGATCTTGTTCAAACAGATTGGGGCTTTGGTTGTAATCATTAGACTTGTGATTAATACAATCGTTGATTCTGTTTATTCATTGTTTTACATTCAAAGTTATTATTCCGCAAATTGCTTTGAATTTGATTTTCTGTTCTTGTTACGAATTCGATCCTGACAAGTGGTATCAGAGCTATCGGTTTGAAGATCCAAGATTCAACAAGAAAACAGTTTGTTCGTGAAGCTTCTCTCTCTTCAGCAATGAAAAACATGGTAAGTACCAACGATGTAGAAATTCCAACTGAGGTACAATCTAAACTTTGCTCTAAAGCCTGTCTAAATACTTTTAAGAAGTACAGAGAGCACACCCAAGGGATGTGTGATAACTTGAAGAGGCTAGAGCAGGATAAAATAGAGTATATTTTGATTGTAGAGAATTTTGAAGAACAGATTACGGCTTATCAAGCCAATGAACTCCAACATTACTATGATACAAACTATTGGAAGTGGGAAAAGAAAGAGTATGAGAGGCAGTTGACAAAAGTTAAGGATGAACTTGAAAGTGTGAAGAAGGAGTTAGCCACTGCTAAGGAAAACCTAGAAAAATTTTCAAAGTCATCCAAAGCCTTAGAGTCCATCTTAAGAGCCCAGGTCCATGATGATTTGAAAAGAGGAATAGGATATCACAATACCCCTCCACCATACAATCAGAACTATATCCCTCCCACCACAGATCTACTTGATAGGATGGATAGAGAAGAGTTGAAAGAAGGATTAGATGCAGTGGATCCAGTGGAATCTGATGAAGAAACTGATGAGAAAAGTCCTTCAAAGACCATCCCTGAGGAGAATCACATTCTGACCAATGAGAAGGGAGGCATGCCTTTTGTTCCTAGTAAGAAGGTAGACAAATCTAGAATGGACAAAGGAAAGAAGGTTGAGACCATTAGGAAAGAAAAGGAGATACAGACCTCTAAGAGTGATAATAAGAGAAAACACTACACTCAAAGAACTGTAGTTGATCCAAGTACTTCTTCACAGTCTTAACACAAAGATCATCCAAGAGGGAACAAAAGAAACTGGAACAATCAATGGGCTCAAAGTCATGGTATTGATCTCAATAAGATAAACATACCTAAACCATGCTTTATTTGTTGTAAGCTCAATCATCTAGCTAGAGATTGTTACTTCAACCCAATCAATCAGGGAAACAATTTTCAAAAATCAAAATCTGATTGGATTGGAAGGAGTCAACAAAGATCTTTTGCTAGAAGATTTGAGCCTGCATACAAAAGAATTGTTCCTACTCATAACAGACCAATTCAACCTAAAAGAAGAGTTGAAAAGAAAAAGGTTGAAAAGAAGTCTGTTAAGATGGTTACAAAATGGGTACCAAAAACAGTGGTAAGTGATATCACTGCTACTGAAAGCAGTGGTAACAGTTGCAGTAGTGTATGAGTAAATACTGTTGCTAGTAATAGCAGCAGTAGTAACTCAAACACTCCTAAAGTTAATACCTCTGCAAATCCTTCAAAGAGAAAACCTATTATTGTAACCAAGTATTCAAGTCATGATATACCATCCAAGGATTATCTGTTGAAACTCAACAGATTAACTGAGGTGACTTATATTAATGATAAAGGTGAACCCAAGACCATATCGGCTTGGGTTCCCCTACGACACTAACTGTTTCATCTTATGTGCAGAGCAACCAAGGAAGAAGGAGCAGTCTTTGGCATGTGGATAGTGGTTGCTCTAGGCACATGACAGGTATCATGTCCCTACTTGAAGACTTTAAAAGGTTTGAAGGTGGACATGTTGCCTTTGGGGATAATCCATAAGGAGGTAAGATAAGTGGAAAAGGTAAGGTATCTAAAGGTAAGATGACCTTTGATGATGTGTACTTTGTGGAGCAATTAAGGTATAATCTGCTCAGTGTTTCTCAAGTGTGTGACAAGAAGTTTGGTGTCTTTTTCACTGATACTGAATGTCTCATACTTGCCCCTGGTTTTAAGATAGATGAGAGTCAAGTAGTACTTAGGACTCCTAGGAAGGATAATGTTTACTGTTTGGACATTGAAGATGCTTCATCTTTATTTTCTTTAAACTGTTTATTTTCAAAAGCATCTGTGAGTGAGTCATCACTTTGGCATAGAAGGATGTGCCACATGAATTTCAAAAACATGAATTTACTTGTCAAAAATAACCTTGTAAGAGGTTTGCCTGCAAAAGAATTTTCATGTGATGACAATTGTGTAGCCTGTCTTAAAGGCAAGCAACACAAATCTTCTCACAAGTCCAAAGAAGTAAACACTATCTCATCACCTTTACAGCTATTGCATATGGATTTGTTTGGTCCTACTAATGTGATGAGTATAGGCAATAAATCCTATTGTCTTGTGATAATTGATGATTACTCTAGATTTACTTGGGTGTACTTTCTAAGAACAAAGGATGAGACAAGTGGACTGATCAAACCCCTTATAATTAGAATGGAAAACAAGACAAATCTAAAGGTAAGAGTCATTAGATCAGACAATGGAACTGAATTCAAGAATGCTGATTTAGACAACTTTTGTGAGGAAAAAGGAATTGAGAGACAATACAGTGCTCCTAGAACTCCTCAACAGAATGGTGTTGCTGAGAGGAGAAATAGGACACTGATTGAGGCTGCAAGAACTATGTTGGCTGATTCTAAACTTCCAATCACTTTTTGGGCTGAAGCAGTTAACACTTCTTGTTATGTTCAGAACAGAGTTCTTATAGTCAAATCAAAAGGCAAGACACCCTATGAACTTTTTGAGAAAAAGAAACCCTACATAGGATTTTTAAAACCTTTTGGGTGTCCTTGCAGAATTCTCAATACCAAAACTCACTTAGGCAAGTTTGACAGCAAATCTGAAGATGGATTTCTTGTAGGATAGTTCTTCTAGGATAATTGAGGAAAGTGACAATGTCAAATGCAATCAGAACACTCCTAATATACCTGGAAGTGGTCCCAATTGGCTATTTGACATCGATTCACTAACTAACTCTTTGAACATGAGTAGTGCAGAGATTACAGGTTCAAGTACTCATCAGATTAAAGAAACCAGTCCTCCATTTGTTGTGTTTCCTATACCCACTGTGGACTCTATTGATCTAATTACTTCTGAGGGTTTGGCAACTGAACAAGAGAAAGAAGATGAGGATTTAGCAACTCATGAGGAATCATCAAGTCATGAGGATCAGCACATTGAAGAGACTTCCCACACTGACAATACTCAACAAATTCCATCCACTGATGAAGGACCTCAATGGGATGCAGAACCTGATGTGAATGATTCAAATTTAGGGGTTGATTTGATTGAGGAACCCCTACATCCTACAAGGAATCAGAAGAATCATCCACCTTCACTTGTTATAGGGGATATTCTGTCACCCATGATTACAATAAAGCAAAGCAAGGCCATCTCAAATCCTAATTCAGGCATGATTTCTGTTTTTCTCTCACAAACAGAACCTAAGAAGGTGTATGATGCAATGAAAGATCCAAGTTGGATTGAAGCTATGCAAGAAGAATTGTTGCAATTTGTTTTGCAGCATGTATGGGATCTGGTAGATCTACTAAGAGGACACAGAGTAATTGGCACAAAGTGGATCTTCAGAAACAAGACTGATAAAAGAGGCATTGTGATCAAGAACAAGGCAAGATTGGTAGCTCAAGGCTACACTCAGGAGGAAGGAATAGACTATGATGATGTATTTGCTCCAGTTGCTAAGATTGAGGCTATCAGACTCTTTCTAGCATTTGCATCTTACAAATGATTCAAAGTCTATCAAATGGATGTTAAGAGTACTTTTCTGTATGGCACAATTGATGAAGAGGTCTATGTCAGTCAACCTCCAGGGTTTGAAGATCCAAAGTATCCTGACAAGGTCTACAAATTGAGAAAAGCTCTATATGGGCTTCATCAGGCTCCTAGAGCTTGGTATGAGACCTTGTCTTCTTATCTTTTGGAGAATCAATTTGAGAGAGGAGTCACTGACAAAACCCTGTTTATCAAGAGATCAAAGGATGACATGCTTCTGGTTCATATTTATGTAGATGATATCATCTTTGGGTCAACAAGGGATGAGATGTGCAAAGAATGTGAAGGGATGATGCATAAGAAATTCAAAATGAGCTCCATGGGAGAACTCACTTTCTTTCTTGGACTCCAGGTTAAGCAAAAACCTGATGGGATCTTCATCAATCAGTCTAAATATGTGGCCTCAATGCTTCAAAAGTTTGGGATGAATGATGCAAAGCCATCCAGTACTCCAATGGAAACACACAAACATCTCACTGCTGATGTTGAGGGGGAGGAAGTTGATGTTCATACCTACAGATCTATGATTGGATCCTTGATGTATCTTACTGCTTCCAGACCTGATATTATGTTTGTTGTTTGTGTGTGTGCTAGGTATCAGGTTCGGCCAAAGGAGTCTCATTTACATGCAGTCAAAAGGATATTCAAATATCTCAAGGGTAGGCCTAACTTGGGACTTTGGTACCCAAATGATTCATCCTTTGATTTAGTGGCCTACACTGACAGTGATTATGGAGGAGCAAATCTAGATAGAAAATCCTCTCGAGGATGTCAATTCTTAGGAGGAAGATTGGTCTCATGGCAATGTAAGAAGCAAACAACAGTATCACAATCTACCACTGAAGCTGAATACATAGCTGCATCACATTGTTGCTCTCAAGTTCTATGGATTCAGAATCAGATGCAGGATTATGGTCTTTCTTTCTTGCAGACACCCATTTACATTGATAATAACAGTGCCATAAGCATTGTTAACAATCCTGTCAAACATTCAAAGACCAAACATATAGAGATAAAGTACCATTTTATAAGAGACTGTAATGAAAAGAAATTGATTCAAGTTTTGAAAGTCCATACTGATGACCAATTTGTAGACCTGTTCACAAAAGCCTTTGATGTAGGCAGGTTTACATACTTGATCACCAGTGTTGGAATGATAAATTCGGAATGAATCTCTTCTTATTACTTTTATCCATGTACTATCTCTGTATAGTTTGTTTTGTGTCTGTTCTTCTATTTCTTTTCTTTCACAGATGCCCTCTAATATGTTTATGTGTGGCACAGAGAGCTTTCAGGGTCATTAGATAGGTCTACAAGTGCAGAGAATAAGTTCGTTGGAGTTACATCTGCTAGTTGATGGTTACCATTGCTGGTTACTATCGCTAAGTTGATGGTTACCATTGCTGGTTACTATCGCTAAGTTGATGGTTACCATTGCTGGTTACTATCGCTAGTTGATGGTTACCACTGCTTGATAGTATCGCTGGTTAAGGGTTATCATTGCCGGTTACTATCGCTAGTTGATTTTTACTACTTCTAGTTTATAGTTAACACTGCTTACTAGTTACTATTGCTAGTTGATAGTTACCATTGCTCGCATGTTACCCCTGCTCATGGTTATAACTGCTAGTTACTATTGCTCGTATGCTTACCACTGCGTGTTGTAGTTACCACTGCTTTTAACCTTCTTTTGCGCGACTTACCACTGCTCTTTATACTTACCATTGCTTTTAACTTTCCATTGCTAGTGGTAGTTAACCCTGCCTTATACCCTATATAAACCCTAGTTCACCGCCTTTTTCACAACGGCTCTTTTCTCATCCTCTCTCTGGAACCCTTGCGATTCTAAAATCGATTTTGCTCGATTTTGATTGTCAATCTGATCTTGATCATCTTTTGGTGTGTTAATTTCGTTTCAGTATTACTTTCGATCATGGATTCTCTACAGTTCATCAACGATCACAACAAGATTGCTTATCTTGAGACTGATGATCATTCGAAGGATTTTGAGGCGATAGTGGAGTTCCTGAAGTCCTCATTCATTACCTATGCTGCTATGCTCAATCCAACGATCTACGTGACACACATGAAGGATTTTTGGGCGAATGCATCGATCATCGAAGCCAATGGAGTCAAATCTATTCAGACCACAATTTGTGGTAAACCCTTGATTGTTACTCCACAAAAGATTCGACAGCATCTGCATCTTGATGATGCATCAGGTATAACTATGCTAACTCCCACTCAAATCATGGAATCTTTTCTTCAAATGGGATATGCAGGCCCCCAAAACTCTTTGAAATATAAAAAGGGCAAATTATGTGCCCAATGGAGGTTCTTTGTGCATACCTTATTACATTGTTTTTCAAAGAAATCAACAAGTTGGGGTGAATTTGGCAGTACCATGGCATCTGCTTTGGTCTGTCTCTCTACAAATCAAAAGTTTAATTTCTCCCAACAGATTTTTGATGATCTTGTGTTTAATCTTGAGAACCTGTCCAATGACAAAGTTAAATCTTTTTACATGTTCCCAAGATTTATCCAAGAAGTTATTACTAAGGAATTGACGGATGTACCACATGTTGGATCCACCTATAAGAGCTCTGCTCTTAACTCAAAGGTGTTTTCCAACATGAAGAGACCTGCAATAGGCTCTAATGAGACTTTCACCCCATTATTCCCTACAATGATGGGTGTGAACCCCCTACAAGGTGAGGCATCAGGCTTGCAACCTTCAATACCAAGCACACCCACTGATGACCTACCCACACCTCCTACTCCAAATGTCCCTCAGAACCTTGATAAAACCCCCTCCCCATCACTCAAAAAGTATACAAGAAAGAACAGGGGAGCTCCTTCCTCCTCTGGTTCTAAAACCCCAAAGCCTTCAACCATCAGTTGGAGCACTCTCCTTCTGATTTTTCCCAAAGGGATACCCATGGAGTGTCTCCCCACTCAAGTATAAAGAAGGTGCCCTCTAAGGAGAAGGATGGGCATGTGGAAGGTGAGGCTTTCACTACTGATGTTTCACAAGGTGGGCATCAGGACAGTGAAAACATCCCTAAGACCTCCTCCACGGCAACTCCTCTTGAGAAATCAAAAGGAGGTCCCGGGTGCCAAGAAACCAAGGGGGCAGTTAGTGCTTCAGCTAGGCTGGAGACTTCTGCTAAAAAGCCCAAAGATCCAGTAAAGGAGGTCAAAACTCCTAAACCTGGTGAGGGCAGCTCTTACTCAACTGAATTGATGACAGATCTGAAAGCCATTGCCAATGATCTTAGAGCTCATGATGAAGCCTTTAAAGCTCATGATCAAAGGCATCAATCCCATGAAGAGAGGCTAGCACTGCTTGAGAAGCTTGTTGATATCCAAAGAAAGGTGATTAAGCAAAAGGATGCAAGGGAGGCTGAACTATTTAAGAGAGTGCAATTTCAGGGTGCCAAGATTGTGTCCATGCTCATGAAGATCTCTGCTCTTGAAAGAAGATACTCTACACTGGCTTCATTCACAAAGGGGGAGAAGAAAGCAAAGGTGCTAAAGAAAGCAAAGGTCAAGGGGGAGCAGACAAAGAAAAAGGTTGTGAATGAAGAGGTTGAGAAGCAAGAAACTGTCAAGATGAGTGATGATCCTGTTATGCCTCAGGTTGAAAAGAATGTTAGTGTTGATGGTGATACTGCTAAGGGGGAGGAGACTGTAAAAGAGACTGAACTGAACAAGTAGTCTGTGAATGAAGTGAATGAAGATGAGCAGACTATTGCTGAGTTGCTGTTGGGGTTGCCCAAAAGGATTACAAAGGGTGTAGTGATTGATGAAACTCCAATACAACCAAAGAAGAAGGATGCTAACTTAGATCCTAAAGACAAAGGGATGGGAGTATTGGTAGAGGAGTCAGAGTCAGAATCTGATGAAGAACTAATGAAACCACTTGTTCTAGATCCATTGACTGAGAATATTTTGTCTGAGGAATACATTCAAAAACTTGCAGAGGAAGAGAAAAGAGAGGAACAAATTCAGATGGAAGCTGATAGATTGGCTGCAATAGAACTACAAAATAAGTTGAATATGGAGGCAAGAAGTCAGAAAAAGAAGAAACCTGTGAAGAAAGTATCAAAGAAAGCTTCTACTCCAATATCTGATGGTGAAAAGAGGAAGATAATGGTGAGATACTTGGCATGTGCTCTTGGAAAGAAAGTTCAATACTTTGCCAGATGGAATTTTGAGAAAATTGAGGAACAATATCAAGTTACAAGGGATGATGAAAGTTCAGCTTAGCATGAATGGAGAATTGACCAAGCTTGCTAGACTCTTGATTCAAAAGATAGCAGTGTACCTTAGACGTAGACTCAAGAACTTAGCTCCTCATGTTTGATAAGCTAAGTTAGGGGGAGATTGTTGGGTTAAAGGTTAACACTGTTGGTTGATACTGCTCAGAGTTACCCCTGCTAATTGCTTGATTATCACTGCAGAGAAGTTACCACTGCTAGTTATCTACTTACTACTGCTGAAGACATTACCACTGCTGGTATGAACTTAACACTGCCAATACAAAATTACCACTGCTGGTGAAGAGTTACAACTGCTTTTGTTTTAACACTGCTGAAGGATTGCGATAGATGCAGTTTGAAGATAAGGAAAGGATGCGAAGATCTTGGAGATTGGCATGAAGATCTTAGAGATTATCTTGGAGATTTAGTTTCCTAATTCTTATCATGTAACTCTTGTATATATAGTGGATAGATGATAGATAGTCGTTAAGAGTTTTTCATAAGTTTTGTGTTTAGAATATTGAAGCCTCAAGATTGTTCTTGAATCCCTGCATTAGAGAAGTAGTGCACGTTTGTTTGATCTTGTTCAAACAGATTGGGGCTTTGGTTGTAATCATTAGACTTGTGATTAATACAATCGTTGATTATGTTTATTCATTGTTTTACATTCAAAGTTATTATTCCGCAAATTGCTTTGAATTTGATTTTCTGTTCTTGTTACGAATTCGATCCTGACAGTACACTAAGTATAACCGTTGAGATTTTTCGATGCAACTATATAGATTTTTCGATTAATATTTGAGATATTTACCATTCCCCACAATTAAGCTACAATGGAAACATTTGAGATTTTTCGATGCAACTATATATATAGATTACCCCATATTAATTTCAATTATATGTGCACATATAACATTTTGGGGAATTTGGTTGGGGGTATATATTGCAGGGTAAGAAATGAGAATGAGAATGAGAATGAAAACTGTTGTTTGATCTGATATTATATAATGTAATCATTCCTGGAGATCCATTAGTTTCCATTCTTGACCAAATTGGGGGAAACGGAAATTTTATTTCTATAGTGTTCTTTTTCCCCATATGTTGTTCTATCTCTTGATGTTAAATGAAACATCAATTTTTATTTTCTAGTTGGAGGAAGATGTTCTTTTAATATAAAACAATTTTTCATTGATTGTATCATGTTAACCAAACAACATCAATGCAATGCTCATTTTTATTTTCATTCTCCTGCATTCTCATTTTCATTTTCATTCGCATTCCCTAAAATGAACCAAGCACCATTTTTACCGTTCTCGTAAATGTATCGATTTAATTATCACGCCAAAAGTTATTTTATTTCTAGTAACGTCGTTTAATTTTTACAATCATGAACAATTAAATAATAATCATAAATTTTGATTTTAATTTTAATTTTAATCTGTTCTTACCTTAAAAAATAACAAAGTTGATAGTGCTTTTAACAAAATAATAATTATAATAGTTATTTTCTACACGTTTTAATAAAATTTCGTAGAACACTTTTCTGTAAATTTCAACTGGAAATTTAATACAATTACTTATTAATTAATAAATACGAGTAAGGGTATGAAATAGAAAATAGAAAAAAAGGGAAGTAATAGAAAGATAACAAAAGGGTTAAAGGAAAATTATGAAAATGGTTTAGATTGAAAATTGCATTGCATTGTTTTGACTTTTTGGTGTTTATTTGTATTTTAGTGTAAAAGTATGAAAACGATAAATTAAAATAGCGGCATAATATCATAGAATTGGTCATTTCGAAAATGTAAAGTGTGCGATAATGATTTAGTTGTAAATAATATTTTGATGAAAATTGTATTAGCATCATGACATCACCATTGTAATTAGTCGTATGTATATATATAATTTATAAACTAGCTTATATATATATGTGGCTTTAAATATGATCATTTGGAAATTATTATATATAAATGCATTCAAAAAATTAGAAGAAAAATGACTTTACTCATAATAGTCATATGTTGAAGAACCGTCATAAAATATGACCTAAAGATATATCTCATCTTTGATTTGCTATCTATGGAGGCACAGCCGGCCCTTGCCCATGGACAACAAAATTTGGAGGGCAACGAAATTACTTTTGATCTAGCAAAGCTAGACTCTAAAATGGCCTTTTATATCTGTTTTTTTTTTTAATCCATGCAAAACCCACACAACACATTGAAACCAATCAAATATTTAAGCTTTAAATTTATTTTTATAATATTTATTGCTTATGTGTTTAGATTTGTAGACTATTCAATTTTTTATTAATTATTAAGTTTATGTTTTGTAAATGTTTTTCTGATTTCATATTATTCTCATAGCTTCAATAAACTTTAAGTTTTTGCATTAATATTGAGTTCTTTTATTGCTTTTAGCAATTTTGCTAATGTCTTTTTTTGAATTACAAGTTCTAGAATCGTGGTTTTCGGTTTTCTTTAACGTTTGATATAATATTTGACGCTCAAATACATCGTTCAAGTGATGTACTTTAGGGTTTATTAATTCGGAGATTTTGGTTTATGTCCCTATTTTATATCAATCTTTGTCATATTTAATAAAAACCGGTGTAAAGATAGGTCCGTCTAACTTTGATTAGGTTTCAAATTCTTTAAGATAGTCGATTTAAATAAAAATAAACATTGTTAAAAAGTAAAAAGGAAAGTTAGGAAGAGCTCATATATGTATGATTCTTTGAAAAAATCCTGAAAATCTATTTGAAGATACTTGTGTGAACTAACGTTACAAATTATTCTTATGGTTTCCCATATGCATCTTCAAACGGATTTTTTTTGCAATGATTAACATATAAACTATATGTTCTTACCTTCTCATAATATTTAGCTCTTTTTTAGATGAATTACATTTCAAACCATTTTATAAACGATGAAAAAACTGAATAAAAAGGCTAAACGCTAGATCCAAGCTTATTTAAATCTTCCACTATAAAGTAGGGGCATTTTTTTGGCAATCTACCATGAGCACCCGAAATGGAGGCTTCTTAGAATGGACCCCTGTAAATTGGTGAACCAAAACTACAATAATATAACATAATTTTCTTAAATGATAATAATTATTTGGATAAAGGAAAACAAAGTACACTCAACCCATATGTGTTTTTCTACAAATTTCATGCATATATTAACTTACAAAACTATCAAAAAAACCAAAAGTAATTGTATGTCAAAGGGATCATTCTAAAACCGACGTAAATCACCTGCATAACTACGATTCCTAGAAATCCTTGAATCTTTATCTTCAATAACGAGCTTACTTCCTGAACCATTAATATGGTCATTTCTAAAAGAAGAAACTCTATCTTCATCAATCCTTCCCATCCCATGACTGCAACTCCTTGGCACCCTTTTCCTAGATGCACATAATAGTTGTTCTTGTTGTGGTTGTGGTTGTGGTTGTGGTTGTGGTTGTACTATGTAACGTTCCACGTCAGCCCTACCAACTTGGATAGTGCCAGTGGAACTTGCCCTGATTAGGTCTCCTGACGGTTGGTGGCAGACGTGGTTGTTTGATTCCACGGTGGTGGTGCTAAAGCTCCGATGAAGTGGCGGCTTCTTAGCGTCTTTAATGATCATCATCGATTGACTATACGTGGTGCTGAAGTTGGTGATGCCTTTGACGTAGATTTTTTTGACTTTGCACAAAGCTCTTATCGGAGTCGTGAAGATCCAAACGATCGTCACTACTTTCTTTTGAGATGTTCTTTTACCTCTCATGATGTTGTTCTTGCTTAATGTATTATAACACAACATTAGCTTGATTTGAGAATAGAGAAGAAAGGGAAGTATATATATTATGTGGGAAATTAAGTTGATTGAAATCTTCAAAGATTAGAGATTACAGTTGTTGAATGCGATAGATTTGACTTTTAGACTTGATCAAATCAATTGGAAGCTAGTGGTGGCCATTTTAGATAATGTTAAAGATATATTTGTTAGGATTATGTGCAAGATAGTAACAGGGTTTACCGTATCCAATGTTATAAGACACTAGTAGGTCACACTGCTACACACCCAATTAGAGATCAAGTGGTTTGATGGAATAATTAATTAGTACAAATTAATTATTGAGTGAGAAATAAATAATAAATAGTCATTTATTATTTAGTTATATATAAAATATCAGTTGGAATATTTTATAGGATTAATTAATAGTTAATTAATTAATTTAAAGGGTTAAGTTATTTAATTAATGGTTTATTAATTAAATAAAGAGTTTAAGCTTGATTAAATAACCTTAACGGGCTTTTAATCAAACGGGCTTTCTTTATTGGGTATTGCCATATTTAGTTTTATAAATATGGCAAACCCTGGTCAGTTTATTCATTCGATAATCTTAACTGAAAAGAAAGCCTAGAGAAAAACCAGAAACCCTCCTCTCTCACCCTCTCCATCGATTCAGAGAAAAACCCGGTGGTGGTCTAGCAACCAATCTCACGGTGGTGCAGTAGTGGTGTAATCCCGCCAGCAGTCCAGTTTCGTTCGCGTAAAACAAACAATGAGGTAATTTTCGTAACCCTCTTTTGTATCTGTATGTGTTTAGGATTGGATCCTCGAATGGGAATTAGGCTTTTTATTTCCGCTGTGCATGTTTTATAGCCCGTAATTCCCAACAGTGGTATCAGAGCCACTTCCTAAACCTAACAGATCAGGTTTAAGCTGCTTGTTGGTAATTTAGGTTTTGTAAAAATCATTGTTTTTGTGTTTAAAAAATCTGATTTTAATAAACCTAACGAAGCAACGATCGGCGGTGGAACGGCGGCAGTTAGCCGGCCAGACCACCAGGCCGATCGTCGGTGAATCGAACGACCAACCGGCAACACCACAGTTTGTGGTGGTCGCCGGCTGTCATCGCAACAAACCACCAGCCGCACCACCGTGAGTGGTGGCGGCGTCGGCTACAAACACAAACCATCACCGCACCACCGTTTGTGGTGGCGGTGGCATCGATTGAGAAACAGAGCCGCAACAGGCGGCGATTGACCACCGCGCCACCGTTCGTGGTGGCGGTGGCGATCGATTGAACGAACCGCCGAACGGCGACGGCGGCCCGAGCTGTTGTCGTCGATTGCGATGGCGGTGGTTGAGCGGTGATGGCGATGATAATTGATTCCGGAGAACGGCGGCGATGGTGGCACTCTATTGTTGCCGTCGTCGAACCACAGGCGGTGGTTACCGCCGTTGCCATCAATGGTGGTGGTGGCGTTTCCGTTCGTCACGCAACCACGGCGGCAGTGGTGGGGCAATCCACTGCTGTCGCCGGTGGTGATGATGGTTGTTTGATGCACCGGCGGGCGGCGGTGGTGGCTCTCGAGCCGTTGCTGTCGCCGGAAAAGAACAATACGACGGGCGGCGGTGGTGGTGGCTTTCTAGCTGCTGCTGCCGCCGGTATTCGATGGTGGTACGGGCGGCGGCAGTGGGGGTTGCGTCATCATCGTCGCCGACGATAGAGAAAACCCCGATCGTCGGCCACGTTTTGGCGGGTCGGTGGTAATTCGAGGTCGTAGTTCGTTTCGATTGTTTATCGTTAACAAGTCTCAGTTGAGGTTTGTTTCCGGATAGACTTCGAGGGAGAAATCGTTTTTAATCAGATTAGGTTAAAACGATTCAGAATTAAATTATTTATTTTAAATTAATTTTGGTTTTATAATTATCCGGTTAAAATTCAGTCGTATTTTAATTCGTTTAATTATGTTAAGTCATAACTAAACCCTTTTAGACCCGTGGTTGTGTTTTATTTATCCGTTTTATTTATTCGCTTAATTGTTGGGAGGCCTGCGTGCCATTTACAACCCCTTTTGTAATTTTAATTATTCTTGTTAGACTAGTTGGGAGGCCTGTGTGCCATTTAAGCCCATTTTGTAATAATTATTTTAATTACATCAAGACGGAGACAAAACGACGGCCATGGATCTCGGAGCCAGTGGGAGTGCCAGAAGATGAAGACTTTTGTCACTTAGGGTTGAGACCGTTGTTTTGTGTTGGCTCACAAAACAACATTAGTTTAAGGGTTTAGGTTATGACTGTGCTTTTTTATATTTAAATTGCGTGGTTGTTTATTTTACGTAATTATTATTAAATATAAATTGCCCTTTTGAACGGATTGTTTAAAAATTGAAAGGATACAAATACAGTTAGTATTTGGATCCAGTTTTTCAAAAATTTTGGAAAAAGGAAACTGGCAATTTAGACCCTTGTTAAAATCATAGATTAGTAAGTGCAACCCACTTTAGGGGCACTTCCGGTGTAAGGTACATAGGGCGTTGTAAGTGCACACACTATGAACGCCCGTGTTCAAACCGAAACTGGAAGGTGATAAAACTCTGCGAATTATCTCCGGGTGGTACCGGCCAGAGTTTGTCCAGGTCCCGGGTGGTGCAATCTATTTTGGTAATTATTTATTCACTGGGTGGTACCAGGCCAAAATGCACTAGAGGGACTAAATATGCACGGACTATTAATATCCGATGTCCCGACGATCTAGAAGTCGTATTTTCAGATAGGAATACGATTGGTATAGTTTTACCTACCATAGATCGCATGAGTCGGTTTGACATGATCACATGCTTCCCGACACATGTGAAATATGGATTCTAGTCTAATAAATTTATTTTAAGGGTAATAATTTATTAGAATTATATAATTATAAACTAAATTGGAATTTATATTCTTCTGTAGATGTCTCCAATTAGCATTCCGTTTTATTCACCTGAGGAATCACTTCGCCTTATTACGGGCAAGTGGAAGCTTACGGGCCAAAACTTTCCAGTTTGGAAGTTGCACTTACAGAATGTTTTGAGTGCCCAGGGTAAGCTTTATGTGATCAATAAGCCCATGTCACGACCCAAAAGCAATGCCCCAGAAGAGGAATTTGCTGAATATTTCAGATTCATGGCAGATGAATCGGATGTAATGTCCATTCTAGTTTTCTCTATGTCACCCGAGTTCACGGGAGACTTAAGAGTGAAATTCTGTCACGAGGTCGTAAGAAATGTAGAAAACCAGTTAGGTTTCTACAAGCATACGGGCAAGCTTTTGATCATGCAAGAGATTCTCTCCCTGAAGCTACAGAAGGGTCAGTCAGTTAAAAACCATCTTATTGAAATGAGAAGGCTTTTTAAGTGTTTATCACGTCTGGGGTACAAGATGACTCAAGAGGAGTTAGTGTACCTCATGTGGTTCTCCCTCACCAAGGAAGTTCAGGACACAGCTAGTGCCTACATGAAGGAACCAAAGAACGACGTGGATAAAGTTCATGAAGATATCCTGGCCAGTCTAGAGCCAGCACCCGAACCTGCGAATCTCATGGACACTGATATAATTGATGAGCTGGGAGATCTGAGTTGCCCAGAGTGCGGCAGCGAGGATATTTGCGAGCACTCGATGAATATCGACCAGATAGAGATCGGTTTACCCGATGCTCCAGGTATCTTTATGATAGATTGCTTAATCACTTCTTATGAATCATGGGTAATTGATACAGGCAGTGGTAACCACATTTGTAATCATTTACAGGGATTCACTAGAAGAAAGACTCTGAGGAAGGACCGTTCGAACCTACGAGTTGGCGAAGGCACTCCGTTGATTGCTGAAGCCGTGGGATCTTATAGTCTTAGTTTACCCTCGGGTCTAGTTTTGGAACTGGATAATTGTTATTATATTCCAAATATGATTAAGAATGTTTTGTCTTTTGATTTATTAGTAGACCAAGGTTTTTATTATAAATATACTTATAAAATGATTTCAGTCTTTAAAGATAACATTTTCTATTTTAAAGCTACACCCGTAGATGGTCTATACACTGTAAATCTAAAAGATAACAATAGTGAAATCTATCATATAAGTAAGCGATCCAAGGATATTGAGGATCAGACTTACCTCTGGCATTGTCGTTTGGGCCATATAAACAAGAAACGCGTTGAACTACTCCTAAAAGGAGGTTTTCTTGGCAATTTCGACTATAAACCTTTTGATAATTGCGAATCTTGTTTATCTGGTAAAATGACAAAGCAACCTTTCAACAATGAAAATGAAAGGGCTACTGACTTGCTTGAAATAATCCACACAGATGTATGTGGACCTTTCAGTCATGTAGCAAGAGGAGGATACCGGTACTTCATTACCTTTACTGACGACTTCAGTAGGTATGGTTATCTCTACTTGATGAGACATAAGTCTGAAACCTTTGAGAAATTCAAGGAGTATCAGAATGAAGTACAGAATCTACTTGACAAGAGGATCAAGTTCTTACGGTCAGATCGTGGTGGCGAATATCTCAGTGATGAGTTTGACAATCATCTAATGGAGTGTGGGATTGTATCCCAACTCACACCTCCGTATACACCTCAGATGAATGGTGTATCAGAAAGGAGAAATCGTACTTTGCTTGACATGGTACGAACGATGATGTGTCATTCTTCGCTGCCAATATCATTCTGGGGACATGCGCTCGAAACAGCAGCACACATACTGAACAGAGCGCCAACAAAGTCGGTAGAAAAGACTCCATACGAGTTGTGGAAGGGTAAGAAACCCAACATATCTTTTCTGAAAATTTGGGGTTGTGAGGTTTACGTCAAACGACCTACCTCAGAAAAACTCAAACCCAAATCCGACAAGTGTTTCTTCGTTGGATATCCCAAGACCACCGTGGGATATTATTTCTACAACCCTCAAGAGAACAAAGTGTTTGTTGCTCGAAATGGAAAATTTCTGGAAGAAAAGTTTCTCAGTTTAGAGAACACCAGAAAGGATGTAGATCTACAGGTAGTAGACGAAGAAAGCACTACACCAGTTGTTGAGCCAGAAATTCAACATAACAATGTTGAACCTCAATCAGAGCCGATTGAGGAAGTGCAAACACAGGACCTTCGCAGATCCAGTAGGGTAAGACAAGAACCAGATAGGTATCTTGGGTTCCTAGTCTCTCAAAACAGTGGAGACTTAAATGAACCAACATCCTATGGAGAAGCTGTATCAGGCAGTGAGTCTGAGCAATGGCAGGAAGCCATGAGGGCCGAGATGCAATCCATGTACGACAACCAAGTTTGGGAGTTGACTGACTTGCCACAACACTGTAAGGCTGTTGGACGCAAATGGGTTTTCAAGAAGAAAACCGACATGGATGGGAACGTACACACCTTCAAAGCCAGACTGGTTGCAAAAGGATTCACGCAAACTCATGGCATTGACTATGATGAAACCTTTTCACCTTATGGCCATCTCAGCGTACTTTTACTACGAGATTTGGCAAATGGACGTCAAGACAGCCTTTCTGAATGGAAAGTTAACCATACCAAGGTTTCAGACTAATAAGGTGTATACGGTTTCTCCTTTCTGAATGGATCAAAGTACGATTTCTCCTTTCTGATACACCATTCATTTATGGATTGACATGGTGAACGAATCAAAGAGTTTGGTTAACACTATGGATCAAAGGACATGGTGTGAAGCAAAGTACGATTTCTCCGTAACCCCTCAGCCTTTCTGAATGGATCTTCAAACCCCTCTGGTTAAAATCCATTTATGGATTGAAGCAAGCATCTCGAAGCTGGAACTTACACTTTGATGAACGAATCAAAGAGTTTGGTTTTACCAAAAGTGAGTTCGAGCCGTGTGTCTACACTAAGTTCAGTGGGAGCATAGTAACCTTCTTGGTCTTATACGTAGACGACATTCTACTCATAGGAAACGATGTACCAACTTTACAGAGTGTTAAGAGTTGGTTAAGCAAATGTTTCCAGATGAAAGACCTTGGAGAAGCCGCTTATATACTCGGTATAAAGATCTACAGAAATAGATCTAAGCGGCTTATCGGGCTTAGCCAAAGTACGTATATCGATAAAATCTTGAAGAAATTCAGGATGGATGAATCCAAGAGAGGATTTATCCCGATGCAACATGGCATAGTGTTAAGCAAAACACAGTGTCCTGTTTCTAGTCAAGATCAGGAGAAAATGAAATCGGTCCCATATGCTTCAGCAATTGGATCGATTATGTATGCCATGCTATGTACTAGGCCCGATGTTGCTTACTCAGTAAGTGTTACGAGAAGATACCAACAGAATCCAGGTGAACCCCATTGGGTGGCTGTCAAGAACATCCTTAAATATCTGAGAAGAACGAAGGAAATGTTCTTGGTCTTTGGAGGTGCTGAGGATGAAATTAGTGTCACCGGATACTCTGACGCTAGTTTCCAGACCGACAGAGATGACTTCAGGTCACAGTCAGGGTACGTCTTTACCCTAAACGGATGTGCGATCTCATGGAAGAGCTCGAAGCAGGACACGATTGCAGACTCAACTACAGAAGCAGAGTACATTGCAGCATCTGATGCGGCAAAGGAAGCTGTCTGGCTAAGGAATTTTCTATCGGATCTCAGAGTGGTTGCCAGTGTCTCGAGACCGATCGATATATTCTGTGATAACTCAGGAGCCGTGGCGCAAGCAAAGGAACCTAGAGAGCATCACAAGTCAAGACACGTGCTCAGGAAGTATCACCTCATCCGAGAGATCATTGGAAGAGGAGATGTGAGAATATGCAAGATTCCAACAGATGACAATGTCGCAGATCCGCTGACAAAGCCACTAGCAAGGGTAAAGCATGAGGCACATGCGAATTCCATTGGGATGCAGTACCTGGAAGCCAGTAGCTAGTACTTAGTTTATTAATTATTACTATAGTCTAATTTAGAAACAATGTAATCATGTAAAGTTATTTCACAGTGTGTTGGAAATAAATGGAGGTTTTATTTTCATGATTGTTTTAAATTGACTATTTTTTGCATATTTAGCGCATCCATGATTTTACAAAGTTTTGTATGAAATCTAAATTTCCGTAGCCACTTATTGAAATGGGAATTTCAATAGGGAGTTTAACGCTACTATAAATACCTGATGATTTATTCAAAGTAGAGAATAAAAACACAAGTGATGTGACCAAGTATTTATAGATACTCATCAGAGTGTTTGGGTATTGGAAGTGACCAGTAATCAAGTCTGCTTCATGGAGCCTCAGTCATAAGCACTGACTTGATAGGTTGTCCTTAGACTTGAGATACTAGGTTTGGGAACGCGAGGACTACTGTATTCTTAGCACGTACTAACGTTGTACCATAACAGGGCGGCCATACGGGACGTGACTAGATGCAGCGGAAGCCGTGGATCCAAATGCAAGTAGTCAAGAAGGGATTTGCACCTCTTTCAAAAGAGAGATATTTCCGGGCCCCTTGACGATTAAGATTGGCAGAAAACGCGTGGCCACGCTCAGATAGAATAACAAGGGTTATTTAGTAATATCCGTTACTGCAGGCAATCGAAATCAGAGTCAAGAAATACTTGATTTTAAGAAATGAATCCTCCACTCCATGTCTTAGATCACTTTAGAAATATCGTGTGCAAAAGGAATGAACCCGTGTACAAATTCAAGCGTGAACTGTATCTCTGGATGTAAGAGATCTTATAACCTGGTTAACCTAAGTGTCTGGCTAGGGACCTCCTTAGGCTAATGGTAACGGTACAGTTACTAGTCTGGCACAAGTGGGAGTCTGTTAGGATTATGTGCAAGATAGTAACAGGGTTTACCGTATCCAATGTTATAAGACACTAGTAGGTCACACTGCTACACACCCAATTAGAGATCAAGTGGTTTGATGGAATAATTAATTAGTACAAATTAATTATTGAGTGAGAAATAAATAATAAATAGTCATTTATTATTTAGTTATATATAAAATATCAGTTGGAATATTTTATAGGATTAATTAATAGTTAATTAATTAATTTAAAGGGTTAAGTTATTTAATTAATGGTTTATTAATTAAATAAAGAGTTTAAGCTTGATTAAATAACCTTAACGGGCTTTTAATCAAACGGGCTTTCTTTATTGGGTATTGCCATATTTAGTTTTATAAATATGGCAAACCCTGGTCAGTTTATTCATTCGATAATCTTAACTGAAAAGAAACCCAGAGAAAAATCAGAAACCCTCCTCTCTCACCCTCTCCATCGATTCAGAGAAAAACCCGGTGGTGGTCTAGCAACCAATCTCACGGTGGTGCAGTAGTGGTGTAATCCCGCCAGCAGTCCAGTTTCGTTCGCGTAAAACAAACAACGAGGTAATTTTCGTAACCCTCTTTTGTATCTGTATGTGTTTAGGATTGGATCTTCGATTGGGAATTAGGCTTTTTATTTCCGCTGTGCATGTTTTATAGCCCGTAATTCCCAACAATATTGACAAGTGAACTACATTTTTAGTCCATATGATTATTAAAATTACACTTCTTTCATATGGTTATGGAATTTTTAGCATTCAGTCCTTATTGTTTATAATTTCTGGTTATTTTTGTTCATTAACTAGAGGACTAGAATAGCAATGAAGTGTAAACTATATATGGTATTAAAACAACAACAAATTTTAAATCATAAAAATAAAAACAATAACCAATTAACCAACCATTAGAATAAAAGCTATATTTTTTAAATCACAAGATAATAAAAATAAATTTTTTAATAAATCACAGGGACTAAACACGTAACTCGTTGTATATTGATTATTTTAATCATATATATGCCAAGTCAATTGTATACTTTATTTCACGGTATCTGCCTAGTAACTACATGGACCCATTGTCTTTATTAGAAATGCTAGTTGTTTCACATATTCAATAAGATATAGGTGGAAATCATTTTATTCAATTATTTGTTAGATTTTGAGTTTTGATAATCACGTTTTTTTTATAAACTAACTAACTAATAACTTAATTATTGGCTGCTAAGTCATTAAAAATATTAGTTAGTTTTAAATCCATTATAAACTAGTCATTTTTGGAAGAAAAAAAACTCCCGTTAATAAATTATATGACAATGTAAATAGAAATAAAATAACATGTTGCTAAATTATTCAAATCTAATATATATGGGACATAATTTAAAAAATATACATAAAATTACCAATCATGACTTCTTTAATAAACTCAAAAACTGAATAAACTTATTATGGTTGTTAAACATGACCTAACTTTAGCTGAAAATTAGATTGAAGCGATATAGTTTTAAAGGCTTGTGACGTATTATCCAACAATAAAACAATTCATTTGGATATTGAAATCTTGGATTCAATCCACTCATAGTCAAATATCCGTTTAGATCAATAAGTTATTCAATTTTATAATTTTATAAATTTTGTACACACCAATAGGCACGTGGTCGCAGTTTGGCTGAACGGGGGTGCGGGGCATCAAATCAACGGTGGGCGGGTGTTGTTTTGGTGGCGTTGGGAAGCAGGTCTGGATAAGCTAAATCAGGCTAGTGCGTGGGCTGGAAGTAGTCCTTTGTTTTTGACTAGTGGGATGAAGCTGGTCGGCAACAAGTTATTTAGTCTAATTTCCGAATTTTCACAATACACTTGACTGCTAGGATTACCCCTTGTATTCCTGTGAATTCGTTTCTATTTTAGTGGCTATCCCAATTTAGTTTTCATTAGACTTAGGGGCTGTTTACCAAATCCTGTCTGTCTGTCTGTATGGATAAATTTGTCTGTTTGGATAAATTTGTCTGTCTGGATAAATTGATGCTGGTGTTTACCTTTTTATCTGAATCAATCGTCTGAATATCAGAAATGACCAATTTACCCCTGACTATGAATCATAAGTTGTTTTATATATTGTTATTTATTTATTATGCAAAAGACACAGTTATAAAGTATCATGCTCTGACTTTCAAGTGTATGACATTCAAATGCCTATGGGGCTCGCAGTTTGGGGACTATTTGGAATATACGGTCCTGGGTTTAATTACAACCGGCTGCGGGAGACCGTATATACCCGAATACTTGCACTACGGTCCCGGGGTTAGAGTGTCTCCGCCAGAACACACTTTTTAAAGTGTCTACACATCTATACACCATATATAAGATCATGTTTACATAATATATTTAAAGGAAATCACAAGAAATCAGAATTCAATCATTAAGGATGGAACTACCAAAAGGAAGTTCAAAACAATAACCTAACTACAGAACTGAAGATTATCTACATCAATGGCAAGTCATTGATCTACAATACTTTTTACCAATCATCAAATGAAATGTTATGATATTGTTTTATCTAAGAAATTGAAGTTCCATTTGAATTACGAACAGGAGTCTTGTTTCTTTCATTAACAAAAAAAAAGAATCTTTCAATAGAAACAAAAATTAACCATATAAATTGATGCTTCGGGATAGAAATTCATAGAAATCAACAGTCGAGGTCATCGTGGATGAAGGTCTCCTCGTAAATAGTCGAGAACACAGGTCGTCTTCCAGCGATGGTCGCCAGAAGCACAGGTCGTCGTCCAGCAATGGTCGCCGGAAACACAGGTCGTCGTGGAGCGATGGTTGTCGGGAACAGATGTCGATGGAAGAGGGGTTAGGTCTTCGTGAAGGAAACTCGCTGGTAGGGAAGGAGGGGTTAGGTCTTGCCAGCGTGTTTGGGTGCTTTTTCAACAAAGGGCAAGAGTGGTAATTTTTATGGCTGAATCTGGACAAGTGTGGGTTTCAGGCTGTGCGAATAAGCTGTCATTTTTTTGATTAAGCTGAAAGTAAACACTCTAAAATGTCTGAGCGAATAAGCTCTTTAAGCTATTAAGCTCAATAAGTCACAAGTAAACACCCCCTTAGTACCATTTGTATGGTTGATTGTGTTGTTTCTTTGGTAAAACTTTTTGTAACAGGTTTGGTTTTTTTATAAATGTAATTTGCCGACTAAAAACTCCCAAGAGTTCATTTCATTCTTATATTAACTTCTTGATGGGTATTTTAAGTGATCATATGATATTTATAATAAAGTATGTTGCAACTTGCAACATGTATTGTCTTGATTTGCTTTTATTGTTTGAAATTGTAATATGTGCGTCTTTGATAGATTATTTGATTAACAAATAAAATAAACATATATAAGCAGGATTTTTTTTCTGCGTTTTAATAAAAAATAATTTTGTTACAACTACTACAAATCTAATATTTTTGACCTTAGATGTTTAAATTTAATAATAGTAAGTTGAAATAGGTTACCGCACTAAAACTCCATTATTTCAACTTTTTGTTTCTAATAATCATGAATGTTTAGACTTGGAGTCTAATTGCATATTTGGATTGATTGTGTAGAGTCATGAAAGCTTCCAACGTAAAGTTTTAATTACTTAGAGCATCTTCAATAACATTGCTAAAATAGCAAAAATTGGAATTTTGTTTGCTAAATCCCTCCAACAGATTTGCTAAACTATTTTCTAAAATAGAAAAACTTGAAGATTTTCCTAAATATAGAGATTTCTCTAAAATCTTTTAATGCATTCCAACCAATAGTAGGTTATATTGAAGAAAGAGAAATAATTTTTTAATGCATTTTCATCAAAAGTTGGTTAAATATTTATTGAAATATTAATTTCTTTCTCTAAAATAGCAAAGCTGTTGAAGATGAAACAAAATCTTTTTAGAAACTTTTACTCTTCTTTCTCTATTATAGAAAAAATTTAGCAAAGCTGTTGGAGATGCTCTTAATGTACAGAAACAGTGCATCTTTTTGCAGATTGCATTCATTATTAATAAACTTAATAATTTTATAAAGAAAAAAAATATACATCAAGAGTTAGAGCATCCACAATGAAGGTTCTTCTTGAGGTTCTTCCTGGGATTTTTACAAAAACCTCAACTGTGGGACATATGTTCTTGTCCAATCATAGGTTCTTATTGGAACTCAGGTGCTTGAAGAAGAACCTAGGTTCTTGTAATGCTTTTCTTTTCTATTATATAATAATTTACATAAATAAAAATTATATTATAAATAAAAAAAGAATGTGAGGTTTTTAAAAGAACCTCTATTGTAGAGTTTTAAGGAGGTTTTTACTTTATTAAGGTGTCAATGATATGACATTAAAAAATATATGCGAGGTTCTTATAGGTTCCACTAGTGTGCCACGATTGAGGTTCTTCTTAAGATTTTTCTTAGGCTTGGTTTGGCAAGCATAAGCTAGCTTATAAGCTAGCTGATAAGCTAGCTTATAAGCTAGTCCATCCAAACATGTACCAGGAAGCTAGCTTATAAGCTAGCTTTTTGAAACGCTACTTTGAGTAGCTTATGAGAAGCTTATTGTAGCTTTTTCCAATTATACCCTTATTAATATTAATTATTAAATTCAAAGGTACCCTTTTTGGTCATTTTACATACTCATAAGCTAGTTTTTGCCAAACATAATTTGTTCAACAGCTAGCTTATCAGCTACTAGCAAGCTTATCAATCAACAGCTAGCTTATCAGCTATCCGCTAGCTTATAAGCTACGCTTGCCAAACATAGCCTTAGGCTTTTATTATGGTTTTGACTATTATAAAAAATCATATGAGATATACATCCATTCTTACATATGTATATCCAATTATCACACGGGGTACGTACAACTTATATGTGTTGATAGTGTCTGTTTGATTTAATTCATAATATAAAAAATTTAAAACACTCTTTTCATAATCCTGGTTGTTCATATTCCACATATGTCGATTAACCACATCTCCAACCATGGGCGGAGGCAGCCTTGGCCTTGGGTGGGCCTAGGCACATCCTCACCCATGTATTATATATACGGCAGAAGAAATCATGGCATTTGGATTGTGAGATCTCCATATGATTGGTAGCCACTTAGATTTTCACACATACTCCTCTTAGTTTATTACACACATCTTTTCCCAATCCACCTCTAATTATTAAATGCAATATTTTAGTTCACAAAAATTATATTCATTTATATTCATGTTTAATGGAACTAGAAAATTGTTTTACTAAAACTGATGTTGAGCTGCTTGCATCTATCCAACGAGTCTGCTTGTAAATATCTTAACAAGTTTAATGAGACTTGGAGCTTATTCAGTCAGTTATACTTATACATGATTGTTTGGTAATGACTTAATGAGTGGCTTATTAAGTAAAATTATAGGGAGAGAGCTATATTCAAAAGCCATGTTTTTCCAAGCCTATCCCTCCCAATTAAAAAAACATGTTCCTTCCATCTATGAAAACCCCCACCCAAACAAAAATTCTTCCAATCTATAAAAGAAGATTTATCCACGTACCCAACTTTATCCATTTAGTAACCTAACAGCTCCTCAAGAACTCTCTAGAGAAAAATGTAAAAAGGTATCGTATATCTTCATATCTTCATATAATAGCTGCGATCTATCACTTCTAGAGACCCGACACACTGTAAAAGCAGTAGGTGCTCTTGGGGAAAAATTTAAAACAAAAGGACCACCTTCATAGAAAATTCTGGCTCCGCCACTGTCTCCAACAACTATATATGCTATATTTTTCTGCATATAATAAAGCAAGAAATATCAAATGTATAAGAAAGTATATTCAACTTTTAGGATTCCTCTATTTTAATAGTTCTAACATTAACTATATTAATAAAGTATTTAATATATCTAATAAAATATATACTGGTTTTCTCTTCTACACATATAATTTGAAAAAAAAAATATTGATGGAAAAATGATAATATTGTTTATCTTTCTTCTATGAAATTTTAGAGACATCTCAAAATTTAGAGATTTTTGTAATCTCTGTTCTCTTTTTCTTATTTTAGTATATACAAGATAATATAGCTATATATTGGAGCAAAAGTGGCTAAAATCGTTTTTTTCTCTATTTTAACATAGCTGTTGGAGATGCTCTAATCTACTTGGTCTTGAAGTTCATAGTTATGTTAACATAGCTCTTGGAGATGCTCTTAGATGAAAAAAAAAAAAAGAAACTATCCAATAACTCTACTGGCTCATTCAGTTTGCAAGAATGAATTGGATTTGAGGAGATTTGGATTTCAAATCCCTTCTGATTTATGTTTGGTTTGTAGAATTGTTCGGATTTAAAATTCTAGGATTTGTTTGAAATCCTAAGTGAGTAACAATGATTATAAAGGATTTCGTAAGATTTGTATATAACAATGTTTTAATATGTTAAAAGCAATTTTTTCTGATAATCATTTAAATAATATAAGTTTTAATTATTTTTATAGTTTTTTAGAGATTTCTTTTATACAAATAATGGAATTCAAATTTATTCCAAATCCTACAAAGCTAACATACAAAAAGATTTTAGAACCTTCCAAATCTAAATCCGTACATAAGATACAATTTGTTCCATTCCATTCCTACAAACCAAAATGATCATAAGGTGTCGCTTGATCTACGAGATTAGATTGGATTTGGAATTTAATTTTATCCAATCATAAGTGGTATATGTGTGATGGTATTTTATAACTTAATCAAAGGGCTAGCATACCATAACTATATATGATCAAATATATTGGGACTCTAATGAACACATTCATTGGCCAAAAATTTAGCAAAAGATTGAAATGAAGGAATTATAAGATTCCAAAATGACCAATTGACCATGAAGTTAATCTTAATAGCTCAACCTTTTAGATTTCATCTATATGCATATCGCTTGTTGATAAATTTGCATTTGCATAATTGACTTCGTGTTGGGTTGTGGAGCGCCACTTGCAGTAACCTCGAATGATATTATTGCACTTGTCAATAGTATAATATTGAATATATATTACGAGTGACGAAGAATTTTTGGCATACACCATATGCATATTTGTTGTGTCTTTTGAATCAACATGTTGTAGTAATTGAGTTTGTGAGTATTGAGAGAAATTATTGTTGGATTGTGTGTACAACAACAAACATTCATATCATCAATATATAAATATATAAAGGTGAAGCAAAACGAAAAACACACAATTTTTTAGATATTTGGTTACAATCAAAATACAAGTAATAATTAAAATAAATACAAGAGAAGGATTAGGAAAACCTTTTCGACGATGAAGAATCTAATAGCAGGATTCTCTCTATGAGAAGCAGCAATATCTCTTTCTCTCTTTGTTTCTTTACGATCACCCAATAATATATACAGGGGCGGAGCAAGAATTTTTTTGTGTGGGGGCAAACTCTAAAACAACAAATTTAAATCTAAAAAATAGTTTTAAACTTTCTTAAGGGAGCAATTATCCAAATACCCCTAATATATAAATTTCAATTTTAAAATTTAAGGGGGCTGTTTTGGTAAAAAATTACACAATTTAATATCGTAAGATGTTGTGAGGCAAATCCGTCGAGAGAAAGAAATCTAATTCGATAAAACGTGCGATGAAATAAAATAAATGACAAGACAATTGATGACGCAGGAAAAACCTCGAGGTCGAGGAAAAAACCTGCGGCCGACTAAAAGGGTATAGTCGACGTTGCACTAAGTATCACCAATAAGGGGTGATATCCTCGAGAATTACAATACAGATCGTACGATTACAACGAAACGGAATGTAAACTATAAAGAGTAATATGTAAATTGTAGAGAGTATTCGTTGATTTCAGAGTAATCAGATGTCTTCAAATGATGTCTTCGTCTTCTTTTTATAGCTGACCAGAGTGTAACAGTCGTCCCATAATTACGTCTTTAATGCAACGGCTATAACGGTAGCTAAAATCTCGCATGTAACGGTTGGAGCTTATGAGAAAAGCGTATCTTGGTCTTTAACGGTCACTTAATCTTCGATGTCTGTCGTTTATCTGTTACAAATGATCATACTTAAGATATATTTATTCGTTAGTGTTATATCGTATGTGATCGTACGTTTCTAGGTTATATCGTACGATATCTTATCTAAGAATCGTCCGATATTTAGCTGTTGTCGATCGAGGGTACACGTATCTTATCTCAGGACCTTATCTTAATACAGGATTATCATCCTGAAAGATATCTTATGATTTTAAATCGGTCGTCGTGCGTCGTGCGATTTTTCACCCAAACAGTTTGTCCCCGAGATTTAGAAAAATTTTGTCCTGAATATTTCTGAATCTCTTATCTGCAAAAGCTGATCGTTAGTTATGTTGGAGAATAATAAATTGTTAATGAACGAATTTCATTTAAATCAACTTGAATAGGAACGGTTTCGATGACGTCGTCACTATGACGTGTTTACAATAGCTGTCGTTTCAACGGTTGTAATTGGACATGTATTGCAACGCGATTGGACCTGCATTGCTTGGAGAGAAAATTTAGTTGCCATATAATAGTTAATCTCAATCCGAATTAGATTCAAATCTCATAATTTCGATAAAGCAATCGTTTCCTAAAATCGTTCCTCTATTTTCGACCAAGATTTGAGCGACGATTGTTTAAAAGGTACCTTCTTCTTCTTAGTTTTTCATGCGTTTAAAATCTATTGCCCAGAAAAGTACTAGAGGTCTTGATACTCTTAGGTTTTTAAGGTTAAGAAGAAGTCCCCTACCTGGCGCGTTTTAATTTAAAAAAATTATTTTCCTTTTATCCCCAAAAAAAAAAGAAGTCTTGATAGGTTAGATCTCGTTATGTCGCCTGAGGTTAAGAGTACGATTAGGGATAGTTTAGAGGTTATGGCTTTAAGAGAATTATCGGGATTACCAGAGAATGCCATGGTTAGCGTGGCTAGTGAAATCAGACCGGCGGATACACCAGCGGGTTTCTTTGCTTTATTCGAATATCCGTTCAAAATAGGTTTTAGGTGGCCGTATAGTCCTTTGTCGCGTGCTTTCATGAGCCGTTTCGATATTTCTCCTGGTCAACTAATGCCCCAATTCTGGAGGGTTATTAACGTCATCGAACGCGTGACGAAGGACTGGGGTCGTCCTGCGTTTTCCGTTGATGATCTACTTACGGCGTATACGGTGAAGCCGACAGAATATCATCGATACGGTCTTTTTCCCAAAGGCAGAGGGGATTCGATGCCGGTTCACGGTACTCAGGTCCATGACAGGGGTTGGAAGACAAGATACGTATTTGTTCAGTCTTCTTCGGTCTTAGGAGATGGGAGTTGGGTGGTTCCAGAATGGAATCCATTAGGTATAGGCGTTTTCCTTGTAAATACTTTTTCTCGTAATTTTTGATTTGTTTATCTCATGTCTAATTTTTCCCTTTTTGCAGAGATTGACTTCTCGTTCGACGCTACTGAAGAATCGAAAGCCGCAGTCGAACGATTCTTATCGTATAGTATTAGCGAATGTTTATACTCCACTCAGAAGGCAAAGGAAATCTTGGTAGAGAGTGACGACGAGGTCACACAAACTGATCCAGAGGTTCAGGTGATATCCGAAGAAGACATGGAAGGTAGGTCGTACGATTAATATATATCGTATGATAACACTTGTTACTTGTTTTTTCATATTTGCTTTGCTTTTGTAGGATCATCGAAGAAATCGTCGAGGAGAGCTGAACAGCTAGAGGCTGCTAGAAGAGCAGCTTTGAAGAAGAAGGAGATGGCTGGAGGTGAGCCTCCAGCGAAACGTACGAGGTCTACATCTGAGACCTCTGATCCGTCGCATGAAACCGCTCGAAAGGTGGATGACGCGATCAATGTTTCCCCGATCAGGTCTGCTCCTCCAGAAGATCAGTCGAAGGGAGCTAAAGCGACAAAAACTCCTGCAAAGGTGTCGAAGAAGACGTCTTTCGACGTAGGATCAACGTCTCTAAACATAACCCTCCCGAAGGGTTTTCTTGAAGAGGATGTTTTGAGGAAGGAAGACATTTTCCCTGCCATCGAGCAATTCTTGCTACCCTCGCAGAAAGAGCATTTCGCGAGGCAAAAATTTGAAGAAATAGACGCTGCTGCTGTGGGCCTCTCCTTCTTGGTAAGTCTTCTCTCTATCGCATGATTTGTTTTTAGATATCGTATGATTTTAACTAACCTCCTTCGCTTTCCAGGGCTTTCAAGCCAGCCTTGGTCTTCATTCTCGGATGGAGACCATTAAGAAAGACATGCGCGATAAGATGGCGAGTGAAAGGGCTGCCCTGAAGGAGGCGGATAAGGCCAAGGAGAAGGTCTTCAGGCTTACGTCTGATCTGGAGGCCAAGCAGGTCAAAATTGATGACCTGGAGTTGAAGCTCGAAGAGTCCGAACGCATGAGGGAAGAGCAAAGATCTCGTATGAAGATCGTCCTTGATCGTACGTCCAAGCTGGAGGAGGAACTGAAAGCAGTGCGACTTGAGAAGGCGTCAAGAGAGGAAGCCTTGTCTTCTGAGATCCAAGATCTAAAGGATGAGGCGGCGTTAATAAGGGTTGTAGCTCGTGCGGCCCTTATGCGTCGTGTGATAGCTGGAACCCTCACCGTCGGGATCGCTAAGGAAGAGATGGAGGCATTCCGCGAGCTTATGGGATCTGAGGATCTCTTAGATGCTGACGATCTCAAGGACTTGGATGAGGAGGATGGTGAGAAACCTGCTGAGGTTGCTGTGGTTGGGGAGGAGACCTTGAATGAAACGGTCTCTGGATCTAATCCTGCAACCTTGGCTACTGAAGAAGTTCCTCCTGAGATAGTGGGATCCAAGGATGCTGCTGGAGGATCGGGTGATGATGCAGGGATCATTGGATCAGATCTTCCTCCTAGTAATTAGCTTTTATTTGTAATCGTACGATCTTTTGCCTAAGTACTCTTTATTTGTTAAAGTACTTGTTTATTTTGAAATGAATGGTTTGGTTTTATCGTACGTATCGACTTGTGTGTTAGAATTTAATTCTTTTTAGAAACGTTTCTTTATTCTGTATCGTGCGATTGGCGTTTTATCTTGCGCGCGTGCGTACTATGATCGTGCGTTATGAGCTTAGTTTATTCATGTGATACTTGCGATATTCGTGCGATGCATGCGATTATCGTGTGATACCTGCGATAATAAAACAATGGCTAAGGGGTGGCCGTTGGTTTGACCAACGGCGCTCCGACGCCCAAGTCAGTAATCATTCGTAAGAAAATAGTAGTAAAAAATGAAAAGGCTTAGAAGTAATACCTCTTAAGATGTGTTGCATTCCAACTTCGTGGAATTTCTTTACCTTCGATGGTTGTAAGTTTATATGCACCATTCCCCATAATCTTAGAGATTATATAAGGTCCTTCCCATTTGATGGAAAGTTTTCCTGCGTTTAGCTCTTGAGTATTCTGAAATACCTGTCGTAGGACATAGTCGCCTACTTGAAAGATTTTTGCTTTAACTTTCTTGTTGAAATGTCGTTCGACCATGGCTTTTTGTAATGCCATTTTCTGGAATGCCTTTTCTCTAAGTTCTTCCAATGCATCTAGATCATAATATAGGTTTATTACGTTTTGGTCCATCGTACGATGCCTTGCGATTGGAAGTTGGGATTCGATCGGTAGTACTGCTTCACATCCATAAACGAGGGAGAAGGGCGTTTGTCCTGTTGAAGTCCTTGGAGTCGTACGATTTGCCCATAAGACTGAAGGTAATTCTTCGACCCATCTTCCCTTTGCTTCCTTTAGTCTTTTTCGAATCGAATTAATGATGACTTTGTTACTCGATTCTGCTAGACCATTGGATTGAGGGTATCTAGGTGTCGAAGTAATTAACCTAATTCCACGTTCATCGCAGAACTTACGAGTCCTTTCGCTTATGAATTGCGAACCATTATCGCACATGATCTCCGATGGTACTCCAAACCTGTATATAATGTTAGTTTGGATAAAAGAAATAACTTCCTTATCTCTTACCTGGGAAAAAGCAGCAGCCTCGGTCCATTTGGAAAAATAATCGGTGAGAACAAGTAAGAAAACTTTTTGTCCTGGAGCAGGAGGTAACTTTCCTACGATGTCCATCCCCTATCGCATGAATGGCCATGGGATTAAGACCGAGTGTAGGGGTTCGGAAGGTAAGTGGGACATACCTGAATGTCTCTGACAGGCATCGCATCTTTGTACGTACCTCATAGCATCTTCTCGAAGAGTAGGCCAATAATAACCTTGTCGTGAGATTCTATTCGCAAGACTTCGTCCTCCAGAATGGTTTCCACATTCTCCGTCGTGCATTTCATGTAGGATCTGATTCATATGCTTTTGACTCGTGATGCATCGTAGGATCAATCCAGATGTGGATTTGCGATATAGTCTTCCTTCGAAGATTGTATACCGTGAAGCTTTCGTTTTGATCTTTCTAGCTTCCATTTTGTCGTCGGGAAGTCTATCATATTTTAAATAATTCCATATATCGAGCGACCAATTGTAGACTTCTTCGATCATTTGTACTTTTTCTTTTGCTTCGATGGAAGACGTCATAAGATGAATTATTGGGATGTTCTCTAAAGTTGGTTCATTGAATGCGGATCCCAAATTGGCTAAAGCATCAGCCTGTGCGTTCATATCTCTCGGGATTTGTTCTATCGAAAACTCTTCGAATCGTGCGATGCTTTCTCTAGCGATCTCGAGATACACCATCATTTTCGAATCTTTTTCTTGAAAATCGCCATTAATTTGATTCACCACTAGTAATGAATCACTTCGTACGTGCAGACATCGTGCCCCCGAGTTGTAAGCTATTTCCAATCCAGCGATTAAGGCTTCATATTCTGCTTCATTATTGGTAGCCTTGAATTCACATCGTATTGAGTACACCATGTTCCCCCGTGTGATGATTTCAGGACAATTCCTAATCCCGATCCTCTTATGTTGGAGGATCCATCAACGTATAATGTCCAAAGTTGGTTGTCGGGAATCATCACATTGTTGATTTCATCGTGCGATGGTTGTTCTACTCCTGGACTGAACTCCGCCACGAAATCTGCCAACGCTTGAGACTTTATCGCCGTTCTGGGTTTGTACGTGAGATCAAATCCGCTTAGGTAGATACTCCATTTGGCTAATCTACCTGTAAGTTCAGGCTTACGAAGTACGGTCTTGAGAGGATAATTGGTTACGACTATTATATGATGTGATTCAAAATAATGCCGTAATTTTTTAGCTGCTGTCACGAGACCTAGGAGCAATTTTTCCATTGATGTGTATCTGGTCTCGGCATTGAGAAAGGATTTACTTATGTAGTAAATCGGATGTTGTTGTTGATCATCTTCTCGTACAAGAACTGCACTTACCGCATTGTTGCTGACGGCTAAGTACAATTGCAAGCTTTCGCCTTCAATTGGTTTTGTCAACAGTGGAGGGGAGGCCATGTATTGTTTCAGATCTTGCAATGCTTTTTCATGTGCCTCTGTCCAGTTGAAACCTTGATTTTTACGTAGCACATTGTAGAATAAGTGACATTTGTCAGATGATCGTGAGATGAATCTGTTTAATGCCGCCACTCGTCCAGTAAACTTTTGTACTTCTTTCAGGTTTCTCGGGGATTGTATCTCTTTGATGGCCTTAATTTGCTCTGGACTCGCCTCTATCCCACGTTGAGTGACCATGTATCCGAGGAATTTTCCAGCACGTACCCCGAAGGAACACTTCGTAGGATTGAGTTTCATTTTGTATTGTCGTAGGATATCGAACGATTGCTTCAAATGATCAATGTGATCATGTGATCATTCGGATTTTACTAGCATATCGTCGATGTAAACTTCCATCGTTCGACCAAGATGTTCTTTGAACATCATGTTTACGAGTCTTTGGTACGTTGATCCTGCGTTCTTGAGGCCGAAAGGCATCACCTTGTAGCAGTATATCCCTTTGTCCGTCATGAAGGCTGTCTTCTCTTGATCGTCTGTGTGCATCAGGATTTTGTTGTATCCAGAATAAGCGTCCATGAATGTGAGTAATTCATGACCTGCCGTTGCATCGACCATCGCATCGATGTGAGGTAGTGGAAACGGGTCTTTTGGACATGCTTTATTTAAATCTGTAAAGTCGATACAGACTCGCCACTTTCCATTCTTCTTTTGTACGACCACCACGTTTGCTAGCCAATCTGGATACTTTACTTCCCTGATCTTCCCTGTTTTTAGTAAGTTATCAACCTCGTCGTTAATAACTTTGTTGCGTTCTGGCGCGAACTTACGTCGTTTCTGCTTTATGGGTTTAAAGGATGGGTCCACGTTCAGCTTGTGCGATATGATGTCAGGATCAATCCCAACCATGTCTTCGTGCGACCATGCGAAGCAATCTGAGTGTTCCTGCAAAAAAGATATTATTTTGTTTTTTATATCAGGGGTTAGTGTTGCTCCCACGAAGACTTTTCGATCAGGATGTTTTGGATCTAGTACGACTTCTTCAAGTTGAAGGTCATCGTACGATCGTACTCCATCCTGGCTCTGTAATTGCTAGATATCCTGGGGTTTGGTCTTCATCGTGATCTTGTAGCATTCACGAGCGATTTTCTTTTCACTGACGATTTCTTGCACGCCCCAGGGAGATGGAAATTTAATCTTCTGATGATAGGTTGATGGTACGGCTTTCATATCGTGGATCCAGGGTCTTCCGAGTATTGCGTTGTATGCTGACGGACAATCTATGACGTTGAATTTAGTTTGCTTGTTGATTCCTTTGGCGAAGACTGGCAATACTATTTCTCTGAGGGTACTCGTCGCGTCTCCATTGAAGCCTACTAGGGTTGTAGTTCGTCGTACGATGTTGGATCTGTCGATGCCCATGATCTTTAGAGTATCTGAGAATATAACGTTGGCCGAGCTACCTCCATCCACCAATACTCTCTTGGTCAAACAGTTTCCAATGGTTAACTGTATGACTAGAGCATCATGGTGTTTTTGGTTAACGCCCGATAGATCGTCTTGATCAAATGTTAGTTTAGCTGTATCGAGTTCTCTCTCAGCTGCAGTCTTCGAATCTTCAGGAACAGGATATCCTTCAGGTCCTTCTCGTGCGTGTCGTTTGGCCGCAGAGTATGTCAAACCACATACTTCTGATCCACCAGTAATGCAATTGACCACTTTGGTATGGATCGGAGATGCTGGCCTTTTTGCTTCATCGCCGATAATACCTTTTAAGTGCCCATTCGTTTTGAGATAAGCAATCTCCTTTTTGAGGCTGATGCATTCGTCCGTCGTGTGTCCATGATCACCATGGAACTCGCACCATTTAGTTTGATCTTTGTCTTTGCTGGGATTCTCCGGCTTCTTGGGCCATCGTACGTTTGCATCGATCTTTCGCAGAGAATCCACAAGTTCTTTGGATGTACCTTCAAAATTGTAAGTAGATAAATCGGGGTATCTAATTCTTCCTGTACCTTTGCTCGTGCGAGTTTTGGATTCCTGTCGAGAGTTTCCAATTTTATTTACTCTCTTTGGTTTAAAATCGTGCTTCTGTGCGCCCAGATTTTTCTTTTTGTTCGAATGTTTCCGTCTGAAGATGGCGTCGTCTTCAATTCTCATGTGGGCTAACGTTCGAGCTCGTACGTCGTCAAAGTTCTCTGGTGGATACTTCGTGAGATCCGTATATAATTCCGAAGAATTATCGAGCCCACGTTTGTATGCTTCAATTGCGGTTTTTATGTCGCAATTCTTGACTTCGATCATTTCTGCATTAAACCTGTTAAAATAATCACGTATCGTTTCTCCAGTTTTTTGTACAACACAGTATAAGTCACTTGTTTGCTTTTCCATCTTGCGACTGCTCGCGAACTGTCGAGTGAATTGGTTTACCATTTCAGCGAATGACTCGATACTCTTTGGCTTTAAATTTATAAGCCATTGTAGCGCGGCTCCTGTAAGAGTAGATCCGAAGCTTTTACACATGCATGCCTCCTGATATTGGGATGGGATCGAAGCAGTCCACATAAGCTGTTTGTATTGTGCGACATGTTCCACTGGATCTGTTACCCCGAGTACTTAGTTGTAAAGGCAGGAATGTTGTATTCCTTTGGTATTTCCATGAGAGCGATTTCATCAACGTAGGGTGAAGCTTGAAATCCTGTCTTTGGTTCGACTTCAACTGGTACAGCTGCTCCAGGAAGTTTTGCGAGCAATGCGAGCATTGCTTTGTTTTGTTCCTCTAACATCTTTAGTCGTACGTCCATAAGGTTTTTAGTGGGTGTTACTCCAACATTTCCTTGATAATTGGGTTGAATTGGGACATGGGTTACAGTAGTGTTTAGTGTTGGTATATGAGGTATCGGCTCTGGGATTGAATAGAAAGGTCGAGGAACACCTTGAGGTTGAGCGTAGGTAAATGCAGGAGGTGGTCCCGATGGAAGAGGAGGAAAAATAGGTTGAGAATGGTTATTCTGAGGTGGACGTACGTTGTTTTGAGATACTTGAGGCATCACTGGTATTTGAGAGGCTTGAGGCATTGAAGGTACTTGTGGTGCCCTGAACTGATTTTGTTGAAAGGGAGGTGGTCTCGGAAGCGGTGCTGATATCGCAGGATTGGTTTGAGTAACTTGAGGGTTTAGACCTCGTAATCGTGCGATTTCACTATTTGCTTCCATGTTTTGATTAGCCAACTGCTGAATTTGTTGCTGAGCAGCTGCTAATTGTTGTTGCAGAGTTGGTTGGAAGTTGTTCTCCATAATCCTGCAATGAATACTCAAGAAAACTCGAAGAATTTGATTAGTAAACGGACGTTCTATCAAACGAGATTTTCTCAGAACGGGGCCCCACGGTGGGCGCCAAATTGTTTTGGTAAAAAATTACACAATTTAATATCGTAAGATGTTGTGAGGCAAATCCGTCGAGAGAAAGAAATCTAATTCGATAAAACGTGCGATGAAATAAAATAAATGACAAGACAATTGATGACGCAGGAAAAACCTCGAGGTCGAGGAAAAAACCTGCGGCCGACTAAAAGGGTATAGTCGACGTTGCACTAAGTATCACCAATAAGGGGTGATATCCTCGAGAATTACAATACAGATCGTACGATTACAACGAAACGGAATGTAAACTATAAAGAGTAATATGTAAATTGTAGAGAGTATTCGTTGATTTTAGAGTAATCAGATGTCTTCAAATGATGTCTTCGTCTTCTTTTTATAGCTGACCAGAGTGTAACAGTCGTCCCATAATTACGTCTTTAATGCAACGACTATAACGGTAGCTAAAATCTCGCATGTAACGGTTGGAGCTTTATGAAGAGCGTATCTTGGTCTTTAACGGTCACTTAATCTTCGATGTCTGTCGTTTATCTGTTACAAATGATCATACTTAAGATATATTTATTCGTTAGTGTTATATCGTATGTGATCGTAGGTCGAGGAAAAAACCTGCGGCCGACTAAAAGGGTATAGTCGACGTTGCACTAAGTATCACCAATAAGGGGTGATATCCTCGAGAATTACAATACAGATCGTACGATTACAACGAAACGGAATGTAAACTATAAAGAGTAATATGTAAATTGTAGAGAGTATTCGTTGATTTCAGAGTAATCAGATGTCTTCAAATGATGTCTTCGTCTTCTTTTTATAGCTGACCAGAGTGTAACAGTCGTCCCATAATTACGTCTTTAATGCAACGACTATAACGGTAGCTAAAATCTCGCATGTAACGGTTGGAGCTTTATGAAGAGCGTATCTTGGTCTTTAACGGTCACTTAATCTTCAATGTCTGTCGTTTATCTGTTACAAATGATCATACTTAAGATATATTTATTCGTTAGTGTTATATCGTATGTGATCGTACGTTTCTAGGTTATATCGTACGATATCTTATCTAAGAATCGTCCGATATTTAGCTGTTGTCGATCGAGGGTACACGTATCTTATCTCAGGACCTTATCTTAATACAGGATTATCATCCTGAAAGATATCTTATGATTTTAAATCGGTCGTCGTGCGTCGTGCGATTTTTCACCCAAACAGGGGCAATTACCCTTATATAAAAATTTTTAAAGAAAAATTAAAATGTTAGGGGGCAACTACCTACTTTACCCCTCGTGGCTCCGCCCCTGAATATATAACACCCTTGATGGTTTTGTATTTTAATATAAAACAAAATTTCCTTTAGAATGTTGGTGGCGTGAATCACAAAAAGTGATTATAAAAACTTTTGTTGATGATGGCCGTCCAAAGCAACAAAGAGGAGAACTCAAAAACTTAGGCTGTGTTCGGTAGCAGCTTTTTCAGCTGAATGAGGGCTTCTAAAAGCTCGCTCAGCCATATGGCTGTGTTTGGTAGCTGCTTTTTGGGTAAGCTAGTAGCTGAATTGGGCAGCTGTAAAAAGGAAGTCATATGGGCTCAGCCATATCTATTTCTTTTAATTCCACATTTACCCTTCTCACCAACCCATCATTAATCTATTATTTTTATCATCTTCTCCATCCCAACACATCCATCTTCTCCCAGGAAGCTTAAAGGCGGCCTTATTTTCTTTCTCTTCTTCTCTATAAATCGATAATATTCATAAGCACGATCTACAATTTCTTTTCAATCCATTTTAAGGTTTAAATCGAAATAACATTTCTGTTTGCTGGGTACAAATCGAGTGGGTATAACCGCCGATTCTTTGTTGGGTATAAACCAAGTGGGTATAAATCATGTGAGTGGGTATCTATTTTTGTTAATCTTTTGTGGGTTTGGATTTTTGTTTGAAAATCAATTTCTGGGTTAAAAAATCAAATTTTGGGTACTGGTTTCTTTTTTCAAAATCATTTTCTTTCTTTACAATTAGTGATGGCCAAACGGAACCGAACCGAACCGAACCGACGGGCTAAACCGAACCCGAACCGTTGACCAGCCCGGCCCGGCCCGAACCCGGTCAAACCCGGTCCTCAGCCCGGGCCTGAACCGGTTGAAGATATTTCGCAAATTTCGGGTTGAACCCGGGTTGAACCCGAACCGGGCTGAAAACCGGTCTCAAACCCGGGCCTGAACCGGTCCAACGGTAACCTGCAGCAAATTTCAAAAAATATGCTCCATTTTGAATTATTTCAAAAATATGCCTCTTGTACTAGCCGTTTTATAGCCGTTTTATTGCCGTTTTTTTTTGTTTTTTTTTGCTTCCATCACACCCTTATATGCATATAAATACTAGTGGAAGAGTTTGGCTCAAACCACCAATTCACAAAACGCAACAAACGCAAAAAACGCAAAGATTTCGTGTTTTTCGGCTCTCGTAATCTCAAATTCTCGTGTTCTAATCTCTTATTCTCTAATCTCGAGTTCTCGTGTTCTCGTGTTTTCGTATTCTCTAATCTCGATTCTTGAGTTCTCGAGTTCTCGTGTTCTCTAGTTTCGTATTCTCGTAATCTCGTGTTCTCGTATTTTCTAATTTATAATATACGAATTACGAAATGGCGGAACAAAATTACCGCGTTATTCCCCAAGCCGAGCATAAACGAAAATTGGATGTTTGGGAAAATTTCCAAATGTGCCAATTTCCCGATGGTACAAAAAAAGCGCGATGCAATCGGTGTGCCGAATTTTTCAAATCCGAATCGAATTCGACGTTAAGGCGCCATTATACCGAAAGTTGCAAGGCGTTGAGAGCGGCCGAGGATCCAAATCAACCCATACTTGACAATTCCGGTCAAATATGGACGTATAATAACGATCTTGCACGAGAAATGACGATGAAATGTGTAATTCAAATGGCGTTGCCGTTCTCACATTTCGACAACACGCATATTACCACCTTGATTCGGAAATACTTCCAACCACGCTACGAACCGGTAAGTCGTCAAACTCTTAGACGTGATGCTATAAAATGTTGGCTCGATGCTAAAGAAAAAACGAAAGAAAACTTTTCACAATTACCTAATAATATTTCTTTAACCGCCGACATATGGAGCGCACCAAACGGATTGCCACATTCTTATATATGCATAACGGCACATTGGATTATGTCGTTATCATGGAAATTATGCAAGCGTGTAATTGCGTTTGAAAACTTTGGTTCGCCACATACGGGAGAACGTCAATATCAAATAATTATGAAAGTTCTTAGATTTTATTGTATACAAGCTAGTATTTTTACTATAAGTTTTGATAACGCTACTAATAATACCGCATGCATTGATAAATTACGTTTGAGGTTATCTCCTATTTTAAGTGGAAAATTATTTCACACACGTTGTGTCGCACACATAATAAACTTAGCCGTTCAAGACGGCCTAAAAATACTTGATAGCATTTTATATAAGTTTAGGCTTTTGCTACGTCGGGTTTTTGTAAAATCAAAAAAAATTCATAACCAATTTATAGATTTTTGCAATAGTGTCGGTTTTAAAAGTTTGTCGGGCGCTTACGATATGCCCGTTCGATGGAATTCGACTTGGAAAATGTTGGATAATTTAATAAGACAAAGACAATATATTCAACCATTTTATAATCAAAAGTTTCCGGGAAACAATATAACCGATTATGAATGGATGATGATTGAAGGCTTTCACGATCTTTTAACCGATTTCAAAACTGCAACAAAGTTATTATCCGGTGTTTATTATCCTACGAGCCCTTTAGTTCTAAACCAATTATATATTTTGTCATCCAAAATTTATTATTACCAAAGCGATGAAAACTTTCGACACGTTGTACGGCCAATGAAGGTTAAGTTTTTAAAATATTTCGATGAGATCCCTTTTGCTTTTCTTTGTGCCGCGGCACTAAACCCGTATTTAAATATGACGGGTGTTGAAGTTTTGATAGCAAGAATATGTTTTGCGCTTGGTTTGGATACTACCACAAGTACTACTTATTCAAACAATCTTGTACAACAATTTAAAACTGATTTTCTTCAATTATTTGATATTTATAGACAAAAACATGTGGGAACACTTGGCCAACAAACCAATACATCGCAAACTTTTCCATCGAGTAGTAGTCGTGGTACTTCTCGAGCCGATTTAATGTCAAGTTTAATGCAATCGGTTGCCACGGAATCTACTAAAAGAGCAAGATTTGAGGGGGATAATTTGAGTGAATTTAATCAATACACTAATACCAATTTTATATCGGCATCTAGCACACCCGTCAACGATTTTGAGGATATAGATTTATTAGAATGGTGGAAAAATAAACAAACTAGTTTCCCAATTTTGTCATCCATTGCACTTGATGTACTAACAATCCAAGCTAGTACCGTAGCTTCGGAATCTGCTTTTTCTCTTAGTGGCAGGGTTATATCGGAACGTCGCTCTAGATTATCCCCACAATCGGTTGAGTGTTGCATTTGTCTAAAGGATTTCTTGGATGGAGAAGATAGAATTCAACACGAACAAGACTTGACGCGGGATCTAGACGGTATAGAAGATAACTTATACGAAAATGAAGTCGACGAAGGAATAACTCCGCCGGTAACCGAATACGGTTCCTCTTCTGACGCCACTACTACAAGTGCCCGCACCGACGATGACGATGAAGACGAACCCGACAACTTAAACGACGACACGGCGGTTGATCGACTAAGACAATACAACACTCTTGATGCATACAATCCGGATACATATGGATACTACGGGACATACCATAACCCATTGTGGTATTACCAAAACAATTACGATTATACGGGAGCGGGAGGTTCGAGTTCGGGAGCGGGAGGTTCGAGTTCGGGAGCGGGACCTTCGGGTGCGGGAGGTTCGGGTTCGGGTTATTAGAATTTATATAATTTGTATTATTTTCTTGTAAGACGTAAGTTGTAATGGTAAATGATGTAACCTATATATATAATTATAAATAAATAAAACGTACGTATTTTTAGTGATACAATCAACGTTGTGGCTTTTATAATTAAATTCTTAATTACTTAATTAGAATAATAGACTAATACTACTAATACATAAACACACAAAAAATCAAAAAAAAAAAAAAATTGGAAAAAATACCCGAACCGGGTTTGGGCCCGGCCCGAACCGGTTTTATATAACCGGGCTTCATAACACACTAATCGGTCCCCCTTATATCTCCCGAAACCCGGCCCGACCCGGCCCGGTTCTGGTCAAACCCGGGTTGGTCAATTACTGTAGCAAACCGGTTCGGTCAACGGCCCGGCCCGGCCCGGCCCGAACCCGGTTTTTGGCCATCACTATTTACAATCGATTCCCTATGAATGAAATTCATGTTTAGGTTCAGATTCTAGGTATCAATTTTTGCTGGGTATAAATGTTACTGTTGATTTTGTAAGGTTGAACTTTGGATTTCAAAATCAATTCTTTCTTTTGTAAGATTGTTTGCTGTTGATTTTTGTTTAACTAGATTTATGTTTAAAGGCCATAAACCACTTGTTGTTTAACTAATGTATGAATGTATGTATGTTTTTCTTTCAAATGTATGAATGTATGTATGGTTTTTATTTTCAAATGTATATATGTCAATATGTGTTTGTGTTTTCTCAAAGAGTTGCTTTATTAAAATAAATGTAAAGACTGGGGGTAAAATGGTCATTTCTAACATTCAGACTGTTCATTCAGCATAACAACCGAACAACAACTTATCTGTTAACATACAGACAACTATATCTAGACAGACAACTATATCCATACAGGTCTTTACAGAAAATGAATCGAACAGCACCTTAGGAACTTTTGTTGGTGTCTATCGTATCAAAAACTTAGGAACTTTTGTTAGTTATAAAACACTGAGACAATGATCGATCATAATATAATAGGGGTTTTAGTTTTTAATTAGGTATTAACTAACATGTAAATAATATCTAATTTAATCTAATAATTATCTCTAAATTGTTAGATCTAATCTCATAACAAGTATAAAGTATTTATATATTAATTCCCAATTTTGTTAAAACACTTTTTAATTAAACTTGTTAGCACTCTAACGTTATTTGTCGCTCTTCCATAACTCAACTTTGTGTGCGACCCAATAAGCACATACATTTCAATAATATTACCGTTGTTGTGTTAATAGGACATGTCTCCAACAATTATGACATAGGCATTCACAATGCACTAACAACACTATTAGTAAGGTTTTGTTGTGTATTTACCTTGGTTGCTCTCTTGAGTCTCATCAAGTTGGCTTAGGTGGAGTGGATGATGTGCCTAATTAGTAGCTTTTACTCTCTATCTTGAACTTTTGCTATTATTGGAGAAAAAAACATTATTGTTGTTCAATCGTTGTATCGGAGGTCACATTTTGGTCACCACAAATTCAATAACAACCAATGTCATGTAGTTACTTTTATCTTTTGATCTAACATATATCATGCTTTTGATTTAGACAAGGTATTATTGGTTAGTGGTTACCATGCTTCTAAGTTATATTTTGTGTGTCATGTAAATAAAATAAGAAAAGACAGGCATGATGCTCTTTTAGTTGATAAATTAAATTTATCAGCCAAACGCTAAACAAATTTAAAGGTGTTTACCTTAGTACTCTTTTGAATAAATAAAATTTCATATATATATATATATATATATATATCACCTAACATTAACAAAGTTGATTGATATCTACAGTGGCGGAACTCAATGAGGGCTGTGGGGGGCCATAGCCACCCCGATATTTAACGTTCTTATATTAAATTTACAAAAATTTAATTATTATAAGCTTGCAGCTTGATGGTTTGGGTGTAAACATTCCTAGTGGCCACCCGGGTTCAATCCCCTCTGTGGCATCTTTTTTGTTTTTTAAGCTATCAATTCAAAAATTCACTTTTGGTTCCTTTGATTTGCTAAAAATATAAAATTATCCATGAGTTTTAACATAATATCACATTAATCATCTTTTTTGTTTTTTAAGCTATCAATTCAGAAATTCACTTTTGGTCCCTTTGATTTGCTAAAAATATAAAATTATCCATGAGTTTTAACATAATATCACATTAATCTCTATTAACTGAAGAAGCACTATTTTTTTTTGTTTTTTAAGCTATCAATTCAAAAATTCACTTTTGGTCCCTTTGATTTGCTAAAAATATAAAATTATCCATGAGTTTTAACATAATATCACATTAATCTCTATTAACTGAAGAAGCACTATTTATAGATAAAGCATAATCTTGGGATTGCTGGGACAATTTTTCAAATGCGAAAATCTTTATTTTAATTCAAATAGTGTAAATATTATCTCTAACATAAAAGAAAAACATTTTAGGTTTAAATATATATTATAGTTAAAAAAAAAATTCTTATTTTTATGTATTTTAAATTGATAAATAAACTTGTTATACTTAACAATTATATTATAATATTTTTTTAGACGTTTATTGGTATGCAAAGATTTTATAAAACCAATTATATCAAAATCATGATAATCTAGATCCTAATTTATATAAAATTATAATTTTTTTCAAAGATTATGGATTTATAAAAATATAATGTCGTTAGTATTTTGGTTACCTTTTTTCATATAAGATACTTTTATAAGAATAAATGAAAATAAGCTATGAGATACATACTATTATACACAGTCCAAGAAAATACAAACTACACGTTTTGTAATATTATCTTTAACCCTTCATATTTTTATGATGTTATTTGGCCCCCTAGGTTATCTTACTCGTGTTCCGCCACTGGATATCTACTAATAAATATGAATTGAAAATGTTAGATTTTGTAGTAGTAACTGAACTTTTACGAATGAAATTCATTACTTAAAATCGAACTATAATAATTTTATGTGGAGGTGAAACTTTATGATATTTTTATCATTTTTTATTCTTCTTGATTTACATGAATATTTTGCATTTACCAGCATTTTACATAACTACATATAGGCGGACCACGGGACCAGCACGGCAGCACGGCAGCACGTGCTCAATGCTCATTTTTCTAAAGCCCATAAATCCCACCACACACTTATTGGCCCATAATATAGTGATTTTATTTTCTATTCATCTTCTTTTGCATGAGATCTATTATTATAATCCAAAGAGTATTTTTTATTTCTATTTGCGTAAGTTTCATGATAAAAGAAGAACCAAAAGCAACAAAGTCGAGATCATAAGTTTAAGAGAATGAGTTAAGTTCTGGTGAGACCAAGCATTTTCCCTAAGACCGGTGTGACCAACATATTTTACTTGAAACTTCATATCAAAACATTTGTTAAGGTAAAAAAAGTGAACATTCATCGTTAAAACATACTAAAAAACACTATCGAAAAAAAAATCCAAAAAAAAGTTAAAAAACGAAACCTTCACAGCATTTTTGTTTGTGAAGGTTCGCATTATATATATGTAACCTTCACAGAACTTGAGCTGTGAAGGTTTCGTTTTTTAGCTTGTTTTCGATATTTTTTTGCATCGAAAGTGATTTTTAGGTCTGCGTATTCGAGTTTTATGTACATTCACGGTGTTTTTTTGTGAAGTTTCATACATTAGGTATTGGTCTCACGCGGTCTCACGCGGTCTCACGGTAACAGCTTGGTCTCACCTGATCCTAAGTCTTAAAAGAATTTTGAAATTGTTTTTGATTGAGATAAAATCCTATAAGTGGGCCTAACTTTTTGTTTTCATCCTTTGAGAATTGAGGATAGAGACTAGATTTTGTAAACTTGGGACAGGTTATCAAAAGTTTATTAGGTAGTACATACCACGAAAAGTCATCATTCTTAATTATCTTACTGGATAATATCATTGACTTTTAAAACATATTGTTGATAAACGATTTTATCTAAAAATAGTCTTCTCCATCACTTATCGAGTAAGATTCTTCGTTTATACTACATCTTTTACCGAGCAAGATTCTTCGTTCTCGGTTTTTGTCATGCTTACTTAGTAAAACAAATGACATCCGATAAGCATTTACCTTTACAAAGTTTAAAAAACGGTCCCATAGATTTCCCTTTTCTTGTTGCTTCCTCCTTTGCCTATCTATTTGTTTAATGTTTTTAAAAAAATATCAAGGTCGTATGTTTACCTTTTAGATTGAATGTTGTTATACATTACATTGTAATGTATATACATATTCTTTTATTCAAGAGAATCGAGATATTTTTGACTCTACATCTACGTACACAAGTATCTTTTACTAGAGAAAAAATCAAAACAAAATCAACACCACAAGACAAAATGAAAATCAGATTCTTCATAATTTCTCTAAAATGAATAGTAAAAATTAAAAATCTTCAAAAAAATTTACATTCTTTAGCGGTTTTTCAGATTAGAGATTTTAAACATCAAATATATTGTTGAAATATTCAATAATTTAATAATTACTACGTTTAATTTCAAAGATTTTTATGGATGAAAATAATAAAATAATAATATTTCTTATAACGTTATAAACAATGTTTTAAAAAACTCGCCGTTCAGCCGTCATGGTGTGCCATGGCATAAGCCTTGTGTCTTATGCCATGTTAAGCCTGTGCCGTGCCATGACCATGGCATAATCACCCAGTTTTCATAATGCAATATTTGATTTCCCTTTACGTTTTAATATTTTATTTGCTAGTTTTTAACATATAGCCTAATTTAACTTGTTTATTACTATTGACATATTAAATAACAGTACAAAACATATGTTTTTATGTATAATATTACATACAAATTTATAATTTAACGTCATAAGTTGCGCCTTGAAAATGCTATAGCTCGCCATGACTTTTAAGGCTTAAGACTTGGTCTCTCGGCCACGTCGCACCTCACACCATTTAGAATTTTGGTTATAATTAAATTATCATTTTTAGAAAATTTATCCATATTCAAAAAAAAAAAAGTTCCTTCAGTCTCTTGATTTCCCCATTTTAAAAAAGATATTTGGAGAATCTGAGAAACAAACACCAAAAATCTCAACTTTCTCCATTTTATGAAACTATTGGGAGACACTCCAATAATTCAAAGACAAAAATGTAACTTAACAGATAGAAGAGGACGTTTTCTGTAACTTCCTCGAAGACTATCTCTATATATTTCATGCCTGATGTAAACTTCTGAAAGATTTATCCGTAAATCTCGAGACCTAATGGCCGACTCTCCGGAAGTTCTCTCCGATTTCCTCGATAGCTTTCCAACACTCGTTCAAGGGAAGATAAGACTTGCATTTGGCAACCTTCATGATGATTTGATTTGATTTGATTGGCTTAATTCAGTTTTGGGCACCGGTTAAAATCGGTCGCAGATGGCTTCTCACAAGTCACAACTTACGATCAACCTTTTCTTATAGATGACGAAAAAGGTACCGAATTGTATAGGTTACGTTGTGTTAAGTATAAGTATAATGTTGATCATGTGAATAAGGTTGAAGATGATGAACATGATCCAATGATCATAAGCACTGGTGCACCTGCCACGGCATTCGTAAACCAAATGCCGGAGTTCTTTGGGAATCTGACGGTTGACGATACGAGTCCGCTGACTTCTTTTGCTGTAAAGTGTGGTTTGGGGCGTACTCTTGTGCTGCCAGTTTTTTATCCGTCGCAAAGATGATGTGTTGGTGTGGTTGAGTGTTGTTCGAGCTTGTATCTTTCGCTTATCGATATGTTTGATGACTTGAATGCGGTGCTCCAGGTTTGTGTTTTGAATTTTTTTTTTTTTTTTTGAACGGCAGCTTAATTAGTTGTTAGTAAACACGTTTAGTTAACGAACCTGGGAGTTCTACTCCAAGAGGATGACCCCTCTACCAACCAGTGGCGGATCCAGAAATTTTTGTGACTGGGGTCCGACTTTAATTAGATATATAATGTAAAATACAATGTTCTAAAAGGTTATTCATGATGGTAGCCGCCATGACACATCTTGGTTCAAGGCTCGTCTCAAGCACCACATTAAGTATATATATATATATATATATAATGAGGAATAATCAAATAAAAACCATTTTTTTTGTAAAAACCCGTAAAAACCGACAAAAAAATAATTTTTTTAGGATTTTTTTTATCCTATACTATGATATTAACTATTGTTACACATATATATTTTTTCATAATGTAAGTATCATCTATGAAAAAATAAAATTTTTATTCATATTATGAATCGAAAATATACAACATTTGTATTCATATTATGAAACAAATTCATGGATGATATTCATCTTATGAAAAAAAATATATGTGAAACAACATATCAATTCTAACATTTGATGAAAAAAAATCGTAAAAAAATTTATTTTTTTGTCGGTTTTTACGGGTTTTTACAAAAAAAGTGGTTTTTACATGAAGGCTCCTCTATATATAATTAGGTTCAAATAAGAACAAAACCAATTTGCAAGAATGAAGGAACCAACAAAATCACATGTGATTTCCAGCATAGACGACCACTCGCGCGGCTCTCCCACTCGCCTTGTCGGCGCGTGACTACACACGCTTTTTCCATCGACAGCACAAAATCACATGTGATTTTGTTGGTTCCTTCATTCTTGCAAATTGGGTTGTTCTTGTATGAACCTTCCTCTCTCTCTCTCTCTAAACATATATATATATATATAGAGAGAGAGAGAGAGAGAGAGAGAGAGAAAGAGAGGAGGGGGAGAAGTTCAGCTACGAACTCATCTTTCACTGCAAACATGAAGATAACTAAGAGCGTTGCACATGACATACTTAGTCTGTTTATTTAGATTGAATGTCATATATTTATTGGAATAAACCAAGGCTTGAAAAACGTCATGACCCTCTCGCTCATAAGATTTTGAGATTTTACCTCATTATGATGTCATAGATTATGCTAATGTTCTATTTAAAGCTTTGGTAATATATTATAAAATATAAAAATAAACGTATAAATAACATTAACTCAACTACTTAAATGTTAATAAACATATTAATAACACTATTACAAACACTTGATAATTTAAAATATCTAATTTAGCATGATGGTGGTAGGCTTGGTAGTTTTAGAGCGGCAAGCAACTCCATATTTTATACTTAAAAGGCAATGATTTTAAAAATATTAAAAGCTAAGTGGGGTCAATGCTTATATTAATGGGGTCACTAACCGAGATATCTTCTCTATATATGTGTAGAAACTTTTTTTTACAGTAAACTATCATCTCTTTTTAATTTTGACTGTTGTAGCTCCGCCCCTGCTACCAACCAGGCTAGACTCGGTTGACATTTTGTGTTTTGATACGTTTCGATGATCTCAAACCAGTTGCTTGTTCTCCAAGCTATGCTGCTAATTGCGGTACAATAATGGTTATTGGTCATATTTAAAATAGTGGTGGAAATTGCGGTTTTGATAATATCAACACAATTTAGCTCTATATTTTACCATATTTTCGGTTGGACTCTTTTGAATCAAGCTTTTATATAATATGTCAATATATATGTTCTCATATGAAAACTCAAATTCGATTACGAACATGAAGACAACTCCTGAATATTTATTCAAGGTGAATAATACAGTATTCAAACTGAATAATATGACATTTAATATTATTCAGTTTGAATACCGTATTATTCACCTTAAATAATGCATAATATTCGGACGGAATATGTCACGTGGTGCGCTCTTGGTTGTCCTCAAGTTCACAATGAAAATGAGCTTCCATTTGAACTTTCCTATATATAAGTTCGGCTATGAACCGTCAAGGGCGCGACACATGTCAAATCTAGTCTGAATGATACAAAAAATATTCAGACTGAATGTCCATGCATTATTCATCATGAATAACGCAATATTCAGACTAGATGTGGCATATGTCACGCTCTCAGTTGTCCTCACCTTCGTAATGAAAGATGAGTTTTCCATTTGAACTCGCCCATATGTTTATACATATATTACAATTTTAAGAAATATTATATGAACCATTAATTTTGGACGGCTATACCACCATGGTAAATTGGTAATTGCTGTTTCAAATATCTGTTTGACCGCTATCTTGTATTTTGACCACAGTAAACAACATAGATCTCCCAAATTTTGTTAATTAATTAGAACATAGATTCATTTATCATGATCTTGCTGGAAACTTGTATAAACCCATTGTTTTAGTGGTCCATAGGCATATTTCATCACATTAAATCACTAATGACATGTACTTGCTACTTCTCTTTGCAAGAAGAGGGTCTCAAACTGTTTCAGCCACAAGAACATCTGCCATACAAAGTAAGTTAACAAAATAATTCATATATAGTATGACTCTTTTGCATTACATTAAATGGTTAGTAGTTAGGAATTGTTGTATTATATAGAAAAGATGTTCTACAATTATTGAAATTTGGGGTGTGTTTTTTTGGTTCATTTTCCCAATTACTAGAAATTGAATATGTGTAAATACTTTATACCCATGAAAGAGACTATATGCGGTCTCAAACATGCCAAGAATGATATCGACGAGGCATTAGCTTTGGCTTGGAATACAGTTCACTTGGATTTCGCTCAAGTTTGGGTTACTTATAAAGATGAGGATCATGTGGCATTTTCGACTTCTTTGGAGGACAGTCGAACAAAACGAATGTTAGGCTTCAAATTGACAGATTGTTATGACGATTCGTATTGCCATTGTGAAACTTATTGGGAAAATGATTATGTTTCTGAACGTTATGTTGGTTATAGTCGTATTTGTTCTATGCTTTGTTTGAAAATGGGGGAAGGAGGACTAATTGGGAAGGCACTCCAAAACTATGAGCCACACTTCGTAAGAAAGGTTTCGGAGTTGAGTAATGATGAGCCACAGATGTTACTTAGTTCTTTTCAAATGGAGGGTGTCCCTTTTGCCCTTAGCTGCTTTGTGATATGCTTGACGAGCACTGAGACTAGTGGTTTGGAATACGTTTTTGAATTCATATGGCGTGAAACTCCGAACTTGTTAAGTTGTGTGAGTTACTATTTTGCGCACTAAAGACGCGTTTGCCCAATTTCAACTTTGTGATGAATTACGCATTTTAGGTGTTGAGAGTTCTACGGAAAGCGAAATCAGATCTTTTAAGATTTTCCAAGGGAAACGATCATCATCCAAAGCATTAGAAAAAGGGAGACATGTGGTTAAGGAATGTGTAACAACACCTTTGGAGGCGAAAGCCAAGGCAGCTCCAATCTCGTTATCTCAAGAGGAAGACATGATAGAAGCTGCAAAAAACGTTAATGGTAATGATGATCTTTTGTTTCCAATTACACTTATTTTTTGCATTTGCAAAGGCGGTGTTTGGTTCGCAAAATGGGATTGATGGAATTGGAATCCTTTGAAGGAATTGAAATGAAATTTGACCACATCAAGGCATGATGAATTCCTTAAATTTTGGACGTCAAAGGATACCATCAAGTTCATTATGCGAGTCAAACATCACTACGGAACTTGGTCAAAGGTATTTGTCATTTCAATTCTATTAAGTTCCATTGAATTTTGCGAAACCCCTTAAGGGGCATTTGGTTCGCACAATGGAATTTTATGGAGATGGAATCCATCAAAGGAATTTGACTTCGAAAAATTGGAATGGATTTTGATTTGGTTGGTAGGAATTCAATTTCTTCACTTAAGCTAAGAAACGATGAGTTCCTTAGATCATGGAATTCTAAGGATCTATCAAGTTCATCCTGCAAACCAGGAATTTGGTCAAAGGAATTTGGTCAAAGGAATTTCCATCAAAATTCCTTTGAATTTTGCGAACCAAACAACCCCTTTATTGTTCATGTTCTATGACAAACATGTCTTCTTTCTTGATGTTGTTCTACGGTTTGTTTGTCTACATTGAAACGCAAGTGCAATGATCCAGACACAGAGTGGCACAAAAAAGATTACTTGAAGAGAAATGTAAACCACTCGTACAAGAATGTAAGCAACAAAAATGAAGACCACGAAGGAGCATCTCCAGACCCATCGACCAACACCAAAGAGATGTACTTAGATGAAAATATCGTGACCATAAAGGTAGAGTATACCAATGATATGATCAAACTCCGTCTCCCAATCTCAACAGCAACATTTGTAGCTATTCGGAACGAAATTGGCAAGAGGTTTAAGTTGAATCCTGGTAATTATAAGCTCAAATGCCTTGACGAAGATGGCGATTGGATTTTATTAACTTGTGATGAAGACATTAAGGTATGTATAAAAGCTCGTAGAGATTTAAGTAGCGTTGTTCGCCTGCGTTTGCTTCCTTGATAAAATCAAATCATTATGAATTGAGAAGCTCAACTTTATCATCATTTGTTTTCCTTTTTTGACAATATTTACTTTAAGAGACCTTCTAGTCAAATTGTGGGTATATATTTTGTAGTTGCCTCTATGTTTGCACAACCTTTCTGACCTGTAGTACAAGAAATCGTTGGATGCCAATGCATGAAAAGTTATTTGTATCTTGATTTCATGAAATTTGGGTGGGATTTTTGCTACAGGGAGTTGTAGATAATGGGGGTATATTCGTATATGATGATTAGTTTACTTTGGTTGTATTTCTTGTTGATCATTGTCCTTTTAGCTATTAATTGCTATCACAATTAATTTAAATGTGTAGCTCAGTTGGTAGTGAGGGGACTTTGTCAAAATACAAGATCGTTGTTTCCAAGCTCAAGCACCTGCTAGTCTTGGCCATTAATGAACCGAAAAAGTCCTTACATTGGTGTCTTTGAAGATAGTAGCGTGTCATGCTAGTTATGATTGTCGGCAGTCAACTTTTTGTCTAAAAACCATAAACAAATATTTGAAAAACTAACAATTTTTTATTATCACTAGTACCTATAATAAAGTTGAAAAAAAAAGTGATTTAAATATTGACATATAATGATTGTCGTTGAATGATAAAAACAATTGTTTCAAATAAAAAATAAAACGAAATTGCAATGTTTAGACAACGACATGTCGTAGAAAGTTGTTAACATGGCTGAACACATAAACAATTGTTTAGTTGTTACTTATTTTAGTAGATGAGTATGACAAGAATCTATAATCTTATACTATAATATAAAAGGGCGGATAATCTTACTCTATAAAATGAGGTGAAAATTTTTATCTCGTCATTATTTATCGGATTAATACCTACTAAAGATCCAATTTTATAATCGAAAATGTAAGAAAGAATAATCTTCAAACAAATGGTAAAAGTTTTACCTTCAAACAAAGGTTTGTAAAAGGCATGTAACCTAATGGCAAATAAACCGTGAATATTTGTAAAAGTTTTACCTTCAAACAAAGATCAAACGTTCAAAAAAAATACAGTATTCGTCCATATTAAGTTAGCATTTGGTACACAGACATAATTGGACAAAACTGGACATGACAGAACTACATAGGACAAGATAGTGAGACATGATTGAACAGAACAAGTGTTTATTTGGTGTTTGGTACGTCTAGGATTAGACATGACAGAACTAGACAAGTCCCCCCAAAAAACATTTGAATAAAAGTTTGATGTAACTGATGGTGGTGGTTATGGTGGAGGTGGAGGTGGAGGTGGAGGTGGTGGTGGTGGCCGACGATACTACTAGTGGTGACGATGGCGGTGGTGGTTAGTGGTAGTGGAAAACGTGAAGATAGACGTTAGCAACGATGACGGTCGACAATGGTGGAATAGGTGCTTTTGACCAATGGTGGAGGAGTGGTGGTGGTTATGGCGGAATGGTGATGGCCAATGAAACTAGTGGAGTTAGCGATGAGCGGTGATGGTAGGCGTCGACGGACGACGTTGGTTGTGGAAGTAGATGCAGTAAAGATGGTAGATAGTGGTTGTGGACTTGTGGTAGGCGACAATGATGGATGAGGTAGTTATGGCTGATGTAATGGAAGTAGTGGTTGTGGTGGGTTGTGGTGGTCGATGATGGTGTTGGTTATGGTAGAGGTGAGGTGACTCACATGACATTGGTAATAGTGGCAGCAATGATTAGTGAAGGTCAATGATCGACGGTAGTTGTGGAGATAGTGAAGGAGGTTATTATGGTAGATAAAGATGGGGAGGTGGATGAATATGGTGGGAGGTTTGGTATCGATTGGTTACCATACATCTAAATAATATTTTGTGTCTTTAATAAAATAAGAAAAGATAAGCATGAAGCTTCTTTCGGTTTATACAATTAATGTTGAAGCAAAGATAAAAGCGTTTACCTTCGTACTCTTTTGAATAAACAAAAGTTCTTATATGAACACCTAACATCAATAAAGTGGATTGATCTCTACTATGAAATATGAATTGAAAATGTTGATTTTGTAGTAGTAATTGAACTTTTACGAATGAAATTCATTACTTAAAATCGAACTACAATAGTTTCTTTGTTCCACTAGATGAAATCTTATGACGTTTTTATTATTACTTTATTCTTGATTTACATGAATTTTTACATTTACCAACATTTTACATGACTACATATCGATGGACCAGCACTGGCCCACTTGAATGCTCATTTTTCTACAGCCCATAACGCGCACTTATTGGCCCACTATTTCGTGACTGATTTTATTTTTGGTTATCTTCTTTTGCATGATTATATATATCTTATGACTTGTGACTTGTGAGGGTAAGTTACTATTCGATTTGTACAAATGTTACCATTAAACTATTTTTTGTACTCAATTGACCATTAAACTCTTTTTGACTGTATATATACTACCATTATACATTGACCATTAAACTCTTTTTGACTGTATATATACTACCATTATGACCGGGTATAACCCGTAAACCACCGGTAACCACCACCACCACCACCTTCACCACCATCTTCAAACTATCACCACCACATCCACTACCACCAAAGCTGCCACCACCACCCGCCACCACCACCACAGCCACCACCACCTTCAAACCATCACCACCACACCACTACCACTACCTGCCACCACCACACTTACTTCAGATCTATGCAAGAGGAAGCCATAGAAGGTCGCCGCCGCCACCACCACCAAACTACCATCGTCGCCGCCACACATCTACCACCACTCACCCACTGCCGCCATCACCATCACAACCACACACCACCATCCAGATCTGGAACAAAAATCAAAACCCTAAAACGATTTGATTCGATTTTTGGTTGTACATCAGTGGCAGTGGCAAATCGGTGGTGAAATCAAAACCATCCAGATCTGATTCGTGGTGGTAGGTGGTGAAATCAAAACCGGTGGTGATAGGGTGGCTGTCGTTGGTGGCTGATTCGTGATAGGGCGGTGTTTGGTGGTTGTCGTTGTTGATGATGATGAAGATGACTGGTGGTGATAGGGTGGTTGTCGTTGCAGATCAGTGGTGTTTGGTGGCTGTGGTTGCAGATGTGTGGCAGCGGCGGCGGTAGTTTGGTGGTGGTGTTTAAGTGGTGGTGGTGGTGGCAGCTTTGGTGGGTGTGGTGGTGATGGTTTGAAGGTGGTGGTGAAGGTGGTGGTGGTGTTTTGGTGGTGGTGGTGTTTTGATGGTAGTGGTGAAGGTGGTGGTGGTGGTGGTGGTTACCGGTGGTTCACGGTGGTTTACGGGTTATACCCGGTCATAATGGTACTATATGTTATAAAAAAAAAGTTCAATTATCAATTGAGTACAAAAAATAGTTAAATGGTAACATTTGTACAAATCGAATAGTTAGTTACCCTAACAAGTCATAAACCCTTTCTTTTTTTCTTTCTGGTTGCTAAGTTTCACGCTAAAAGAACCAAAATCCTATATCATAACTTTAAGAAATTTTTCAAACGGTTTTTGATTGGGATAAAATCCAATCAATGAGCCTAATTTTCTGTCTTCATCCTATGAGAATTGAGACTAGCTTATGATACTTGGGTCACGTTACCAAATATTTATTAGCTAAGTAAATACCACTAAAAGTCATTACTCTTCATTACTTTATGGAGTAATGTTATTGGTTATAAAAATGGATTGTTGATATTTGTCTTTACTCGATAAACACTTATTAAATAAGAGTAAAATCATTACTTATTGGATAAGATTCTTTGTTTATGCTATATCCTTTTTAGGGTCAGTTCTCGATCATTATCATGCTCACTCGGTAAGCCGATAAGCTTTACCTAATAGAATATTTTATGTTCATATGAGAATCTACTGTAGATGAATCATGAATGTAACTATTTTTGAAGATTGATTTTTGATTCTTCATTTTAGATAAATTTTAGAAAATCTGTTAAAGATACTTTAAAGCAGCATCTTCAATAGATATGCTAATTTTTTTCCTAGAATATAGTAAAAGAACTTACATTCAACTCCAACATCTGAATGCGAAGCCGAGAATATTATTCAGGATGGTCCTTTTAAATAAAAATTAAAATAAATATATAAAGATTCTATATTAATATTAAAGCATCTCCAAGAGCTTCTTCATTTTGGAAAATGAAGATTTTAAGCAATTTTGAATTCCAACATCTTCCCCAAAACTTTCTCCAAAATGGAAAAAGTAGGAGAGAGGCTATAATTTTCTCCAAATTTGGAGATATCCCAAATATACTTACCAAGTGAGAGAAATTTACTTTTCACCAATGAAATACTTTCAAATGAAACTAGAAATATACCCGCGCACGTTGCAGCGCGAAGTATGTATCAATTGTCCGATTTTTATATACATCATTGTAAACATCAATTTAATCATATGTGTTCAATCAATTAACCTTCTAATGGTTTATTGAATAGTCAATTTCGAAAATTGAAATAAAAGTATTATCTTTATATAATAGAATATATAATATAATTGAATAAAAAATATTCAATATTGGGCTTATTTCGAAGGTATTGACGAGACGATTATGATGGTATAATTTGTTAAAAAAAATGTAATTTTAATATAAATTTTAGTTCATAATATATGATTAGTTAGATTATATGATAAGGGTTTAAAATAGAAAATGAAAAAGTAAAGGACTAAAATAAGATTTAATAACTAACTATGGGGGTATAAAGTGTAAATGTGTAAAGTAATTGTTGAACAAAAAAACTGTCAAATTGAGTTATTCTCTTTAATATATAGTATAGATGATTAGGTGAGAGTGAGAGAAATATTATTTAATTAAATCTAAATAATGTTTTAATAAAACAATCATAAATTTATCTCTAAATGGGGAATCTATTATAAATACATGTAATTTTTATTGAAGATTTTGACTTTTAAATCTTCATTTTAGATAAATTTTGGATAAGCTGTTGAAGATGCTTTTAGTGTTTACTATAACAAAATTCTTGTAACTAACTAGTTTTATTACAAATTGGAATACTAATATTTACTCAAGGACAATTTACTAAAATGCTTATCGATAAGCATTTAGGAATTAGGATATCACATACCTTACCGATTGAGTATAACATGGACTATGAATCTTACCGTGTAAGATGATAAAAATAACTGAGAATCTTACCACTAAGCGAGTGCTTCATAAACGACCCCTTATTCTACAATACAAGAGGCATACAAAATTATAAAATATAACGCCATCAACTTTACATAAAGCATGCAGTAACGCCATGTTCTCGAGTTGTTTTAAATAAAGTAAAGGTAAGGATTTCTAAGAAATTAACAAAAGTGTGTTTTCGAGTTTTTTAAAAGAAAGAGAAAAAAAAGATTTGGAAGAATAATTAAATTTTCATGGGTTAACTTTTCCCTTCCATTCGATTCCTTTTTTTCCCTTCATTTTTAAACTTGAGAACAAGGCATAAACGTTACTTAATGATTTAAGCAGTATTTAACATTTTTTATGAAGTCTTCCAGTGCTGCGACGGATTGGTTACCGCTCGGGGGTTCATAGCGTCCTAACCAAGTTCGAGCCTTCGCGTATGCATGCCTAGAAATATTTAAGTGGGGCCATGTTTATAGTCGGGTTTTGGGTTGGACACCCTTCTAAGAAAAACATTTTTTTATGAAAATTTTTAAACCGGTATAAAAAGGATTAAAAATTAATTAATGTTGCTTTAGTTAAAGATTGGCTACTCTTTAATTAAAGATTTTTAAGGTCAAATTCTACGGTATTTGTCTTTCTTTCAGAAGAACAGACCGAAATGTAACTTCACAGATAGAAGAGGAACTTTTACTGTAATTTTTCAAAGATTGTGTCTATATGTTTCACGGCTAGAAGAAAAGGAAGTAAGAAGTTGTGAGAGAGATTCTCCGACCTGATGGCCGACTCCCCTTCCTCTTCTTCTTCTCCGGCGGACCTTCTCTCCGACACCCTCCTCGAAAACTTTCAAACCGTAGTTGAAGAAAAAATAAGGCGCACATTTGATATCCTTGATGATTCTTTTATAGGTTTTATTCAGTTTTGGGCACCGGTTAAGATCGGCCCCAGATGGCTTCTTACAGCTTCCGATCAACCTTTCCGTATAGATTACGAAAAAAATACCAAAAGGTACAGGCTACATTGTGTCAAGTATAAGTACGATATCGATGATGTGACGAATAAGGTTGAAGATGAATGATAGCGGAAAACCGTGCGTGCCACTATGTGGTCACAATTTCACCACAATGAGGATGCAAGTATACACCGACAAAGGGATCGCTATAAGTAATAAAGTGATAGTATACCAAATGTTCGTTTCCACAGGGACTGAGATTTTATAGAAAACTTGAGATTTTCATGAACTTCTAGTGCTTGACGGATTTTGATGTAAAAATGGGTTTGATGGTGAAAATGCTAAAAATGACGACTTTTGACTTATAAAGAAGAAAGAGGGTGTGGATGTAAGTTTTTACTTTAAAACATAGTATAACACGAGTTTAGAAACTTCACGTTATGGGGATATTTATAAAAACACAAATCTCTCGAAACTATGTTTTTACAAAACATACCGTGGAGTTGCTACGAAGTCGTCGTTATTCCAAATCGTAAGATTAACGGTTTTTATAAGTAGATTAAAATAAATCTTGTTCCACCGAGTATGGGGATTTAGACCCAAGTCTCCTTGTGATATAAATCCCGACCGGCTTACTGAACCTTAACAAACCATGCAGAACCCGCATCTCTGCGTGATTATCAAAGGCCCTCTCGAGCTCTTTGTGCATTATCCAAACCGTATTTCGGACCCGCCCATCTCTGGATCTGAGGTCTAACATGACACATCAAAATGGCCGGTTTATCAGTATCGAAATTATGTATCGGTTTAAATAACTAATTTTAATATTTGGAAATAACGACAACACCCACGTGCCGTCTACGCAGTTTTAAAATAAACTCACACCCACACCCATTAAAGGGTTTAGCCTAAAATTAAAGACATAACGAGATTAGATTTAACAACTAACTTCATAATAAATACGGAATAAAAAGGGTACAGTACGAGAAATAAAATAAAGCAGTTAACAATTATAACTAGAAAGCATATAAATCAGTTAAACTAAATTAAGCAGTAAATAAAAGCAGGAAAGGAAAAACTGATAAACTCCCAAGCTGGAGCATGGGGAGCGAAAAAGAAAGAAAGAAAAAGAAGCTGTAGCAAACTTCTGGGGTATTTCTCAAATGGATGGATGAGGCAATTTATAATAAACATGACCCATGGATAATATCCATGGGTATTCTTGCCAACCAATGAGAATCCTTCCATATGGCTTCAGCAATCATCATGCAATATGTCCTCACATGGCCTAGTGGGCCAAGTTGTTGCCTTATCGTCTCCTTTATTCTCCAAAAGCCAAGTAACAATTGTTCCCCTCAGTGGTGGCACAGAGGGGACTGCTGTGTAGTCGTTTCTGAATCTCGAGCTTCTGGAGAGCTTTTTTGGACTGCTTTCGGGATTTGGACTGATTTGCTGAGTTTTGAAGCCGTTATTCATCAAACTTGATCTTTTGTGTTTATTAAAACCTTTTCAAAACATTTTAGTCCAAAGAGAAAGAAAGAGAACAAAGTGGGTATAAAAATATGTATAAAACGAGGTTATTTAACACTAAATAACTCTCAAATTAGAGAGTTATCACACCCCCAAACTTGAGATGTTACTTGGCCTCAAGTGACAAAAAATAAAAACGATAAAAGAAAAGGAAAGAAAAGAAAACTTACAACCGGGCTATTGACGTTTTATCTAACCGAGTGGTGTTTCGTACTCCTCCTTGAATCTTAGAACTCAACGAATAAATCGGCGGGTCTTCTTTTGGGTTACTGTATATGGTTTCGTCATTTTTGTCCCCCCCCCCCAAACTTGTCTTTTGTCCGAAAAAGTTCTTTGAGATTTTATCTCGTCTTTGGTTCGGGTTCTCGGTCACATTTATTCGGATCGCATAATGGTTTTTTGATTTGTTTGGTTTTAACAACATTATGCTTTTTGATTTATTCCATAAAAATATATATATATATATATATATATATACATTTACGAGTCTCCCAATTTTACGAAGACTTTTTTTTTTTTTTTTAGAAAATTTATGGTAACGAGGGTGGTGTTTGGAACAAGATAACGTAACGTTCACCCCCAAACTTTGAACCGGACAATGCCCTCATTGGCTAATTTGTGGCTTTTGGGAACAACGGTATGTGTATAGGTTCGGAAACGATGGCCCGCGTCCTTTTTACCTGTTGAGTTCGGAGATTCAAGAATCGTACAAAACCTGAAATTATGCACACGTAGATAAAACCAAAAGATAGTCAATACCCATAACATCCAAAGTCATACAAACACTGAAGCATCCGATATGTACATCCCAAAAAAAAAACGGATTAGTGTTTTGTAAACCCAAAATAAGCAAAAGATACCCAAAAGATGACAACAAAAGAGATAATGTTTTTCAAGGTATCAACCAACCCAAAAGTGATCAAGCATCTGAATTTGGCCCAAAGTCAGAAATGGGCCCAAAGGCAGGGGACTGTGCTGGATTGCTTGTGCCTGCTTGTGGTGCCACTGTGGTGACCGGATCTGTATTCTGCATGGTAGTGGCCGGTCCTCTCGGTATGGGCATGCGAACCTGTGGACGTACCAAATCCTCCGGGAAGCGTATCGGAAGGTGTGCAGCCAAGAATGTATCATCTCTAGCTAGCTGGCGTCGGCGGGCACGAGTCCAATCACGTACGAATACCCAAAAGTCTTCCGTTCTCCTTTCCAAAAGTCCCAACCTTGTTGCAAAGTGCTGTTGGTTAGCCAAAATCTGTTTTTGAGTATCAAAGATTTCGCCTAACCTTGTGTTATTTTCCAACATGGCTTGCGTCAACAACTCTACCCACGTTTCGGTACCGTACCCGGCGGGCGGATGATACACCGAGGGACCCGGTCCTCCCGTGGCGGCAGCGGCGAAAGTGGCGGCGGCGGAGGATGCAGCCGCGGTGGCTGCTGTTTTGGCGGCAGCGGCGACGGCTGCCGCGGTGGCTGCTCCGGTGGCTGGTTCGGGGGCTGTTCCGGTTGGTTCGGCGGCTGTCCGGGCTGCTGTCGGTTGTGCCGTGGAGTGCCCTTCGGATGGTGTGGTCGTGCGCGGTCGCCGGGTGACGGATGTCTTATTGATCTTTGACCTCCCGATGGTTATCTGATCCGTCATTCGAAATTCCACTCCCGCGTCTTTAAACATCCGTGTTAGCAAACCTGGAAACACCAAACAAGAACCAACTCTTTTGGAAACATCCAAAATAGATTCCCGAGCGATTGCTCCGACATCTATTGGAAGTTCCCGCAAGATACAATACAATAAAGAGCAACGGTCATGCGATATCGAATTATCATGCCCCGTTGGGTTTATGTTGTGCTTCAAATATTGGAACCAAAGAGCCGCCTCAAGGTTTAAATCATGTGTGTAAAGGAATTGACGGCTATGCTCAAAGCTCCATCCACGCCCCGGTAAGACTAGAGCCGAAAGGATTTGGTCGTCCGTGACGTCCGCAAACCCATGGGTTATTTGATTATAAGAGCACACGAAAGGTGGGTTGAGACCGAGTGCAATGTTTAAAGCGGCACCCGACCAATCTATTGGTTTCCCACGTACCTCGACGACGGTGTTTGGCGAAGAACCGACCCTTGCATAAAATTCCCTAAGCGCGGTTTCATTAACGGTGCACTCCTCGGATATCATATCGGTCCAATGATGGGCCGCAAGATGATGTGGTATATGTGTATAGGTGGGGAAAAGTTTACGATCAAAAGGGCGCTCCATGAGTATTCGGTTGTTAGCTATCAACCGGAGCTTTTCTTCGTAGCTAGCCGTGGCTAGCCGCGAACGGGATGCCCTCTTTTTTCGTTGCGGTGGGGTTAACTCCGGATCTTGATCAAGATCGAAATCCGGGTCTTCATTGGTTTCAACCGCGGGTGCTTTCCCCTCTCTACGTGTGCTTTTCCGCGTCTGGGGTGTCTGCAAAATAGTATCAGTCTGAGAAACCCCGGTACCCAATTTGGCTCCTGTTGAAGCTATCCCCTCAGTGTCACCACTGAGGGGATTTTCAGGATAAGAGGTCTGTACCCCACCCAGATTCTGTATTCCTCCAAAATTTATACCCGAAAACGACACCTCAGTGGATGGTCGTTGTCCGTCATCACCAAACAAAATGAAATCATCATCCCATCTCTCTCCTTCGGAATCACCCTTGAGATTTATATCGATCCCCAAAGGGCCGCTAGGTGATCCGGAAGGAGGTCTTGTTTGTATCCCATGCAACGGATTAACCAAATCTGTGTTTGGGTTGGATACGGTCGTTATGATAGGGGATGTGGTGGTTAAGACGGCTGTATCCGTAAAAATCGTCGTTTGTACCAAAATTTCCGGTATTTGGAGTTGCATGCTACTCTCGATTCCGACCGAAAAAGGCATGGTCGGAATCACAAGGGAAGTTGTGTTTACCTGAGGGAGAGGACTGAGAATGTCACCAAGCAGACCTGTGTTTTGGTCCGCCGCGAGACCCGCGATGGCTCGGGTGTAAGACGGGTCTTCGGATTGCGTCGGCTCCGTAGATGAGGACAAACCTCCGGCTAGTCTTGATGATCGTCGAAGTATCGGAGCATTGACTGGAATAGAAGGTTTCTTAGGGATTGACGATGTACCCGCCGGGGCTAGGGTTACTCGAATTTCGCCGGAGATGGTGGCGGTAGCGGCGGATGCCATGGCTGTGTGTGCGGCGAGGAGAGAGGCAGCGGTGGTGGTGCGCTCGCCGTGGTTCAGAGGAGTGGAGGCGGTGGGTGGTGGTTGCATCGCCGGAGTTCGCACCACGGCGTCCTCGCCGGTGCGTGGAGCGAAGGCGGCGGAGATGGTGGGTGCTGAGGTCGGCCGCCGTGCCGTGCCCTTGGTGCGGGCCATGGTGGTGGTTGTTTTAACTGGTGGCCGGCGGTGGTTAAAGGGTGGTGGTCGGCGGTTCTTTTGAGAGAAAGAAGAGGAAGATAGAAGTGGTGGTGGGGACGAAGAGAGAGAAAGAAAAAGTCAGGAAAAGAAAAGCTTTAATTTGTTTTGCAATTTGAAAGTGACAACATAGTTACCAAATAACCCTCAAACTTTAGGTTATTTACAAAACGCTCTCTCCCAAATTCTTTTCTTTTTCAAACAATTATACCCTCTGTTATTTGCGGATTCCAAACAGTTATATTTCGATCTTTTTAACAAAAGATTTGGAGTCCACAACTATCCACACATCATTGCCAAAATCTTATCATGTTAAGATTTGGTAATATCCCAACTTCAGTAAAAAAAATATATTAATATATATATATATATATATATATTTTTTTTTTAACAAAACAAACCTAAAAATATCTACACAAATTGCTATTATACTAAACGTATTTTACACTTATATAAATATAATACTTAATAATAACTAGTAAAAATACCAAAGGATTTATTTACATACTTCTCGTATTTTTCGGGTGTTAATTAGATTGCCGGTTTAGGCATTCCCTCGGGAGAAAATGCTTAACCCGGTGTCCATTCACCCTAAAAATACTCCCATCTTGTGGATTCACAAGATCCACTGTTCCAGAATTTCCAACTTCTGCGATTGTGAACGGGCCTGACCATCGTGACTTTAACTTCCCAGGAAACAACTTCAGTCGTGAGTTAAAGAGAAGAACTTGTTGATCTTTTTCAAAAGTTCGATTGATGATTCTACGATCATGCCAAAATTTAGTTTTTTCTTTGTAAATTTTAGCGTTCTCATAAGCATGAAATCTCAGTTCTTCTAACTCACACAACTGAAGTTTCCTTTTCTCTCCCACTGCATTCTCACTGAAATTCAGTTCTTTTGTTGCCCAAAAAGCTTTATACTCAAGTTCCAACGGTAGGTGACATGCTTTACCAAAAACCAGTCTATATGGTGACATTCCCAATGGTGTTTTATAAGCAGTTCGGTATGCCCAGAGTGCGTCATCCAACTTAAGAGACCAATCTTTCCTATCGGGTTTGACAACTTTTTCAAGAATCGATTTAATTTCCCGATTTGAAAGTTCGGCAAGACCATTTGTTTGTGGATGGTATGCCGTTGAGATCTTATGTCGGATGTTATACTTTTCAAGAACAGTACTTAACATTTTGTTTACAAAATGAGTTCCCTCGTCACTAATCAAAGCGCGGGGTGTTCCAAAACGTGAAAAGATGTTCTTTTGTAAAAAATTAATTACTGTCTTGGCATCGTTTCTTGGACATGCCGAAGCTTCCGCCCACTTGGAAACATAGTCAACTGCCACTAAGATAAACTGGTTATTAAAAGACATAGGGAATGGTCCCATGAAATCTATGCCCCAAACATCAAAGAGTTCCACTTCCAAAATATTGTTTAACGGCATTTCATTTCATTGGGACAAATTCCCCGTTCTTTGGCACGCATCACAACTTTTAACAAACTCGAAAGCATCTTTGAAAAGTGTAGGCCAAAAGAATCCACTTTGTAAAACTTTTGCTGCCGTACGTTGGCCACCAAAATGGCCACCATACGGAGAGTCATGACAGGCTCTCAGCAGGTTTTTCATCTCAAAATTCGGGACACACCTTCTCACCATTTGATCTGCTCCAATTTTAAAAAGAGAAGGATCGTCCCAAAAATACTGTTTGCAATCATACAAAAACTTTTTCAACCTTTGTCCATTTAAACCGTACGGCTTAAGCCCACTAGCTAGGTAGTTTGCTATATCCGCATACCATGGAATATTTGATTCAAAATGGTGTTGAATTGACAAAACATGCTCATCGGGAAAAAATTCTTTTATTGCATGTTTACCCCCAGTTGACACTATTCCCTCAATTCTCGAAAGGTGGTCGGCCACTTGATTATCAGTTCCTTTTCTATCAATTACCTCTATATTAAACTCTTGCAAAAGCAGGACCCATCTAATCAGTCGTGGTTTTGCATCAGTTTTATTAAAAAGATATTTGATAGCAGAATGATCTGTATGAACAATGACTTTTGTACCTATCAAGTATGAACGGAATCTGTCAAAAGCAAATACTACAGCAAGTAGCTCTTTTTCTGTTGTTGTGTAATTCAACTGAGCATCAATCAGAGTCTTACTTGCGTAGTAAATGGGGTGAAAGATTTTATTGACTTTTTGTCCCAAGACGGCACCTACCGCCCAATCACTGGCATCACACATTACCTCAAAAGGTAAGGCCCAGTTAGGAGCAATGACAATAGGTGCCGTAACAAGTGCTTTTTTCAAAGTCTCAAAAGCTTTTGTACACTCTGAAGTGAAGTCAAAAGGTTGGTCGACATGGAGTAAATTACAGAGCGGTTTTGAAATTTTTGAAAAATCCTTTATGAACCGTCTGTAAAATCCTGCATGTCCCAAAAAGCTTCTAATGCCTTTAACCGTGCTAGGCTCGGGTAATTGCATTATTACTTCTATTTTAGCCTTATCCACTTCCAAACCTCTTTTAGAAACCAAGTGACCTAAAACTATTCCCTCTTGTACCATAAAATGACACTTTTCCCAATTTAGAATCAGATCATGTGTCTCGCAACGTTCCAAACTCTTTTTAAGATTTTCAAGACAATTTTCAAATGATGTGCCAATAACTGAAAAATCATCCATGAAAACTTCCATGGTATCTTCAATCATGTCTGAAAAAATTGACATCATACACCTTTGAAATGTTGCGGGAGCGTTACACAAACCAAATGGCATTCGCCGAAAAGCGAAAGTTCCAAAGGGACAAGTGAAGGTGGTCTTCTCTTGATCTTCGGGTGCAATGTGAATTTGGTTGTAACCAGAATATCCGTCCAAAAAGCAATAAAATTCCTTTCCGGCTAAACGATCTAGCATCTGATTTATGAAGGGCAAAGGGAAATGGTCCTTTTTGGTGGCTAGGTTCAACTGCCTATAGTCCATACAAATTCTCCACCCGGTCACGGTTCTGGTTGAGATAAGTTCATTTTTCTCGTTGGTGATTACCGTGGTACCACCTTTCTTTGGTACACATTGTACCGGGCTTACCCAACCGCTACTAGAAATGGGGTATATAATACCCGCATCTAGCCACTTAAGGATTTCTTTCTTAACGACCTCTTTCATGATGGGATTTAGTCGTCTTTGTGGTTGCACTTTGCCAATGCTATTTTCTTCCAAAATTATCTTGTGTTGACAAAGTGTCGGGCTTATTCCTCTAATGTCTGCTATTGTCCACCCAATGGCTTTCTTATGGTTTTGTAACAGTTTAATTAATTTCTCTTCCTGTTCACAACTTAAGTTAGAGGATATAATTACAGGCAATTTATCTTCCTCCATGAGATAAGCATACTTAAGGTGTGATGGTAGAGGTTTCAAGTCCAAATCGGGTGCCTTAACTATGGATGGAGGTTGGACAGATCTTTCACTAAAATCCAATTGTTCAAAAGCAGCTAACACTTCAACCTCTGTGTTTTCAAGTTCTGTGTTTTCAAAATTATCAGCACAGTTCACCTCTGTGGTGAGATTGTCACCACTGAGGGGACAGCTGATTGAGTTTATTTCCAAATCATCACTTGAAGTATAAATGGCAGAACAATCCTCAAAGTTCCCATTATACTTAAGTGTTTTGAACAGGTTGAAGGTTACCTGTTGGTCGTTGACCCTCATGGTTAGCTCGCCTTTCTGAACGTCAATCAAGGCTCTTCCTGTTGCAAGAAATGGTCGTCCTACAATGATGGGACAACTCCTATCGGCTTCAAAGTCTAACACTAAAAAGTCAGCCGGAAAGATAAATTTATCGACTTGGACTAAAATATCCTCGATCTTACCCTTCGGATAAACAATGGATCTATCGGCTAATTGTAAAGTTACGGTCGTTGGCCGAACTTCACCAATTTCCAATTTATTGAAAACCGACAAGGGCATGAGATTCACACTTGCCCCTAAGTCACAAAGAGCATGTCCGACTTCCTTCCCTCCAATGGAACACGGGATGGTGAAACTTCCCGGGTCTTTGAGTTTCGGAGGGATCTTACAAGTGAGAAGTGCACTACATTCTTTCGTTAAAGCCACAGTTTCAAATTCGCTCAATCTCCTTTTCTTATTAAGAATGTCTTTCAAAAATTTAACATAATTTGGCATTTGCTCGAGAGCTTCTACCAAAGGTATGTTAATATGGAGCTGTTTAAAGATGTCCAAAAACTTCTTAAACTGAGTATCCATATTTTTGGCTTTCAATCTTTGAGGAAAAGGTAATTCTCTCAGATCCACTACTGGTTGATTTGACTTTTGAACAGTTTGAACGGGAGTTTTAGCAGCATTTGAACTGGGCAAAGCTGCTGTTTTGGGGACAGACTCTGGCTCCTGTGGGGTCTCAACAATTGAAAACAGTCCTGGAAAGTTTTCTCTATCAAATGCATGCCTTGTTTCAGTGTGACATGGTTGTTCCGTTGACATTATCTCGGGTCCAATTTCAACAATTGTCACTGCCTTAACATGTTCCTTACCCTTAGGGGTTTCTGTGTCACTTGGCAGAGTGCCAGGTGGTCTGTTTCTCAATTCATTTGCAAATTGTCCCAGCTGGGTTTCAAAGCCTCTCAAAGTTGCATTGGTTTGATTTATAAAACCTTTTAGCAAAGATTCAATTGAACCATTGCCATCCGATGCATTTTGAGATCTTTGGTGCATTTGTGAGGATTGCCCACTTTGAAAATTTTGAGGTGCACCTTGATGAAATCCCGGGGGATTCTGTTGGTTTTGAAAATGACTAGCCCCGTGGGGCTGAAGTCCTGGATTTTTGTATGAAAGATTCGGATGATTTCTCCAGTTTGAGTTGTATGTTTGTGAAAACGGGCTGTTTTTGGAATAGTTTCCAACAAAATTTACTGATGCTGGGTTGTTCGGACAATTTTCATAAGTATGATTGTTACCGCAAAATACGCACATTTCTTTTTCAGAAGATGTCACAGCTTGTACTTGGTTTGTCTCATTAATATTCAAATTATTTTTCACCAAGTTGGTTAAAGCCAAAATTTGTGCGTTTAATGTGGTGATGGCATCATTCTCATTAAATTCCGATGGTCTTTTAGGTGCCAAAGCGCGTGGGTTTGACCAATCAGTGTTGTTTCTGGCAATCTTTTCCAAAATGTCAACAGTTTCAGTATATGTTTTTGAAAGAAAAGCATCACCCGCTGTTGCATCTAAATTACCCTTTGCAGCAAAAGTAAGACTGTTATAAAACGTTTCCATTTGGATGCAATGGGGAATTCCATGATGAGGACATCTCCTAAGTAGTTCCTTAAATCTCTCCCATGCATCCGAGACTGCCTCATCCTCATACTGTTGAAACATCAAAATTTCATTTCTGAATTTAACATTTCTTGTCGGCGGGTAATATTTTTTTAAAAACTTTTCCGCCAAACTTGTCCAACTGTTGATTGAATGAGGTGGTTGGGAATTTAACCAAACCTTAGCTTGATCCTTTAATGTGTAAGAAAAAAGTGTCAAACGTAAGTGTTCGGTTGTTATCCCGCGAATACGAAAATGATCCGTCATTTCTAAAAAAGATTTTAAATGAGAGTGCGGATCTTCTGATGCCAACCCCGCAAATTGACCCATAGCCGATATCATTTGGAACATGACTGGCTTTGGTTCAAAATGTACGGTTGCATCCACGGGTGGTTTCAAAATACCTGACTGTAATTGTCCAAATTCGGGTAGTGCATAGTCACGTATTCCTCTTTCCTTGTTATCGGCGATGGTTATGGTGGTTTCCTCTTGTGGTGGTGGGTTTCCAGCCATGTTTCGGTTACGACCAGTTCTACCTCGACGACGTCTTTTGACAGTACGTTCTATCTCCGGATCGAGAGGTAAAAGTTCACCGTGTTGTAGCCGTGGCATACAACGTGAAAAGTGCTATTTAACAAAAGCAAGCAACTCAGGCTCGAATGAAATATCTCAGAGTTTAAAATTAAAGCCAAGTCCCCGGCAACGGCGCCAAAAACTTGATAGCGGAAAACCGTGCGTGCCACTATGTGGTCACAGTTTCACCACAATGAGGATGCAAGTATACACCGACAAAGGGATCGCTATAAGTAATAAAGTGATAGTATACCAAATGTTCGTTTCCACAGGGACTGAGATTTTATAGAAAACTTGAGATTTTCATGAACTTCTAGTGCTTGACGGGTTTTGATGTAAAAATGGGTTTGATGGTGAAAATGCTAAAAATGACGACTTTTGACTTATAAAGAAGAAAGAGGGTGTGGATGTAAGTTTTTACTTTAAAACATAGTATAACACGAGTTTAGAAACTTCACGTTATGGGGATATTTATAAAAACACAAATCTCTCGAAACTATGTTTTTACAAAACATACCGTGGAGTTGCTACGAAGTCGTCGTTATTCCAAATCGTAAGATTACCGGTTTTTATAAGTAGATTAAAATAAATCTTGTTCCACCGAGTATGGGGATTTAGACCCAAGTCTCCTTGTGATATAAATCCCGACCGGCTTACTGAACCTTAACAAACATGCAGAACCCGCATCTCTGCGTGATTATCAAAGGCCCTCTCGAGCTCTTTGTGCATTATCCAAACCGTATTTCGGACCCGCCCATCTCTGGATCTGAGGTCTAACATGACACATCAAAATGGCCGGTTTATCAGTATCGAAATTATGTATCGGTTTAAATAACTAATTTTAATATTTGGAAATAACGACAACACCCACGTGCCGTCTACGCAGTTTTAAAATAAACTCACACCCACACCCATTAAAGGGTTTAGCCTAAAATTAAAGACATAACGAGATTAGATTTAACAACTAACTTCATAATAAATACGGAATAAAAAGGGTACAGTACGAGAAATAAAATAAAGCAGTTAACAATTATAACTAGAAAGCATATAAATCAGTTAAACTAAATTAAGCAGTAAATAAAAGCAGGAAAGGAAAAACTGATAAACTCCCAAGCTGGAGCATGGGGAGCGAAAAAGAAAGAAAGAAAAAGAAGCTGTAGCAAACTTCTGGGGTATTTCTCAAATGGATGGATGAGGCAATTTATAATAAACATGACCCATGGATAATATCCATGGGTATTCTTGCCAACCAATGAGAATCCTTCCATATGGCTTCAGCAATCATCATGCAATATGTCCTCACATGGCCTAGTGGGCCAAGTTGTTGCCTTATCGTCTCCTTTATTCTCCAAAAGCCAAGTAACAATTGTTCCCCTCAGTGGTGGCACAGAGGGGACTGCTGTGTAGTCGTTTCTGAATCTCGAGCTTCTGGAGAGCTTTTTTGGACTGCTTTCGGGATTTGGACTGATTTGCTGAGTTTTGAAGCCGTTATTCATCAAACTTGATCTTTTGTGTTTATTAAAACCTTTTCAAAACATTTTAGTCCAAAGAGAAAGAAAGAGAACAAAGTGGGTATAAAAATATGTATAAAACGAGGTTATTTAACACTAAATAACTCTCAAATTAGAGAGTTATCAATGAACATGATCCAATCAGTGGCGGAACACGAGTAAGATAACCTAGGGGGCCGAATAACATCATAAAAATATGAAGGGTTAAAGATAATATTACAAAACGTTTAGTTTGTATTTTCTTGGACTGTGTATAATAGTATGTATCTCATAGCTTATTTTCATTTATTCTTATAAAAGTATCTTATATGAAAAAAGGTAACCAAAATACTAACGACATTATATTTTTATAAATCCATAATCTTTGAAAAAAATTATAACTTTATATAAATTAGGATCTAGATTATCATGATTTTGATATAATTGGTTTTATAAAATCTTTGCATACCAATAAACGTCTAAAAAAATATTATAATATAATTGTTAAGTATAACAAGTTTATTTATCAATTTAAAATACATAAAAATAAGAATTTTTTTTAACTATAATATATATTTAAACCTAAAATGTTTTTCTTTTATGTTAGAGATAATATTTACACTATTTGAATTAAAATAAAGATTTTCGCATTTGAAAAATTGTCCCAGCAATCCCAAGATTATGCTTTATCTATAAATAGTGCTTCTTCAGTTAATAGAGATTAATGTGATATTATATTAAAACTCATGAATAATTTTATATTTTTAGCAAATCAAAGGGACCAAAAGTGAATTTTTGAATTGATAGCTTAAAAAACAAAAAAGATGATTAATGTGATATTATGTTAAAACTCATGGATAATTTTATATTTTTAGCAAATCAAAGGAACCAAAAGTGAATTTTTGAATTGATAGCTTAAAAAACAAAAAAGATGCCACAGAGGGGGTCGAACCCGGGTGGCCACTAGGAATGTTTACACCCAAACCATCAAGCTGCAAGCTTATGATAATTAAATTTTTGTAAATTTAATATAAGAACGTTAAATATCGGGGTGGCCATGGCCCCCCACAACCCTCATTGAGTTCCGCCACTAGATCCAATGATCATAAATAAATGTAATTTTACCGATAGTTCATTAATTAGTTTTAACTCTTTTCAGTTTAACTTAAACACTTTTATCCTTTTTAGGTTTTATTTTGACTTTGAGCTATTATTTTGATTTGGACTCTTATTTTACCACACCTCCAGGCCATTTGCTCCAGATTTGCCCTTTTCCAGCCAAAAAGTACCAACATGTGGGCCAAAGTTAGTAATATTTTAAAATAAATTCTTTCAGGGAGGATTTGTTTGGGGCGGATTTCACAAGGAAAAAGGCGAATCCCCCAGGGTGGATTTCTTTTGGGCGGATTTGATGGCTATTTGGTGAAATTTAGGGAGAAAGGTGTTAAAGGGTACTTTTAAATGGAAAATATCATCAATTTCTCAATTTTATATTAATTAATACATATAATAATATGTTAAAGCTATGTATGCATCCATATAAGGCCCTCGGTAGCGCCAAGCCACAAGCCCAAATTGTCACATCAACGCCACATTAGCTTTACCTAAAACTCTCACGAATCCCGCAATAGGAATACCACTAGCCACAAGCCCGAATATATATATATATATATATATATTTCAATAAAAAAGAAGAGAGAAAGAAACAGTGTGAGAGAGGGAGAGAGGGCGGGTTGATTGGGCATGGGAACCCTTCGCCGGAAGCCGAGCTGAAGCCCGCATGGGCTGTAACACAGTCCAGGCAAAGCCACCAAGCCCGCCTGCCATGCCCGTGGTTAGCCCGAAGGCGCTACCACAGGCCTAATATGCAACAAGTCAAACATTTTGCGAGAAGGCAAAAAATCTAATAAGTATCATATATGATTACTGTTGAGCAATGTCCCACATCGGACACAAAGTGAACATGTAATGTGCTTATAAGGGTCCTGAGTTACTCCACTCATAGCCAATTGGTTTTGAGTTGGAACCCAACAAACTTACATGGTATCAGAGCAAGATTCACCCGTGGTTGGTCAAAAGGCCGCACGGACTCCATGTAACCCAAAAAGTATCCACGTGTTAGGCAGAAAAAACGCCACACGTGAGGGGGCGTGTTGAGCAATGTCCCACATCGGACACAAAGTGAACATGTAATGTGCTTATAAGGGTCCTGGGTTACTCCACTCATAGCCAATTGGTTTTGAGTTGGAACCCCACAAACTTAAAATTACATGTCATTTGTGTGTATTTAATCATATATGATTAACCATCTATGTATTGTTAATGTAATATGTGCTTAATCACATATGATTAAGCTTGTTTATATATATAATATGACACTTCTCGTCTTCTTGCAAAATGATTAGCTCTCGTTTGAACATGCCCTTATCCTGCCCCCTTGTATATTATATAGGGTTAATTACATGGGTGTGTATCGAACTTGTCACGTTTTATCATTGTATGTACTCAACTTCTAAACTTACCATTGTATGTATCGAACTTGCTAAACTTGCCCATTGTATGTATCGAATAACTTGTTACCTACAAAAATGCTGATGTGTACAAGTCATTTCTGAGGTGGCATTTATTTTTTTATTTTCAGAAAGAGTAAACTACAAATTTGGTCCCTTAAGTTTTCTTTAACAAAAAAGAAAGTAGAAGGGTTAACTTGTACTTAACCCATTTATATATCTCAACTCTCCCTCTCTCTTGCAACTGTTAGAACGCCGGCCACACCATCTCCGGCCACATCTCCGACGACCCACCTTCACCACCGTTTGCAACTACCTTCACCATCGTCTGCAACTACCACCACCATCATCATCTGCAACTACCACCTTCACCATCATCTGCTCTGCAACTACCATCTTCATCATCTCCGGCCACTCTCGAAAACCCACCATCATCATCATCTGCAACTACCTCTCTCTCTCTCTCTCTTTCCACCTTCCAGCTCCGGCAAACCCTGCAAAAATCAACGCCGATAGTGGTGGATAGGTGGTGGTGAGATGGTGGGTATGGTGGTGGTGGTTTGGTGGTGGTGGTGGTGGTGGTAGTGGGTGTGGTGGTGGAGATGGTGGTGGTGGTGGTTGTGGTGGTGGATGTGGCATTATACTAACTTGACAAAACAGGTCCTTGAACCCTATAAGTAAACTAGAGGGACGAATTTTGTAATTTACTCAAACATATGAGTTGGCATCCTACGTGGCATTTTGACCGGTTACCTTCTTAGAAGGTAATTCGATACATACAAGTGTATGGGCAAGTTTAGCAGGTTCGATACATACAATGGTAAGTTTAGAAGTTGAGTACATATAATGATAAAACGTGACAAGTTCGATACACTCCCATGTAATTAACCCTATTATATATGATTCTAAGAAATATTATACGACCCACCATTTTTGGATCGCTATACCATCGCAATAACTGTTATTTCAGATCTTAGTCCTGACAGTTTATATATATATATATATATATATATATAGTATTAGGTTCAAATGAGAAGTGATAAAAAACTACGAACTCATAGCCTTTCATTTTTTGGAATAGGGAAGGGTATTTCGGTAATTATTCCAATTGTTCATATATGAACCATTCGTATTATTCATATATGAATTATTGTAGTGTGAAGATTCATATAATAATTCATATATGAATCTTTGGCAACGGACTCCAATGGAGTCGTCCGGTGAACCCTGAGATCCGGAACTAACTCCGGGATTCGGTTCAGGAATGCTCTGGCGGGTGCACCGTTAGTTATGATGGTACTACGGTCCTTTGCAACTTCAAGGGGCTGGTTTTTCGTATCGTGGTCGTCGATGCTATACCGATACCTGACAGAGCATGACCTGTATTTTTGGGCAGCATCGGGTGCTCTTTCTGAAATGGCAAAAGGTTGATCGGAAGTTGTGAGAAGCCATTTACCGTCTTCGGTGGTTTTAACCGGTGCCCAAAATTGAACTACCCCTGCCACATACATTCTTCTACTATTAAATATACTTTTAATCTTGTCTTGAATTAGGGTTGGAGAGGTTGCAAGAAATCTGGAGAGAACATCAGCTGGAGAAGACGAAGGCGGAGGAGCATCAGCCATTTTAGGGCTCAATTTGCAGACACTCTCTTGAGTTATCCGGATGGTGCGATCAATTTGACACTCATTTTAGGGCTCACTTTCGTCGAAAAGCAGCACTTTTTGTCCCATATGCTGATATAGTGTGATCAATTGTTTCTATTTTTGGTTTTACCCAAATTTGTTCCCAACCGTAGCTTGCTTACAATAATATATGTTTGGATGAAGCTAAATATTGAAACGGAGCAGTGTTCTTTTTAGTTTTTTTTTTCTTCCAATTATACATTTATTAATATTAATTATTATGTCCCAAAATATCATTTTTGGTCAATTTACATACAGCTTATAGGCTATCAGCTAGTTTGTCAAACACAACCTACATCTCAAGTTCTTAACCATCGTGATATGCAATTTTGCCCCCATGGTTTAAAGGGTTGGGTTTTAGTGAAAAGTGTCAAATATGGTGACAAGTATGAGACATGATCATCAACTATTGAATGAGAAATTGATGAACATTACTACATTAGGATGAGATACATGACAACAATTCCCCTTTAAAGCACAATTTGAGGGAGGACATTTGATTATCTAATCAATAACTTTTTTTTCTCACCCAAAAATGACATTTTTTATACAATCTCAAGTTTTAAACTGCATCTCAACCATTGTGGTTTGCAAAAAACAATCGAAAGTGGTCCATCACTTAAAATATGTCAACTTATATGGAGTTACAAAATCAAATATAAACAAAACTAATAATTATTTTACAACTATTAGTTTACATTTTTCTATTAATTCTAACTTATATATTTTATAGATTTAGGGACTGTTTGCTGAGTTTTCTATTAAGTCTTGTATGAATAAAGTTGTCTGTCTCGATTAATTTGTCTATATAGACCGAGAAGGTTTTTGTTGACGAAAGCTTTTACATAGGTGGAAGAAATGTGTTTTTTGGTTGGAAGCGACACAAATTAGAAAAACTTGGCTTTCTTTATAAATCTGTCTCCTAAAAGCTTAATAAATAAGCCACTTCCTCTATAATGAAAGCCACCACCAAAACCAACATGGATTAAAATAAAATGGTAAAGTTTAGACAAGAACTTGGTTTTTTGTTTAGGTGTCAGGGTTCTTATAAGATCTTCTGAGTGGACATTGTCCCACGAAAAAGTTTCATATAAAAACCCAAAATGCTCAATAGAAAGCTTCATTGTTGATGCTTTGAAGAAACGTTAGTATCCTTCTTTTTCTCATAGATTAGAATACTTATTTTAAGTTATGCATTATTATAGATGGTGAGAAAGAAGAGAATATAAACTTAAAACATATTATTGTATTTCTCTAATTTTTCTGATGATTTAACAAGGTGGGGGAAGGAAACTTGTTCCCCAACATCCTCAACCCTGTTGACATCTTTACCAATAAATACTTATACGATAAGCATTTGATATAAAGACCTTGGCTTGATATTTGGTATTTCGAAGTTCTAACACCGGATATTGGTAATGATCTCAATGATCCAAGGTTTATATTTTCCATAACAATAACTTTTAGATGATATGTTGTTGGATTTATTTGAAATTTTGACGGGTTACAATACATTTTCTATTTGCTATGGCTTTATTCTATTTCTTTATATAACAACACCACTTGTACATGTTCAAAGTTCCATGCTGTAGTCCAAGACACACTGTCTTTTGTCTAATCTCATCTTTTGTCTAATCTCAAAAGCAATTAACTTTACATCCTTGGCAATTTGGAAATAAAAATTCGACCGTCTGAGACTAAGCCTGGCCACAAGATGTGCATGAGGGATTTGAACCTGGGGCAAATGGAAAAGCAATTAACTTTGCACAGTGATGTTCAACACTTTGTAAATGTGATGTATACTTGATAAAAGAAACTAATAGTGATTTAGTTGATTCAAAAGAATACAAAGGCAGTCATCTGACGATGGAATCGCCTTTGGGAAGCATCTTGCTGATAAAGTTTATCTTTGCTATTTGAAAGATCTTTCTGCTTGCCTTTTACCGTTTTCGGTATCCTTACACATGAAATACAATTGAGAAGTATGGCATGTGCTGCTATTTGTGATATATATACAATGTTGTACCTTTCGACAAAAGCAGTTGCACCATCTAAGGCATTGCATATTGTTAGTCTTTAAAGAGGCTCCCAACAATAGTAGCATTAGAGGTTGTGAATTTGATTCTAAGAAGGACCCAATTTCATAGAAAACTTCTTCATCAAACATGTGGGATGAAAACCCTATTTTTAGGGGTGAACATGGTACGGTACCATGTTTTTTTCCCCAATACCGTATACCAACCAATTATAATTGCTACAAAAAAAAATATACCATGTACCAACCAACTTAATTGGTACCAACATTTTTCGGTTGGTACATGTTAGTATGGTTTTGTACCAACATCTAAAATAAATAATAGATAATATCAAAGTTGTTGTCCAAACACAATACAAACCAACTAAGATACCAATAGCAACGTTGATAATACAAACCAACTAAAGTAGCAATGAAAATACTTGTCTACCAGAAATTAAAACCTACGATTACAGACATAAAGTTTTAAAATATTGATTATACAACCCAACCAAAGTAGCAAGCAAAAAAAGATTGATGTTGTGAGACATCAAATTCTAGCCTTCTAGACAGTAGTCTGGCCTGAGAGATTGGTTGTAGCTTCATACCCTTGATTGTAAGCATTCTCTATAAACAAACAACAAAATCATGTAAAAAAATATATAACAAACTAATGTAATTCTTGTATTAAAATTTAAAACGATATATCTTACCCCGCTCAAGTTCCTCCAATTCATTGTAAATTTCTAAAGCTTCTTCCATTGGATCTTCATAGAAGTTGAAGTTCGGGGGGGAGGCCCTTAACCAATCAGTTGTGCAAACAAGTGCTTCGACTGTTTTTGGTGTCAAGGAGGCTCTAAAAGGATCCACCACTCTCGATCCCAAACTAAATGCATTCTCTGAAGCAACTGTTGAACAAGGAATAGCAAAGATATCTTTTGCTAGTTTTGATAAAACCGGATAAGTTGATTCGTTACCTTTCCACCATTTATGAAGCTCGAAATTCTTTGCGACAAGGCTCACATACCTGTTTGGATTTAATCAAAATCACATGTATGTGAATAAATAACCAGTAGAATAAATGTTACCGGATGTAAATGATATTTAATAATAAAATGAAAATACATGTCTGATAGATATTGATCGACTTCATTCCGTATGCATCCCGATTGTTGAGACATTCTCTCCCTCGCTATCTCCCTACTTACTTCATCGAGTCCCTCCAACTCGTCCCCGTCCATGTCCGAATCCTCTAAAACAGTGTGATCATGTTGCTCTCCGTTCTCAAGTCTTTTGTACTCCTCATACATTTTCATCAGTAACCTCTTCAACTCCCCTTCTATTGACTGAATTACTTCATCACTTGCATAAACCTTTTGCATCGCTACTTTAGCCCATTGTAGCTTGTATCTCGGATCAAGAACATTAGCTATCATGACAATCTTGTTGGTTTTCTCGAAACTTCCCCAATACTTGTTAAACTTTGCTTTCATGGACCTTGCAACCCTCTTCAAGACTTCATCAGTTGAATACAAAGCCTTATCAATCTCAGTCTGCAAGGTAATCATTTCAACAAACAAAATGTTTGAAGTGATTGATTTCCATGCGCTAAGTTTTAAAGTAGCTTCATAAAACATCTTCAAGAACACACAAAATGCTTGGGCATTCCTCCAATCATCATTACATGGGGGACCAACTTTATCTTGAAAGTAACTCTTGAAAGGAACATCTTCTTCAGCCATTCTATTAAAAGTCCCCTCATATTTGAGTGCAGCGTCAAGCATAAGGTACGTGCTATTCCACCTAGTAATAACATCTAATGGAACATTGGCATTTGCCTTGCATTGTTCCAAAATAGCAAACTCCCTAAACTTCTCAAGTCTTTGAGGTGAACTTCTAACATACTTAGCACAATTCCATATGGCAGCAACCCCATCTTCTAACTCTTTCAAACCATCCTTCACTATCAGATTGATAATATGACATGAGCACCTCAAATGAAGAAACTCTCCATCAAACATCAAAGTCTTATAACTAGTAAGTCTCCTCTTCATGTATGCTACAGCCACATCATTAGCACTAGCATTGTCTATGGTTATTGTGAAAACTTTGGTGATCTCCCATTGCCTCAAACACTGTTCTATTGCCCTCCCAATGTCATCTCCTTTGTGACTAGTAATGGTACAAAAGTTAATGATTCTTTTATGCAAAATCCAATCTTTGTCAAGAAAATGAGCAGTTAAAACCATGTAGTTTATATTTTGAATAGATGTCCAAGTGTCAGTGGTGATAGAAACTTTTGTCTCATTTTCTTTCAACTGACTTAACAAAAGTGCTTTCTCATAGTTGAACTTATCTAACACACCTTTAGCAACCTGCCTCCTACCCAAAGGGGTCCAATTAGGCTCTAGTTCTTTGCAAAAGGCTCTAAATCCAGTCTTTTCCACAAACCTAAATGGGAGTTCATCAATGATAACCATATCAATGCACCTATCATCACACCTCTTCTTACTAAACTTGTGGTACCCAGACCCCCCTCCACTCATAGTTGAACCATACAACTTAGATTGTTTTGGATCAACTTCTTGAGCATCATGGCGTAGTGGGTGGGTCGAACATTTTCTGGTATGTGCCTACATTGAGCTGGTCCCATTTTTTTTTGCCTCACACAAAACATGTTCACCGCAAACATTACATTTGCACCACTTTGGATCTATAACATCCGTACCTGGAACTTGTAATCTGGTAAAATATGCCCAAAGAGGGCTTTTGTTGGAAGGGGTTTTCCTTTTCTTTCCACCTGAAGAAGCTTCGTGACCACCGGTTGGAAGAGGTGGTACTCCAAAGCGTGATCTTTCGGGCGTTCCCTCTGAATTTAAAGCACCAACAGAAGGACTACCACTTGAGCTATATAAGTGTGCATTTTCTGTAGCCATGTTCTAAAATAGAATAATAATCAAGCATCAGAATTCAGAAATCAAACCTAAAATGAATTAATAGTAGCATAAAAAACAACAAACTAACATTAAATCGAAGTGTCTAACCTGTCGATTGGAATGTGGAATCACCGAAGCAGTCTTTGTGAGGTAGGGTTTGCTTGGTTGGTATCAACGAATTAGGATTTGGTTGGTTGGTATCAACGAATTGTTTGTAATTTAGGGTTTGCTTTGGCTGTGTTGTTTTATAAAGAAAGAAGAAAAGAAGATCTTTTGTACTTAGGGCATTATTTCAAATTAATATTAATGGCCCATCATTGAAATTGAGTCCAGCAATTCGAAGAAGGCCCATGGATTTATTATGTTTAATAACTAAAAATTCTATTTACTTTTTCTATTCATTAAATAATTAAAATTAATATTTATTCCTTATATATATATATATAGAAAGTCGGTACGGTACGGTACTACCGTGGTATGTGATTTTCAATACCATGTACCAACCATGTTTGTGAAATTGGTACGGTAGTACCAACCGATTTAATTGGTACCAATTAAATTGGTACGTGTTGGTATCGAATTGGTTGGTTTGTCATAGTATGAATTTGACAGCCCTAGTTTTTTTATCACTTCTCATTTGAACCTCCCTCTATATATATATATCTATATATATATATATATCAATTGTGTTAATGAACTAAAGCAATAGACTTCATTTATCAGTTTTTAATGGAAACTTGTATAACCCATTGTTTTAGTGGTCCTTGGGCTAATTTCATCACATTAATGACATGACTTGCTACTTTTCTTTGCAGAGAGAAGGTCTCAAACTGTTTGACACACAAGAACATCTCCCATACAAAGTAAGTTCTTTAAATTACTTCATATATAATATGATTCTTTGTAATTGAAAATAAACTTTTAGTAGTTGGAGTCACTCAATTCTTGAACGAAATTGTTGTATCATATAGAGAAGATGTTTTACAGTTGTAATGAAATTTGTGATATTTAGCTTTCCTAATTAATAGAAATTGGATGTGTGTAAATACTTTATACCCACGAAACAGACTATATGCGGTCTCCAACATGCGAAAGATGAAATCAACGACGCATTAGCTTTGGCATGGGATACAGTTCGCTTGGATTTTGCTCAAGTTTGGTTTGCTTATAAATATGAGAATCATGTGGCAATTTCATCTTCTTTGACGGACATTAGAACAAAACGAACGTTAGGGCTTCGATTGGCAATCCACCCTGATGATTCGTATTGTTTTTGTGATAATCCGTGTGGAGGTGATTGTGTTTCTGAATGTTGTGTAGATTGTAGTTGTATTTGTTCTATGCTTTCTTTGAAAGTGGCGGAAGGACTAATTGGGAAGACACTTCAAAACTATGGGGCACACTTCGTAAGAAAGGTATCGAACTTGAGAATTGATGAGCCATGGATGAAGGGTGCCTCTTTAGATTGTAGTTCCTTTGTGATATGCTTAGGAGCACTGAGACCGGTGATCTGGAATACGTTTTTGAATTCTTATGGCGCGAGAGTTCGAACTATGTTAAGTGGTGTGAGTTACTATTGTCCTCACTAAAGAGGCGCTTGCCCAATTTCAAGAATGCCTCTGGTGAAGAACTTTGTGATGAATTATGCATTATAGATGTTGAGAATTGTACAGAAAGCAAAATCAGGTCTTTTAAGATTTTCCAAGGAAAAAAATCATCCTCGACATCCAAAGCTTTGAAAGAAAGTAGTCATGTGGTTAAGGAATGTGTAACACCTTTGGAGGCGAACTGCAAGGCTACTCCGATCTCGTTATCTCAAGAGAACGACATGATAGAAGCTGCAAAAAACCTTGATGGTAATGATGATCTTTTGTTTCCAATTACACTTATATTTGCATTTGCTAAGGTGGTGTTTGGTTCACAGAACGGGATTCAATGGAATTGGAATCTATCGAAGGAATTTGACTTTGAAGGAATTGGGATGGAATTTGACCATGCCTTTAGTTGGTGTGAATTCAATCCTTTCACTTAAGCCAACGTGGAATTCAATAGAATTCAAAGGGTCCCATCATGTTGATTATGTGAACCAAACACCACAAAGGAATATGTCTATCCAATTCCGTTAAGTTCTTTTGAATTCCGTGAACCAAATAGCCCCTTAATGTTCATGTTTGAGTAACAAACTTGTCTTCTTTCTTGATGTTGTTTTACAGTTTGTTTGTCTACATTGAAACGCAAGTGCAATGATCTAGACATAGAGTGGCACATAAAAGATTACTTGAAGAGATATGTAAATGACTCGTACAAGAATATAAGCGACAAAAACGAAGACCGTGAAGGAGCATCTCAAGACCCATTGACCAACAGCAAGGAGATGCATTTGGATGAAAATACAGTAACCATAAAAGCTGAGTATGCCAATGATATGATCAAACTCCGTCTCCCAATCTCATCAGCAACATTTGTAGCTATCGGGAACGAAATTGGCAAGAGGTTTAAGTTGAATCCTGATAATTATAAGCTCAAATGCCTTGACGAAGATGGCGATTGGATTTTATTAACTTGTGATGAAGACATTAAGGTATGCATAAAAGATCGTAGAGATTTAAGTAGCGTTGTTCGCGTGCGTTTGCTTCCTTGATAAAATCATTATGAATCGAGCACCTTAACTTTATCACTAATGCCTATAAATAAAATTGAAAAAAAAAGTGATTTCAAATAATTGACATATAATGACATGTCCTTGAACGATAAAACCAATCATTTAAAAAAAAAATTCCTATGTTTAGACAACACTACAACAGCATGCCGTAGTAGATAGTTGTTAACATGGCTGCACATATAAATATTTGTTCACTAAACAAATAATGTGGGTGTTAATGTGTTATTTATCTTACTAGATGTTCATGACAAAAATATATAAAGTTAGAAAAGTTTTTTGGTAAAAATAAAGCCTTATAAACGATTTATGCATTAGAGATGCTCTAATAGTAAATAAACCCTTTTAGCTTCAAATTAAGATAGAAGTCTAAAAAACAGTAGCCCATAATAAAGGAGACTTATCTCTAGAGTAAATTGTTTTCTTTCTTAATTCTTGTTCACATGGTTTAAAAAGTTCGGGTTTTTGTCTCTATAGTTTGTAATAGTATCTTTTAACAACAATGTGATAACTTTCCTATAATAGAATATAAAAAGTCGAAAACTTTTAAATAGTTATATTCATCTCCAACATCTATTTTATTTTAGCATTGTGATATTAACTATGTTAATAAATATTTAACAAATTTAACAAAATATTGTTTCTCTCCCTATACATTTAATTTGAAAATCTTTTATTGTTGGAAAAAAATAAAATATCATTCTTTTCTTTTTTCTAAAAACTTTTAGAGGTTGTTTTCAAAAGCCCTCCTTGACTAAGTCAAGAGAGCGTTTGTGGATGGATATTTTCTTATTTTAGAATACAAGATGACATAATTAAACTGATTGAAAAATTGTTAAGGGTGTATTTAGTTGTGAAAAAACTTTCTGTTTTTTAGAAAATTTTTCCATGAAAAAATGAAAATTTTTCCATGAAAAATGAAAATTTAGAAAATTTGTTTAGTTGATTCAATTTAGAAAATTTTTTCCAAGAAAATAAAATTTTCATTTTCAAAATTTACACTTGAATTAGAAAACTACTTTTTATAGTTTTCCAATTCTCATTTTCATTTTCCATTTTCATTTTACATTTCCATTTTCAAGTGTCGTCCCCTTCTCGTCTCCGGCCACCGCCACCACCACTGCCACCGCCGCGCTTGCTGCCGCCGGCCACCGCCACTATCGTCGCCGCCACCGGCCACAGCCACTATCGTCGCCGCCACCGGCCACAGCCATCGCCACTCGCCGCCACCGCCGTCATCATGCTACCGTCGTCCCCTTCTCGTCGCCGCAACCACCGTCGTCGCCTCAACCACCGCCGCCACCACCGCCACCACCATTGTCGCCGTCATCGCTGCCGAGGCGTCCAAGGCCCCCGCCATCGACGCGAAGGCCACCGCCGTCGCCGCCAAGGCCACCGCCACCACCGCCGAGGCCCCCGAGGCCACCGCCATCGCTGCCGAGGCCACGGAAGCCACCGCCGTCGCCGCCGAGGCTACCGCCACCATCGCCATCGCCGCCGAGGCCTCCAAGGCCAACGCCATCGCCGCCAAGCCCACCGCCGTCGTCGCCGAGGCCCCCGAGGCCGTCGAAGCCACCGCCACTATCGCCATCGCCACCGAGGCCTCCAAGGCCACCACCATCGCCGCCCGAGGCCTCCAAGGCCACCTCCATCGCCGTGGAAGCCACCGCCTCCACCTTCGAGGCCACCGCCGAGGCCACTGCCACCACCCCCGCCGCCAAACCCACCGCCTCCGCTGTCGCCGCCGCTGTGACCATCGTCACCACCGCCGTTGCAATGGAAAATGGAAAATAAACGAGTTTTCTAATTTTCTAAAAACGGAAAATGAAAACTCAATGATTTCAAGTAAACAAGTTTTCTAAAATTTTCCTAGAAAACTGAAAATGAAAAATCAACTCCATTTTCTGTTTTCATTTTCTTAAAAAACAAAAACAGTTTTCCACAACTAAACAACATAATTTTCTTCTTTTCTACATTTTAACATAGCTTCTTGCTCTTGGAGAGGATACAATTTATTACTATTTTTGTTTTATTATTTACATTTTGATTATGATTTTGTACACACAACTACACATGGCTCATAACTATACACTGTTTTTATCTCTTATCTATACTATATATATAAAAGAAATAACTCAAAAAAGTGGTTATTTAGTCAAGATAACCGTTTTTCAAACATTACACTTAGCACCCCTCTAATTAATCTTTTAGTTTACTTTTAATCCTTCACTTTTTCATTTTTCATTTTAAACTTTATCATATTAACACAAATAATAGTATATAGAGTAAAATGAATTAAAAAAATACATTTCTTTTTATTACAAATTATATCATTGTATAGGTCTCGTTAATACCTTCGAAACAAGCCTAATATTGAATATTTTTTTTGATTTAATCATAGTATTAATTATCAAATATATATATGCAATAGTTAGTTTTATACTTCTCACGTTCTAATTTTTTATTTTAAACTCATATGAATTAAACTTTTTTATATCTATACTACTTTAATAAGACTCTTAATTAGTTTTTTAAGAACAACTAAATTATTCAATTTTACAACTGCAAAAACACTTTGTACAAACCTTGGATGCATAAATTGAAAACTACTTTCCTTCTTCCTCCCACGTTTCATACCCCTGATTTTGTCATCCCTGCGTATTCTTCCCCACATCTCCTTCTCCATTTTTGCTCTTGTTTCATTCTGGTAATTGGCAAAACTCTTCGACCAGTCACTCGCAATTCTGGTAAGACCGATGTTAATGGAGATTGTATTACATGTTTAGACAGCAATTTTTTGGATCAAAACTTGATTTTAGTTTCAGTAATTTGTGACATACGTTAATTTGATTTTTTCATGTTTTCCTGTATAAACAAGAACAATGTTACTGGAAATTATGTTTGATGTTTAGGAACCAGTTCATTGGATCAGAACTTGTTTTGAGTTTGAATAATTTGTATTTTCGATATGATCTGGTTCATATTATTGATTTTTATGTAATTTTGTTCAATTGGTGTAATCTAATCTAATTTGTCTTATCAATGTTCTTTGTGGGTTTAAAATTCGTTAGCTTTGATAATTCATTTAGGATATACCGATAACCCATACACTATTGGACTAAAAAAATGTGGTTTCAAATAAAATTTTATTACCCGCTGCATCGCGCGGGTATACTGACTAGTACTTAAAAAGTAGAATCTAAAGATGAAAATAGCAATGACTAACAAAAAAAAATTGTAGTTTCAATTTTCAATACCACATACACAAAAATCAAAATTATTACTAACCGGTTGATCGAAAATCGCACTTTATTCTATTTCAAAGACAAAATTGCAACTTAGCCAATAGTAGAAGGACGTTTCCTGTAATTTCCTCAAAAGCTTACATATAAAACATCTGTGTGAAAGATGAAAGATCACTACTGGTAACAAATTGAGCCCTAAAAATGGCAGACGTTCCAGATCGATTCTCCACATTCCTTGAAACGTTTCCATCACAGGTTGAAGACAAGATCAGATCCGCATTCGATAGCCTTACTGATCCCGATTTGATGGGCTTAATTCAGTTTTGGTCGCCGGTAAAAACCACCGCCGGCCGATGGTTTCTCACAACTTCCGATCAACCTTTCGCCCTACCAGAAACCGACGAACAACTCCAGAAATACAGGTCGATTTCCGTCAGGTATCAGTACAGTATTGATGATGTGAATAAAAACCTAGATTTTGAAGATGATCCTACCATCATAACTACTGGTTCAAAGGCCACTGTGTTTATCAACCGAATGCCGGAGTTACATCCGGATCTGACGGTTGCTAACCGGGCAGATCCGTTAGTGTGTGCTGCTTTGGAGTGTCGGTTTACTCGGTCGATCGTGGTGCCGGTTTTCGATCCTCCGCAAAGGTGTTGTGTTGGTGTTGTCGAGTTTTGTGCGACGTTTTATCACGAACTTGTTCATATGTTTGATGATTTGAGTAGTAAACTTGAGGTTTGTGTTTTGAGCTAGTTTAACAATCTCAAATCAGATTGCATTCATGTGATTTACTTATTTAAGTTGCTTAATTTTTCATCTGAATGATGATATAAACAATCAACAGTTATTGAATTGGTACAAGTTTTAGAGTTTTATTATTATATCTCCCTATTGATTCTCTTTGTTGGTAAAAGCTTCAATGAACCATCATTTTTGTGGTCCGTTAGCTAATTGTATCTCCCTATTGATTCTCTTTGCAGGAAGCGGGTCTCAAAATGTTTGATGCACGAGAACGTTTGCCATACAAAGTAAGTTTCTAAAAAGTTCATATGTAGGTTGTGTCTGCCAAACGAGCTGATAAGGTAGGTGGTAGCTAATGCTGTGTTTGGCAAACATAAGCTAGCTTATAAGCTAGTACATGTTTGGATGGACAATAAGCTAGCTAGCTTATTGAAACGCTAGTTGGAGTAGTTAGGAGCTTTTTGTAGCTTTTTCCAATTATACCCTTATTATACTCCAACTAGCTTGTTTGGATGGACCATAAGCTAGCTAGCTTATTGAAACGCTAGCTTTTTAGTCAACAACCAGCTTATCAGCTCATTTTCCAAACACAACCTAATAAGCTAGCTAGTAGCTGATAAGCTAGCTTATGAATAAAATATGTTTGGCAAAAACTGGCTTATGAGTATGTAAAATGACCAAAAATGGTATAATTGGAAAAAGATACAAGAAGCTCTTGAAACACTACTCCAACTAGCGCTTCAATAAGCTAGCTTATTGTCCATCCAAAACATGTGCTAGCTTATCAACTAGCTTATTTTTGCCATACACAGCCATACTGTGATTCTTCTGTCATTGGAATAAATGTTAGTGCACTTGCCTCTCAAATCTTGAGTGCAGAAGTTGCATCATCTTAAAAGATGTTACTGAAATTTGTAATATTTTTTCAATTATTTGTTCTCTACTACAAATTGGATGTTTGTAAATACTTTATATGAAACAGACTATATGCGGTCTCAAACATGCTAAAGATGAAATCGATGAGGCATTAAAGTTCATTTGGCAAACGAATCGCTTGGATTTTGCTCAAGTTTGGGTTGCTTATAAGGATGAGGACCATGTGGCATATTCATCTTCTATGGAGGACAATCAATCAAAACGGAAGTTAGGGTTCAAATTGACAGAGTGTTATGATGATTCTTATTCTGATTATTATGTTTCTGAACGTTTTGATGGTTATGGTAATATTTGTTATATGCTTCCTTTGAAAATGGGGGAAAGACTTGCTGGGAAGACGCTTCAAAGCCAAGAACCACGCTTCTTAAGAAAGGTTTCGACGTTGAGTGATAATGAACCAATGATGGTACTTCGTTCCAATGATCGTGAGGGTCTCCCTTTTGATTGTAGTTACTTTGTGATATGCCTAAGTAGCAACGAGGCTAGTGATGTTGAATACGTGTTTGAATTCTTATGGTGCGAAGGTCAGAACAATGTTAAGTTGTTGGAGTCACTATTGTTCTCACTAAAGTGGTGTTTGCCCAATTTCAAATATGCCTCTGGTGCAAAACTTTGTGATGAATTACGCGTTATAGATGTTGAGAATTCTACAGAAAGTGAAGTCAAATCTTTTAAGATTTTCCAAGGAAAGATATCATCATCGACATCCAAAGCAGTGGCGGACCTATAGCCAAACCACTGGGGTCTGATGACACCAGTAAACTTTCAAAAACAATTAAAATATTACCTTAATTTTTTTCAAACCCATATGTTTTATCTTATTTGACCCCATTGAAAATCAAGCCTCCTGACAAATTGAATGCCTCCAATCTTTTATACACCATTCATCAAGCTAGTAACCCCACTAACCCTTTTACCTAGGCATTAGCTTTTAGTATTTTTTTAACCTTTAGTCTATTTATTATTTAATATTAAGTTAATTACTTATTTGTTGTTAATATAGCTATGTTATTTAGTTATTTATAAGTAATATATATATAATATAAAATCAATATTTTATCTTGATTTTGCTTATGTTATATGTACATGAAAGTATTAGATCTCAAAGAAACAAATAATATTTCACAAGGACCAACGAAAAAAAGTCTATGGAAACAAAAGATGTAGGTTAATTATGCCTTGGGATTAACTAGAGCAATTTGGTTAACTAAACTCCGACCCCAGTCGTTAAATTTTCTGGATTCGCCACTGATCCAAAGCATTAGGAAAAAGGAGACGTGTGGATAAGGAATGTTTGTCGTCTTTGGAGGTAAAAGGCAAAACAACTCCAATCCCGTTATCTCAATCAGACATGATAAAAGCTGCAAAAAACCTTAATGGTAATGGTAATGATGGGATTATTTTCTAATCATACTTGTAATATTTACATTTGCTTAATGTCCGAATAACAAATGTCTCCCCTTTCTTGATGTTTTACAGGTTTTTTGTCTACAATGAAACGCAAGTGCAAGGATCTAGACATAGAGTGGCAAGAAAAAGATCATTTGAAGAAAAACGTAAACTACCTTTACGAGAGTCAAAGCGAAAGGAATGACGAGGGTAAAGCAGCTTTGCAAGGCCCCTTGGCCGACAACAAAGAGGTGTGTTTGGATGAAAATACTGTGACCATAAAAGCAGAGTGTGAAGAGGATATGATTAAATTCACTCTCCCAATCTCGTCAGCAACATTTGCAACTATTGTGGAGGAAATTGGGAAAAGGTTTAAGTTGGACCCTGCTAATTTTAGGCTCAAATACCAAGACAAAGATGGTGATTGGATTTTGTTAACTTCTGATGAAGACATGAAAATATGTATGAAGGAGTGGAGAAATTTAACTAGCCCTGTTCGACTACTTTTGCTACCACAACTACCGGATCCATATTTTTGTTAAACCTCTGGAGCATAGTTTATTTTATGTGAAGTCGATATCAACTCGAGCACACCAACACATGACTTGCCAAAATGGTTCAAGCACAAGCAAAGGTTTCACAACTTTCTTTACTTTTTGTAGACTTGTTTCGGAGCTTTGCTGATTGGTTAATATAGTGTTTTTGCATATAACAATTCCATAGTTTATATAGGTTGTCTCGAATTGTGCCATTTTGGTCTTCTTGGTAATTGGGAAGGTTCTGAATGCATATTATGTGTTCTCCATCACTTGCCATCCACTTGAATTGATGCTACACTGTCATAAATAATGGGTCATCGAAGGAAAAAGAAGTTTCTGGGTGAACTTAAAAATTAGATTTAGGTTGATTTTTCTAATATGGAGTTCCTTCAGCAAACTTAGTTGCTAATTGAAGGAGCAATAAGCCAAGATTGTGTTCTTAGACTAATCAATTCAGGGAGGGAATTCTTATAAGAAGTCAATTTTTTGGACAAAATGCAGGGGTTTTGTGCTCTGTTGTAGACACCCCCTTAACTACTCACCTTAAAGGATTAATTGGAAAAGAAAACCACAATTGTTGCCTTGCCCAGATGGTTGGGATGGTTTATAATCAAAGTGGAATACTTGGGTTTTAATCTTCTATGGCGCACTTACTACCTATTTTTTATTTTTGTTAGTTAAATTTTTACCCAATTGTCAATCTATCATGTTCTTTTTATTGCTAAAATTCTTTTGAACTTTAGAATACTTGCATCTATGTAATTTTTATTAACTATTTTTGTATTATCAATAACGATACTTTCAGACTTCAGCAACTCCAAAACACCATTTAAACATTTACAGCCTCATTTACCTTACCGGATATGGGCCAAGAGTCTTGCCCGATAAAGGAGAAGATTAGGATGGAGATATTACCTGGCAAGTGAGAGTGACAACTTAAATGATAAATTGTTGCATATGATACCATTTTTTGGACCAAAATCTTATCGGATATGGGCTAAGAATCTTAGAGTTAAGTGCCAATTAGGGTAAGCGTTTGGGTATCTAGCCGAAGGCTATCCGACCCCACCAAGATATATGCAAAGTTTCACCACTACCAAGAAACCTGTTATAGAAATGTAAAATACTGAACAAGCCTCGATATTCTTTTAGTAACAACGCAACACTGTCAAGAATTGCGATAATGAACCTTTAAGAGCATCTCCAACAGATGTCGTCGATAGAATTAAGAAACCTAGTCAACAACTCAAGTTCAAAAATTCTTTTGGGCTACAATCGAACCCATTGTTCTACAAAACAGTCGAGTCGTAAGCCTCAAGGTGCGCCTCTTGTTGAGCCGGCGTAAAATCGTCGATAAGGCATCACCTTGTATGGTGCCAATGATGTGTACGCCTTACAAGAAAGGGGCGATGAAGAGTTTGTGAGGCGGTGAAACTATGAAGAGGCATCCAACTTTTAAAGGCTTAGAGTTTTAGTGGGTGAAACTTGATGGAATCTTGTAAATTCCACAATCTAAGGAATGCATCATGAGCCGTTTGGGTGATCTGGACAAAGGGGATCAGCCACCGCCATGGCTGCAACATGTTGCCCCGCCAAGATACAGGACAAGTTTCACCCACTTTCCATAAACCTATTATCAAAAAGGTAAAATACAGAACAATGTCATCAAGCTTCAATATTATTTTTGGTAACAATAACCTGTAAAAGCATCTCCAACAGCACTTGTTGACAGAATTAAATTAAGGACCCTAGCAATCAGCTTCAAAAATGACCAAAAATATTAAAACAACATATATGAGGATGGTGATATATGTTAAAACAACCTTGCAAAACTCAAGCAAAAAACAAAGAGACATTCATCTAAGGCTAGGATTAAACGACATCTTGCAATTTTTTGACAGAATTTGAAAAATCGTAAAACCGTAATCCATTACAAATTCTAAGTGGAATAAGTAAAGCAACAATACCATCTAAAAAGCCAATCATAAAAAAACAAGAAAGACAAACCATTCACTTGTAAGGAAAAAACATAGATTATAAGAAGTAGCCAAGTGCCAATGTTTATCATGCATTTTCTCATCAATATCCCTGCCGCAACCTTCTTTGTATGTCATCGATAGATAGTTGTTAGCATAGCATTCACAAAAGTTTTTAAGAAGCAGAACATGATATGGACTCAAGGTATGTCATTTTATAACAGATAGGTCCCTCTGACTAACTATCCTCTAACTAGGGGTGAGCATCGGAACCGGGTACCCGCTTTTGGAACCGGAACCGCTTTGGAACCGTCGGTTCCGGAACCGGAACCGGTGTGATTGGTTCCGGTTCCGGTTCCTAAAATAAGGAACCGATTGGGACCGGTTCCGGTTCCGGTTCCCATTTTTTTGGAACCGCTAACCGCCGGGTACCCGCCGGAACCGGTTCCATTACATTTTAATAAAAAAAAATTATATGTTTATTATGTTTAATGTTAATATATCTTTAATGGTTGAGTGACAATATATAACTTGAACTGATATAGAATTCATTAACATGCATATGTTTGGAATTTGACTTGTAGCTTACTGATCTTATGTTGAATGAGAATAGTTTTTAAAAAATTATTTAGAATCTAATTATTTTCTACACAAAAGCAATTTTGATATTAATTGTACAGATTAGACTTATATATATGACATACATATACATAAATTTAGTTCTTATATGTCATATTTATCACTTAAAAGTTGCTATTTTATTACATTTATAGTGAACGGAATTTTTAAATAAAGTAAAAACTTGTCACCGCCGGGTACCCGGTATCGGAACCGGTTCCCGCCGGTTCCGGTTCCGGTTCCAAACTAAGAAGAACCGCTTATAGCGGTTCCGGTTCCGGTTCCATCATTCAAGGAACCGCCGGTTCCGGTTCCAGTTCTGGTTCCGTGAAAAAAGGCCGGGTACCCGGTTATGCTCACCCCTACCTCTAACCCCTCTGTTAACTTTGAGGGTACTTTCGTCCTTTTCCATCTTTTGTCTTATGTGAGGGACCAATATCATAAAAACCACACAAACCACAGGGACCAAATCCGTTATTTTTAGAAAATAAATTTTTTTAACTTTTATTCTTAAATTAATTAATTATTATATTTTAATATACATTAAGTATTATACTTTAAGTTTAATTTTATATTTAAACATATTTCTATCAAATAAAATATTACTACAAATATATTAACTTATTTTTTTAATTTATTAATATAACTAATTATTATAGTGTAATATACATGTTATTAATAGATATATTTTACTCTTTTTTTTGTGTGATTTTTTGGGTTTTTATTTATTTCGCATTGAAAAGTAAACAACAAGAGTTATTTTAGCGCTTCCCGGTGAACTCAACTCTCACTCTTTATTTCTCAACACAAAACATATAAAGTCCACGAAAAAAACAGATGAGAAAAATATATCAATATGCATCTCAAATTGGTGAGAAAAAAATATGATTAGTTTTTTGGTGTAATTTATTTCACTCAACTTTTATATACGAGACTGTAAACATCGATTTAATCATATGTGTTAGATCAGTTTACCTTTTAATGGTTCATATACTTTATTTTCTATAGAATCTCACTATATATATATATATAGAGGGAAAATAAAATGAACACCATGCAAATGTTGCATACCTAAAGAACCAATGAATTAATGCATTTTATAGAAATATTGAAGGTTCATTTATTATGATTTAAATATTTATAGAAAGTAATTAGAGTTCATTAATTATAGTCACCACTTATAATAGGAAAAATATCAATGTATTTATGAATCCATATATCCATTAAGACTAGATGGATGGTTGAGATTGGTTCTTAAGGTGTGCAACAATTGCATGGTGCTCATTTGATTGAGCCTCTAATCAACTTAAAGTATAATAAATAGACTTAGGATCAGGTGAGACCAAGCTGTTACCGTGAGACCAATACCTAACGTATGAAACTTCAAAAAAAAAAACCGTGAATGTACATAAAACTCGAATACGCAGACCTAAAATTCACTTTCGATGCAAAAAAATATCGAAAACAAGCTAAAAAACGAAACCTTCACAGCTCAAGTTCTGTGAAGGTTATATATATAATGCGAACCTTCACAAAAAAAACTGCTGTGAAGGTTTCGTTTTTTAAGCTTTTTTTGGAATTTTTTTTCGATAGTTTTTTTAGTATGTTTTAACGATGAATGTTCAATTTTTTTACCTTCATAAATGTTTTGATGTGAAGTTTCAAGTAAAATATGTTGGTCTCACCGGTCTCAGCAAAAAGGCTTGGTCTCACCGGAACTTAACTCATAATAAATAATATATATATATATATAAAACATAGTAATTAATATATATATATATATATATATATATTAAATTATAATAACTAATATGCGTTTACATGTAATTAAAAATATGTAAAAATTCAACTTAAAAGTATAGACTTAGGATCATGTGAGACCAAGCTGTTATCGTGAGACCGCGTGAGACCAATACCTAACATTTGAAACTTCATAAAAAAACACCGTGAATGTACATAAAACTCGATTACGCAGACCTAAAATTCACTTTCGATGCAAAAAAACATCGAAAACAAGCTAAAAAGCGAAACCTTCACAGCTCAAGTTCTGTGAAGGTTACATATATATAATGCGAACCTTCACAAAAAAAAACTGCTGTGAAGGTTTCGTTTTTCAACCTTTTTTTGGGATTTTTTTTTCAATAGTGTTTTTTAGTATGTTTTAACGATGAATGTTCAATTTTTTTTACCTTCACAAATGTTTTGATGTGAAGTTTCAACTAAAATATGTTGGTCTCACCGGTCTCACCAAAAAGGCTTGGTCTCACCGGAACTTAACCCTAAAAGTATAATATATATATATATATATATATATATAATAGTTAGTTATATTAATAAATTAGAATAAAATAAATAAATATTAGAGTAAATTACAATTTTGGTCCTTATGGTTTACACTCATTATCAAATTTGGTCCCTCTTATAAACTAATTACAATTTTGGTCATTGTGGTTTGCTCTTTATTTCAGTTTTGATCCTTTTGATTAACTATGGTTAAAAAAAGTAGTTAATATCTTTGTCTTTTCTTCTTTTTTGTCTTATTAGATCTTATAGTAAGTTACAATTTAAGTCCTTTGATTTATCTTTTTTCATTTTTGTCTTTCTTACAACTTTATTATTCATTTTATATCACTTATTAGATTAATTATTTAATGATATTTATATTTAAAAAATGTACTTTATTTTCTAAATAATGTCTTCAAAAACTTTTGTAAATATCTTAAAATGAATTCATTATTGATTATTAAAATTTTTATGCATATATATATATATACAAATCCATTTACATTAATGCAAAAAAAATATTTTCTATTTTAAGCTAGGTTCATAAAATATATCATTTTTTTCTTAATAATGTTATAAGATAATAGAAATTTATCTGTTATTTAATTTAAAAAATGCATTGTTTCAGATAACTTTTTTTTCATTATTGTAGCCATTTAAATTACTGGTTTGATCGTCTAGCCATTTTCTTGTAAAATTTTACAAAATAGATGGATTATTTTCGTTTAAAAAAATGGTTAGAAAAGATTTTTAAGTTGAGTTCAAAATATGTATCATTTTTTCTTATTTGATTAAACATATCATAATTGATTTAAACTAACAAGGTGTAAAAAATTTAAAGTAAAGTTGTAGAAAAAACAAAAATAAAAAGAGACTAACTAGAAGGACTCAAATTGTAATTTAATAAATGATTTAATAAGACAAAAAAGAAGAAAAGACAAAAGATATTAATTACACTTTTAACCATAGTTAGTCAAAAGGACCAAAACTGAAACAAAATCCATAGTGACCAAAATTGTAATTAGTTTATAAGAGGGACCAAGCTTGATAGTGAGTGTAAACCATAAGGACCAAAATTGTAATTTACTCTAAATATTATCATAAATATTTATAGTAATATTTTTGTTATGAAAGAAAATATATTTAAATATAAAATTAAATCTAAAGTATAAATAATTAGTTAATTTAAAAATAAAAGATAAAAAAAAATATATTTTCTAAAAATAATTACGGATTTGGTCCCTGTGGTTTGTATGGTTTTTACGATATTGGTCCCTCACATAAGACAAAAGATGGAAAAAGACGAAAGTACCCTTAAAGTTAACAGAGGGGTTAGATGGTAGTTAGTCAGATGGACCTATTTGTTATAAAATGACATACCTCGAGTCCATATCCGTAATAAATGAAGTTTAGGGACCAAATCCGTAAAAACCACCAAACCACAGGGACCAAATCCGTAATTCACTCTATTAACTATTATACCTCAAGATATCCTTTTAGTCATTTTTTAAGGGTATTTGAGGCTTTGCCCCCACTAATCCCGACAAGATTCACCGACAACTAAAGCATGATGTCCTGAGTTAATTCCTAGTGGCCACAATTTGAAAACGTCTGGATTCGAACCTGGGGTAAGAAGGGTTAACTAGTCACTTCCTCCACAAGCCTTAACCAGTAAGCCACAGCCTTGTAGTTATCATTTTAGTCATTTTACATACTCATAACTTAATTTTTGTCAAACATAATTTATTTATAAGCTAGCTGATTAGCTATTTACTAACTTATTAGTCAATAGCTACCTTTTTAGCCATCAGCTAATTTGCAAAACATATCACTTATTTAGGCTTGGTTTGGCAAGCATAAGCTAGCTGATAAGCTAGCTTATAAGCTAGTCCATCCAAACATGTACCAGGAAGCTAGCTTATAAGCTAGCTTTTTGAAACGCTACTTTGAGTAGCTTATGAAAAGCTTATTGTAGCTTTTTCCAATTATACCCTTATTAATATTAATTATTAAATTCAAAGGTACCCTTTTTGGTCATTTTACATACTCATAAGCTAGTTTTTGCCAAACATAATTTGTTCAACAGCTAGCTTATCAGCTACTAGCAAGCTTATCAATCAACAGCTAGCTTATCAGCTATCCGCTAGCTTATCAGCTACCAGCTAGCTTATAAGCTACGCTTGCCAAACATAGCCTTAAAGTCAATAGATGAATAAGCGGACTTTTCCCGTAATCTTCTAAAAGATTATCTCTTTATAACTATTTGTTTACTTTCTTCTTGAGTTTTTTTTTTAAAGAAAGGAAATAAAAGAGTATAAAAAACATAATAAAAATGTATTATCGCCTTCTTCTATAAAGAAAAAATCACAGAATTTGAAAGGACAATTCTTTCCGTTTATTTCTTCTATTTTTGAAAGTCATGATTTAGAGGAAAATTTCCCGCCTTCCCTTTCTTTTCTTTTTCTTCTCTTCCAATTCCTTTTCCTCCATTTCTATTAAACTCGAGAGAGTAATCTTCAAACTGAGACCTCTAATGGCGACTTCATATTCTCCGGCGGATGTTCTCTCCAGACTTCAAGCAGCCTCTCCAGCCTTCATTCAACGCAAGATAACAACTATATTACACAGCCTCGAAAATCGAAATCGAAACCACAAAGTTATTTCAGTTTTGGGCACCGGTTAAAACCACCTCCGGCAGATGGCTTCTCACAACTTCCGGTCAACCTTTTGCCATTTCTGAAGTAATCGACGATGGCCAAAAATACAGGTCATGCTCTGTCAGGTATCGGTATAGTATCGATGATGTGGTTGAAGTTGAAGTTGAAGAGGACCCTACCATCATAGCTGATGGTGCACCCGCCCGAGCATTCCTGAACCGAATGCCTGAGTTAGTTCCGGATATGAGGGTTCACAGGACGACTCCGTTGGAGTCCGTTGCCGTGCGATGTGGCTTGTTTCGTTCCGTTATGGTGCCGGTTTTTGATCCTTCTGGAACATGCTGTGTTGGTGTGGTTGAGTGTAGTTCAGATCATCCTTACCCTATTATTACTATGTACGACGATTTGATTGAGGCATTCAAGGTTTGTATTTCAACAATCTCATAACAATTCGTTAGATCCTACTATTTTAGTACATTTTTGGATGTGTTTGACAAACTAGATAAGCTGGCTGTTGCTAATAAGTTAACTGGTAACTGATAAACTAGTATATGAATAAATTATGTTTGGCAAAATTAGGGGATTAGTATGTAAAATGACCACAAAGGGTATATTGAGATGTAATAATTAATATTAATAAGGGTATAATTGGATAAAGCTACAAAAAGAAACGCTAGTCCAACTAGCATTTCAATAGGCTAGCTTATAAGTTAGGTTATGGTCCATCCAAACACGTACTAGCTAATCAGTTAGCTTATGGTCCATCCAAACACGTACTAGCTAATCAGTTAGCTTTGGTTCATCCAAACACGTACTAGCTAATCAACTAGCTTATGGTCCATCTAAACACGTACTAGCTTATAAGTTAGCTTATGGTCCATCTAAACATGTACTAGCTTATTAGTTAGCTTATGGTCCATCCAAACACGTACTAGGTTATGGTCCATCCAAACACGTATTAGCTAATCAACTAGCTTATGGTCCATCTAAACATGTCCTAGTTTATCGGTTAGCTCATGGTCCATCCAAACACGTACTAGCTTATCAGCTAGGTTATGGTCCATCCAAACATCTACTAGCTAATCAACTAGCTTATTTTTGCCAAACACAGCCTAAATGATCTAAACAAATAATTATTATTATTGCCACTTATGTTTGCAGAAAGAGGGCCTGAAAACTTTTTGTGCAGCTCCGCCATACAAAGTAAGTTTCGAGAAAACTCATATATATATCTTACGATTCTTCATCATCGAAATAAATGGGTTAGTAGTTAGTATAGCAGTTACTCAAATTTTGAATGAATGATTATATCATGTAAAAAGATGTTTTATAGTTATTGGGATTGTTTATTCAAAGTGTTTATTAACTTATTCCGTTGTGGTACCAGGAATAAGTTATTTTTAGTGTTTGCACGAGGAAAAAGAAAAATGCTTATACTGTTTTGTCAGCACAGATGAGGAGTGTATAATAAGTTATATTTCATTCTAACTTTTTCGAAACTCCTTATCAACTTATTTCCAAGTTACTTGTTTACTCTTTTTTAACCTTATAACCCAAAAACACAAACTTTAGCGAACATTAAAAAAACAACTTATTAGCTTTAGCTTATCACTTTCTGGTGCCTTCATAAGTTAACTCAAAACTGCATTTCAACATCACATAAGTTGATAAACACTTTTACAAAAAAAAACCATAAGTTGCTTATTGGATGTGTGTAAATACTTTTTACTCTTGAAACAGACTGTAAGTGGTCTCCAACATGCCCGCGACGCAATTCTGAAGGCATTAGAGATCATTTGGCAAAAGTTACGTGTAGATTTAGTTCAAGTTTGGATTGCTTATAAGGATGAGGATCATGTGTCATTTTCATCTTCTTTGGAGGACAGTCCGACAAAACGAATGTTAGGGCTCAAATTGCTACATTATATTGGTGATGATGAATTATATGACGATTATGTTTATACATGCTTTTGTGATCATAGTTGTATATGTGACATTCCTTTGAAAATGGGGGAAGAAGGACTTGTTGGGAGGACACTTGCAAACAGTAAACCACGCTTTATGAGAAGGCTTTCGAAGTTGAGTGATAATAATGAGCCACTGATGATACTCGGTCACAATTATTTTGACCCTGTGGGTGGTGATCCTTTTGAATGTAGTTGTTTTGTGATATGCTTGAGGAACACCGAGACCGGTGATTTCAACTATGTTTTTGAGTTCTTATGGCAAGAAGTTCCGGACTATGTTAACTTGATGGAGTCAATATTGTTGTATATGAGGAGGTGTTTGCCCAATTTCAAATACGCCTCTGGTGGGGAACTTGGTGATGAATTACGCATTATCGATGTTGATAATTCTACAAAAAGCAAAATCGAATGTCTTACGATTTTCCAAGGAGCCGAATCATCATCGGAGTCAGAAGCATTAGAAAAAAGGAGTAGTGTGGGTGAGGGATCTTTAAGGGCATTGAAGGCGAAGTGCAAGACAACTCCAATCTCATTATCTCAAGAGGGCATCATAGAAGCTGCAAAAAACCTTTATGGTAATAATGATCTTTTGTTTCCAGTTGAACTTGTTTTTACATAATTGGTATGATTTTGTTTGTTCCGGTACCAAGTTTGGTATATAACCACTTGAACCCTTTTGTTTAATGTCTGAATAACAAATCTCTTATTTCTTGATGTTGTTTTACAGTTTCGTTGACAGGATCTAAATTAATATCAAGATCAGAAAACTTAATCAAAGAAGTTTGCAGAATAACACTTTGATTATATGAAGAAAACAATGGATTTGTAATAAACTGAATGTGTATTGATTTCAATAGCTTAATGATTACAAACACAAGCCCCAATCTGTTTGAACAGGCTCAAACAGACGTGCAAATCTTCTCAATTGCAGGGATTCCAAGAACAATCTTGAGGCTAGAATTCTAAAACAAAAGCTAATGAAAACTGATTACTAGAACAATAAAACCTATTTGCTATTTATACAATTACAATAAGGAAAGTAAATCTACTCTAGATCAGCTCCAAAATAATCGTATATATCCCATATCTTCTCAACAAAATCCTTTCCTTATCGTTATCTTTTCAGTACATCAGCAGTGGTAACTTTCATTAGCCGTGGTAACTTTGACAGCAGTGGTAACACTTCAACTAGCAGTGGTAAATTTGTTAACTCACATACCAGTAGTGGTATCTTCAGATCAGTTCTTCAGCAGTAGTAATCCCATAGCTAGCAGTGGTAATCCTCAGCAGTGTTAACCAAAAGATCTTCAGCAGTGGTAATGCATCAGACTCAACAATCTCCCCCTAACTTAATTTCTCAACATAAGGAGCTAAGTTTGTGAGTTTGATCTTCAAGTAAGTCTTTATCTTCTTCACCAGCAGTCTTGCAGCTTTTGTAGGTTCACCACTTGTACTCAGATTTACATTCATCATGCACTGCAGCCTTTGTATATCAAGTGCATCAGTTTCACATTCTTCAAGATAATACTCCATGTCTCCATCATTGATTCTCAGACTGTAAACCTTGCATTTTTCAAACCACCTCCACTCTTTCACAGATTCACAGTTTCTACTCCTTACATCTAGAAGTCTGAATGGTTCAAACAACCAAAACAAACAATCTAGTGCAGCCTTCCTCTTTTCAGCTTGATCAGGATTATCTCTGTCATTCACAGCTACATTAATCACTGTGCATCTCAGTTCATACAACTCCTGCAGATTCTTTCTTGTACAAGCTTCTAAGATACATCCAGTCAGAATCACAGAGTTCTGAACCATCATCCAACCTTATAACATATCTCAGATCTTGATCAACACCCCAACCAGTGACTCTCTTAGCTCTTTGCTCTATCATCTTCTCATCAAAATACCTTTTATTCACCTCCAGAAGTTGTTCTCTCAATCTTTCCATCAACTCTTTATCAAGTTCAGATAAGTTTTTTGCTTTCTCTTTCACTTCCAACATACTACCCATCATAATTGGCTCAAAATCATATCTCTTGTCCATCAGGAAGAAGCTCATTCTCCCTTTCTCAAAATTTACTGAAAACACCCTATTTTCATAGGTGTTCTAAGAGATAACTTTTCCTTCACCCACACTGTCATTCTGATCTCTTTTTCTATTCTTCTTCAGCTCGGCCTTGGTCTTTGAGAAAGCAAACATCATCTTCAAATCTTCAACAAGCAACCTAGCTTCCTCAAAGTCTTCAATCTCCTTAGTACAAGCAATCTCATACATCTTCTTTAGATCAGCTCTAGACAGTTTTCTGAAAATTCCAAGGTTGCTGGCAAACACTTCATTAGTTCCATCACTTCTGAACACCTTGAAATAATCAATCTGATTATTCTCAAAGAATATCCACATTGAAACATTGGAAGGTTCTTCAATCTCTTTGGTCATCTTTCCCTTTTTGGCAATTGACTTCTTCCTCTTTTGCTTAGGTGACTCAACACTTTCAACCTCTTTGCCTTTTTGTGTTAGGGATTATGTGCAGAATTGACAAACCAAGTGATTACACATCCAATGTTGCAAGACACTTGAGGGTCACACCTGTGAGGACCTATAAATCGAATAAGTTAAATGAAACCCGGAAATGGGAGTTAGGATTTATAATAGTGAATTATAAATCAATTGGGTATTTTCAGTCAGAATTCCCAAAGTTGGAGGGCTATTAATTAATTAGAAGATTGTATATTTATTTGATAAAATAAATATATAATAGTTAATTAATTAGTTTTATATATATTAGATAAATATATATATAAAAGATTGTCATAAGCAAATTCTTTTCCAATAATTAAAAAGGGAAAGAATTTGAGATAACTATTATATGGAAACTGAATATTGTTCAAACTGTGTTTTTTCCTCCATATAAATAAGGCTTATGGGTTAAGGAAAAATTAAGCTTTTTCAGCTAACAAAAATCAGTTCCAGTTTCTCTCTCCCTCTCTCTCTCCAGCCGGCGACACCCCCCCTTTTCGGATTCCAGTTTCGGTTTTCCAATCTTCGGGTTTTCATTCGGTTCAACTAGAAGAACATTCGTTGGTCGATCACCGGTGGACTAGTTCTCGAGCAATCCAGGTGAATCATCTAAACCATTAGAATTAATTAAACTAGAACGATTAAAGATCAATGAGCATTTAAGGGTTTTTAACTTTATCGCTTCCGCATGATAAGATCGAAACAGTGTGTATTTGATCATATGGGTTTTATCAGTTTGATTGTTAAACCTATGGGATCTATTAAACCAGTGAGGTTTTTGAGATCCGTGTTAACCTTCGAGTCAGTTTGATCCGAGGATACCCATAAAAACCCAACATTTTGCTCAGAAGGAATGATGTTCTCAACTTTCTCAGCTTCTTTCTCTACCTCTTTCTCAGTTCCTTGGACAACTGTCTGAACAGGATCAGCCACAGTCTCCTTAGTCATCTCCCTATCAACCTCAGGATTACCTTCAGTAGTAACCTGGTTTTCACTTTGATCTCTCTTTCTCTTTCTTTGAACCAAAGCAACCTCCTCAGTTTCAATATGTTGTTCTTCCAAGGCTTCCAAATGCATTGCTTCTCTGGTGACATTGTACTTGTTCTCAATTGTTTCCAGATCCCACCTGGCAAAATATTGAACTGGCTTTCCAAGAGCACCAGACAGATATCTCACCATTATCCTTCTCTTTTCTGTCATAGCCTTTGAAGTTGTCTTCTTTTGAGTCTTTTTCACAGGCTTCTTCTTTTCAACCTCTGGTTCTTCCTTATTCCACTCTTCTTGCATTTTCTCAGCCTCAATTCTGTCTTTCTCAGCAATCCTTGCCAACTCCTCTTTTCTTTTCTTTTCTTCTTCCTCTTCAATTTGTAGAATCAATTCATCAGTAATAATATCTTCAGTTACTGGATTCACTACTGGCTTGAATCCCATCTCCTCATCATCAGACTCAACCAGATTCTCTTCCACTATCTTCTCCTTGCCCTTGTCTTTTGGATCAACAATGACCTCATCTTTCTTCTTTGTTATTACAGGCTCTTTGATAACTACACCCTTGGTTGTTTGAGAAACGTTAGGCAGTTTCAAAAGTAACTCAGCAACTGTAACTTCATCTTCATTCACTTCCAAAGCAGTTTCAGCTTCAACCCCTGTGCCAACTTGTTTGTTTTCCTCCTCCTTAGCTTCAGTCTCCATCTCAACTGCAGGTTCATTCACAACCTCAGTTTCCTCAACAGCAACAGACTTTTTCTTCTTCTTAGACTCCCCCTTTACCTTAGATTTCCTCTCCCCCTTTGTGAATGCAACCAAAGTGGAGTATCTTTTGTTAAGTGATGCAATCCTCAAATGCATAGAGGCAACCAGAGCACCCTGAGACTTGATCTTGTGGAGCAATTCTCCAATCATTGCATCCTTATCCTTGATAAGCTGATTTTGTACATCAACCACTTCCTCCAGCAGATCCAACCTTTCTTCATGGGACTTGTGCTTTTCATCATGGATGTGAAAGTTCTTTTCATATGCCTTCAAATCCTTAGCAATTGCTGTGAAATTATCCATCAATTCTTGGTGTGAAAAACTGCCCTCACCAGGTTTAGGAGTGTGTACCTCCATTACTGGATCTTTGAGCTTTTTGACACTAGTCTTCAGCCTTGCTGAAGCACTAGATGCCCCCTTGGTTTCTTGGCACCTGGGACCTCCCTTTGATTTCTCAATAGGAGTTGCCGTGGTGGGGGTCTTATCAATGTTCAAACTGTCCTGATGCACACCTTGTGCAACATCAGTAGTTTGAGCCTCACCAACCACATGCCCTTCCATCTCCTTAGAGGGCACCTTCTTTACACTTGAGTGGGGCATCACTCCAGGGGTTTCCCTTTGGATATTATCAGAAGGAGAGTGCTCCAACTGTTGGCTTAAAGGCTCTTGGGGTTTAGAACCAGAGGAGGAAAGAGCTCCCCTGTGCTTTCTGATATATTTTTTGAGTGAGGGGGTGGGGGTAGAACCAAGGGACTGAGGGATTGTATCAGTGTTAGGTGTGGGTAGGTCATCAGTGGGTATGCTTGATTGTGAGGGCAGCAAGCCTGATGCCTCACCTTGTGGGTGGTTCACTCTCATCATTGTAGAGAACAATGGAGTGAAGTGGTCATTAGAGCCTTGTGCAGGTCTCTTCATATTGGCAAACACCTTATGACCAAGAGCAGAGCTCTTATAGATGTCACCATGTATTGGTACAGCCGTCAATTCTTTAGTGATAACTTCTTGGACAAATCTTGGGAACATATAAAAAGTTTTGACTTTAGAATTGTTAATGTTCTCAAGATTATACACAAGATCATCAAAAATCATCTGAGAAAAATTAAACACCTGATTTGTGGCTAGACAGACCAAAGCAGAGGCAATGGTGCTGCTAAACTCACCAAAACTGGTGGTTTTCTTTGAAAAACAATGCAATAGGGTATGCACAAAAAATCTCCATTGAGGGCAAAACTAACTCTTAAGATATTTCAAAGAGGTTTGGGAGCCTGCATACCCCATTCTTAAAAGATTTTCCATTATGGATTGAGTGGAAAGCATGGTTATACCTTTGTCATCATGGAGTTTCAGATGAAGTCTGATCTTCGCAGGGGTAAGGATGAGGGATTGACCACAGATTGTGGTGTTAATCGATTTCACCCCTTCAGATTCTACGACAACAGCATTTGCCCAGAAATCTTGCATATGTTGTACATAGATCACGGGAGCAAATGTGGCCGCATATGCAATGTGTGTAGACGCCAAGAAATCAACAATATCCTCAAAACCCTCAGAATCACCATCTTTTGATAGATAGCCGACCTTGTTGTGATCTTTAACAAACTACAGCGAATCCATTGGTAATCGATGAAGAAACCCTAAACAAATTGTGAAATCAGTTCGTAAATTGAAAGTAGAATGAGAATTCAAGAACGCAGAGAGAGAATGGTAGCATAATAGTAAACGTTTTTAGAGCAAAAAGCCAAGAATAGCCGTTTATGAAAAAGGCGGTCAAGTTAGGGCTTTTATACTAAACTGATGAGCAGGGGTAACTACCACCAACAGTGGTAACGAACACAAGCAGTGGTAAGAATCTCAATCAGGGATAAGCTACACTAGCAGTGGTATTCGTTAAGTATAAACAAGAGCAGTGGTAAAATACACGTGCAGTGGTAATTACTCATGTCATTTTAAGAGCAGTGGTAAAAACACAGAAGCAGAGGTAATTACAAGTGCCAAATAAAAGCAGTGGTAACGAAGGGCACGCAGTGGTAAAAACCCGTGTAAGTTTAAAAGCAGTGGTAATTACTCATTCAGTGGTAAAGACACGTATGTAGAGAAAAGTAGTGGTAATTACACTTGCAGGGGTAAAAAGACACATATAGAACCAGCGGTGGTAAAAATCAAGCAGTGATAACACATAACCATCAGTGGTAACATGCTATTGTATGAGCAGAAATAAAATGCGAATGTACAAGCAGTGGTATTGTGCGAGTGTGCGAGCAGTGGTATTGTGCGAGTGTGCGAGCAGTGGTAAAAACTTAGTGATGAAAATCATGTTTTGTGATAGAGACACTGCTATTAGAAGTAATTCCAACTAAGCAGTGGTAACATCCTCATGCATTGTTTGATCAAACCAAGAACTTCACCATGTATCTGCAACATTCACAAACTCATTAAAATACCAATAAAAATAAAAACAAAAAAGGAAGAAAGTATACAGAGAAAGTACAAATAAAAGTGTAATAAAGAGAAGGGTTATTCAGAGTTCATCATTCCAACACTTGTAACCAAAAATGTAAACCTGCCTACATCAAAAGCTTTTGTGAACAGGTCTGCATATTGATCATCAGTGTGGCCTTTCAGAACTTGAATTAACTTCTTTTCATTACAGTCTCTAATAAAATGGTACTTAATCTCTATATGTTTGGTCTTGGAGTGCTTGACTGGATTGTTGACAATACTAATAGCACTGTTATTGTCAATGTAGATTGGTGTCTGCAAGAATGAAAGACCATAGTCCTGCATCTGATTTTGAATCCATAACACTTGTGAGCAGCATTGTGAAGCAGCTATGTATTCAGCCTCTGTTGTTGATTGTGAAACAGTGGTCTGTTTCTTGCATTGCCATGAGACCAACCTTCCTCCCAAGAATTGACATCCTCCTGATGTAGACTTTCTATCTAAGTTTGCTCCTCCATAATCACTATCTGTATAGGCCACCAAATCAAAAGAAGAGTCATTTGGATACCAAAGTCCCAACCTTGGTTGACCCTTGAGATATTTGAATATCCTCTTGACTGCATGTAAGTGTGACTCCTTTGGTCTAACTTGATACCTGGCACAAACACAAACAGCAAACATAATATCAGGTCTAGAAGCTGTAAGATACATTAATGATCCAATCATGGATCTATAATGGTGAACATCAACTTCCTCCCCCTCAGCATCAGCAGTGAGGTGTTTGTGTGTTTCCATTGGTGTGCTGGCTGGTTTTGCATCATTCATTCCAAACTTTTGAAGCATGGTAGCCACATATTTGGACTGATTGATAAATATCCCATCTGTCTTCTGCTTGACCTATAAACCAAGAAAGAAAGTTAGCTCTCCCATAGAACTCATCTTAAATTTCTTATGCATCAGTTCCTCAAACTCTTTGCACATATCATCCTTTGTAGAACCAAAGATGATATCATCTACATAAATCTGCACCAAAAGCATATCAGTCTTTGTCCTTTTGATAAATAGAGTCTTATCAATGACACCTCTCTCAAATTTGTTTTCCAACAAATAGGAGGACAAGGTATCATACCAAGCCCTAGGGGCTTGATGAAGACCATACAATGCTTTCCTCAACTTGTAAACTTTATCAGGGTATTTGGGATCTTCAAACCCTGGTGGTTGACTGACATACACCTCTTCATCTATAGTGCCATAGAGAAAGGCACTTTTGACATCCATCTGATAAACTTTGAATCCTTTGTAAGATGCAAATGCCAAGAATAGCCTGATGGCTTCTATTCTGGCAACAGGTGCAAATACATCATCATAGTCTATGCCTTCTTCTTGAGTGTACCCCTGTGCTACCAATCTGGCCTTGTTCTTGATAACAATGCCTCTCTCATCAGTCTTGTTTCTGAAAATCCACTTAGTGCCAATGACTCTGTGTCCTTTTGGTAAATCCACCAAATCCCAAACATGTTGTAAGACAAACTGCAGCAATTCCTCTTGCATGGCCTCTATCCAACTTGGGTCCTTCATTGCATCATGGGCTTTCTTGGGTTCTGTTTGTGAGAGGAAAACAGAAATCATGCTCAAGTGTGGATTGGGAAGTGATTTGCTTTGCTTCCTTGTAATCATAGGAGACTGAATGTCACCTATTAGCAGAGTAGGTGGATGATTCTTTTGAGTTCTAGTAAGATGCAGGGGTTCTTCAGTCAGATCCACCCCTAGATTTTAATCATTCACTTCTGGTTCTTGATCCCATTGATGTCCCTCTTCTAAAGCAGGTATGCCTTCTAGATTTTGAGAGGGTGAGGATTCCTCAATTGGTTGATCATCACCCTTCTCAGCAGACCCAGGTTCTGTTTGATCATCAACAGTTGACTCATCAGTGGTACATGCATCATTTGAATCAACAAAAGGCATGGGAAACATGACAAATGTAGGACTTGTTTCTTTAACTTGTTCTATACCTGAACCTGTATTCACTGTATAGCTCATATTCAAAGAGTTAGTTAGTGAATCAATATCGAATAGCCAATTGGGACCACTTCCAGGTATGTTAGGAGTGTTCTCATTGCATTTGACATTGTCACTTTCTTCTATGATCCTTGTAGAACTATTGAAAACTCTAAGTGCTTTGCTCTGAGAAGAGTATCCAACAAAAAATCCATCATCAGATTTGCTCTCAAATTTGCCTAAGTGAGTTTTGGTATCAAGTATTGTGCAAGGACACCCAAATGGTTGTAAAAATCCTATATAGGGTTTCTTTTTCTCAAAAAGTTCATAGGGTGTCTTGCCTTTTGATTTGACTATAAGAACTCTGTTTTGTACATAACAAGCAGTGTTAACTGCTTCTGCCCAGAAAGTGATTGGAAGTTTAGAGTCAGCCAACATAGTTCTTGCAGCCTCAATTAGTGTCCTATTTCTCCTCTCAGCAACACCATTCTGTTGAGGAGTTCTAGGAGCACTGTATTGTCTCTCAATACCTTTTTCCTCACAAAAGCTATTCAAATCAGCATTCTTGAATTCAGTGCCATTGTCTGATCTAATGACTTTCACCCTAAGGTTTGTCTTGTTTTCCACTCTAGTCACAAAGGGTTTGATCAGTCCACTTGTCTCATCCTTTGTTCTTAGAAAGTAAACCCAAGTAAACCTAGAGTAATCATCAACTATCACAAGACAGTAGGATTTCTTGCCTATACTCATCACATTGGTAGGACCAAAAAGGTCCATATGCAGTAACTGTAAAGGTGATGAGATAGTGTTTACTTCTTTGGACTTGTGTGAGTTTTTGTGTTGCTTACCTTTGAGACATACTACACAATGATCATCACTTGAAAATTCCTTTGCAGGCAAACCTCTTACAAGGTTGTTTTTGACAAGCAAATTCATATTTTTAAAGTTCATGTGGCACATCCTCCTATGCCACAGTGATGATTCACTCACAGATGCTTTTGAAAGCAAACAGTTTAAGGATGTTAAAGAGGAGGCATCTTCAATGTCCAAACAGTAAACATTATCCTTCCTAGGTGTTCTTAACATCACTTTACTCTCATCTATCTTGTATCCAGGAGCAAGAATGAGACATTCAGTATCAGTGAAAAATACACCAAACTTCTTGTCACAAACTTGAGAAACACTAAGTAAATTATACTTTAATTGCTCTACAAAATAGACATCATCAAAAGTCATCTTACCTTTTGATACCTTACCTTTGCCACTAATCTTACCTCCATTTGGATTATCCCCAAAGGCAACATGTCCACCTTCAAACTTTTTAAAGTCTTCAAGTAATGACATGATACCTATCATGTGCCTAGAGCAACCACTATCCACATGCCAAAGACTGCTCCTTCTTCCTTGGTTGCTCTGCACATAAAAGAAGATAGTTAGTGTCTTGAGGGAACCCAAGCCAATATGGTATTGGGTTCTCCCTTTTCATTAACATAATTGACCTCTGTCAATCTGTTAAGCTTTAAAAGATAATCTTTGTTAGGGATCTCATGACTGGAATATTTGGTTATGATGGGCTTTCTCAATGAAGACTTGTCAGTGGTAACATTGTTTGAGTTTCCACTGCTGTTATTGCTAACAGCAGTGTTAACTTGAGAGGTAGCAGTGTTTGAGTTATTACTGCTGATATTGCTAGCAGCAGTGTTAACCTCCACACTATTAAAGCTGTTACCACTGCTATCAGAAGCAACCCTGTTGTTACCACTGCTTATTGAAGCAGTAGTATTACTAAGTGAAGCTTTAGGTACCCATTTAGTAACCAATTTAACAGACTTCTTTTCAACCTTTTTCTTTTGAACCTTTCTTTTGGGTTGACTAGATCTGTTTTGTTTAGGAACAACCTTGTGTCTGGGTACAAATCTCCTAGCTTGAAAATTGTTTCTTTGATTAAATGGATTGAAATAACAGTCTCTTGCTAGATGATTTGTCTTACAACATATAAAGCATGGTTTTGGTCTGATTATCTTACTCAGATCAACACCATGACATTGAGCCCAATGGTTATTCCAGTTCCTTTTATTCCCTCTTGGATGAATTTTGTTTTGAGACTGTGAGGAAGTACCAGGTTCAACTACAGTCCTCTGAGTATAGTGGTCCTTCCTACTCTCTTTCTTAGTTGTCTCAGTCTTTTTCCCTTTGTTTTCTGATGTCATGATAGATTTCCCCTTATCTTTCCTAGTGGTCTCTATTTTTTTGCTAGGAACAAATGGCATACCACCTTTCTCATTAGTGAGAATTTGGTGTTCCTCAGGGATGGTCTCAGAAGTGCTTTTCTTATCAAATTCCTCCTCAGAGTCAACTGGATCTATTCTATCCAAACCCTCTTTCAACTCACCTCTGTCTGTACTATGAAGTAGGTCTGTGGTGGGAGGAATGTAATTCTGATTGTAAGGAGGAGGGGTACTATTGTATCCTATACCCCTTTTCAAGTCATCAGTCACTTGTGCTCTAATAATTGATTCTAAAGCCTTAGAGGACTTTGAAAATTTATCTAGGTCTTCTTTGGCTTTGGACAATTCTTTCCTAGCACTCTCTAATTCCTCCTTCTCTTTTGACAGTTTTCTCTCAAGCTCTTTCTTTTCCCACTTCCAGTAGTTATGGTCATATTCAAACTGAAGTTCATTGGCTTTGTAGGCCTTTATTTGATTCTCCAGATTGTCTATGATGTTAACATATTCTCTTCTTTCTCTCTCCATCTTCTTAATACTATCACTCATGGTCTGATTATGATCCCTGTACTTTTTCACAGTTTCTAAACAAGAATCAGAACAGAGTTTAGAAGATACCTCAGTGGGAATATCAGTCTCCTTGATTTCAGCCATGAGTGCTTGATTTTGAACTGCTTCTTCAGCATGATCACTCCAATCAAATCCTTGTCCCTCTTGAGACACTAAGGCTTGAGAGGAACTGGGATTTGAGTTGCTTCCCCTGTTGTTGAATCTAGGAGCTTGTGCAGATCCACTTCCATTATTCTGATTGTTGATGGTTACACCTTTGCATTCTCTGGCAAAGTGCCCTGGTTCATTGCACTTGTAGCATCTCACCTTTGACTAATCAAAACCAGCTTTATCTCCTCTCTTGAGATCAAAGTTGTTCCTTCCAGTTCTTCTGATGAATCTCTTCATCCTCGGGGTAAGCATGGCCATCTGCCACTTGATATCCATCTCTTCAAGATCATCTGCATTGATCTGATCCAAATCATCATTGATCAATGATGATTTGACATGACTTGCCAGGAAAGCTTCCAGAATTGTGTCTTCATTAGATTCCTGAGATGTGTTAGAAACAGATTCATTAGCAGTAGTGTTGTAAGTAGCAGTGGTATTATTAAAAGCAGCAGTATTAAAAGAACTAGGGTTTTCAGAAGATAGTAAGGCAGCATTGTGAGAATATCCAATTGGTCTTTTCTTCTTCTCCACTTCTGCTTCAAAGATCCTTAGATCATTGTATAGATCTTCAAGTTCTTTGTCTTGAAGATCATCTCCCTGTCTGAAAGAAACAGTGTAAATAGTCCATTCCTCTTCAAGAGATCTGAGGAATTTCTATTCACATCATCCTTGTCCATCTTCACATCCACAGTTGCCAGTTCACCAATTAGCTTGTTGAATCTATCAAAGGTTTGAGTCATAGATTCATTCTTCAAGGATGTGAAGTTTTCATATTGCTGCTTCAGAATGGCCTTCTGGTTCCTCTTTGTGCTTTTGGTTCCTGAGAACCTCTTTTCAAGTGCAGTCCAGAGAGATTTGGCATCTGTATATGTACGGAATTGATGTTGGTATTCATTGGGAATAGCCAACAGCAAAGTACTCAATGCTTTCCTCTCAGTTTGTCTTCTTTTTCTATCAGCATCAGATCTGGGAGGAGGTCTTGCACCTCCTTCAGCCACAGCTTCATCAACACCAGGTCCGTTTTCAACAACTTCCCACATCCCATAGTCTGTGAGAAGCATATATTGACGGATTCGGATTTTCCACATGTCAAACTCGTTGGGTTTGAGCATGGGGACTTTTGAGACTAAAACTGTTTCCTGAGTATCCATTGTAAATAAGTTTTCTGGATTAAAACTAGCTCTGATACCACTTGACAGGATCTAAATATCAAGATCAGAAAACTTAATCGAAGAAGTTTGCGGAATAACACTTTGATTATATGAAGAAAACAATGGATTTGTAATAAACTGAATGTGTATTGATTTCAATAGCTTAATGATTACAAACACAAGACCCAATCTGTTTGAACAGGCTCAAACAGACGTGCAAATCTTCTCAATTGCAAGGATTCCAAGAACAATCTTGAGGCTAGAATTCTAAAACAAAAGCTAATGAAAACTGATTACTAGAACAATAAAACCTATCTGCTATTTATACAATTACAATAAGGAAAGTAAATCTACTCTAGATCAGCTCCAAAATAATCGTATATATCCCATATCTTCTCAACAGAATTCTTTCCTTATCGTTATCTTTTCAGTACATCAGCAGTGGTAACTTTCATTAGCAGTGGTAACTTTGACAGCAGTGGTAACACTTCAACTAGCAGTGGTAACACTTCAACTAGCAGTGGTAAATTTGTTAACTCACATACCAGCAGTGGTAGCTTCAGATCAGTTCTTCAGCAGTAGTAATCCCATAGCTAGCAGTGGTAATCCTCAGCAGTGTTAACCAAAAGATCTTTAGCAGTGGTAATGCATCAGACTCAACATTCGTTGAAACACAAGCGCAATGATCTAAGTGACACAAATGAAGAAGATAAAGTAGCGTTTGAAGATCCGTTGGCCAACAACAGAGAGGTGAATTTGGATGAAAATACTTTGACCATAAAAGCAGAGTATGCAGGTGATTTGATCAAGTTCACTCTCCCAACCTCGTTAGCAACAATTGTAGGTATTGAGACAGAAATCAGCAAGGGGTTTGAGTTGAATCCTGCGAATTATAAGGTCAAGTACCTTGATGAAGATGGCGATTGGATTCTATTAAAATCTGATCAAGACATGAAGGTATGTATAAAAGGTCGGAGAAATCTAACTAGTGCTGTTCGATTGTGTTTGCTACCACGGCAATTCTCTGATCCATCTCATTCCTATCAAGCCACTTGAATCAAATCGTTATGTTCAACTTTCACATGATTGTGTTTTTCACTTTTTTGTATCCTATAGATCAAATGAAGAACTCATTGCTTTTTGGATGTAATATTTACGTTTAAACACTTGGTAGCGAAGTTGAGGATAAATCTCTTGTATTTAAGCATGTGTTGTGTCTCTTAGAATACCTCCAGGAAATCTTGGAAATCCACAGATTACAATGTGGACAAGTCGTCTTACTTCAAAAAGCAACGGATCGATAGTTAACGACCCTCGTATAGAAGAATATGAAGCAGCATTGGAACAACTCACCTTTAAATAAAAGGAAACCCCATATCTTGAATCTAAGGGAAGAGTTGCAGGTTTTTCTATTTGAAAGTATAGAGAAAATGCACATGTATTTGGTTCCTGGTTTATTTTGCAAAACATCATTATTATCTGATATAATTTACCTTTCTTTTATGTTTAAATCCTGCCAACTTCAGTGCTTCAAAAGATAAAATCATAAAGGCAGATCCTTGATGGTTCAAAATATTACTTTTGCAAAAAGCTTACAGTTCTATAAATTTTAAGGCTAGCTCATGTTTTAGGCTACAGCCTACAGGGAATTGCATAGTCTATAGTTTATTTTGCAAAATGTGATTAGGTTAGCTTGTATAATGAATACATGCTAATCTAGATTGCTTAATTTTAGTTTTAGTATGCAAAATCAAAGACCATAATCTAGGTGAGTGGCTATGGTACTTCGTAGGCTAAAACATTCTAGATTCATGAAAAATATAGCCGTATTGTATTGAAGGTGCAACGTTCCTGAGTTAGTTGATGAGGAAAAGAGGAGAGAAGAAAATATGCAAAATTAAAGGAAAACACCATTGATTGGAAGAAACGGAATAAATTATTAGTAACTAATAGTCTTTGAATTATTAACTTATATTCATTTAGGTTTTTAAACTTAATAATCATATGGTTAATTAGTATTGTTAGTAAACATGATATGTTTGTTTTTATTTATCCTTTTATTTTGATAGTAGGAGGTTTTCTAAAAGGATGCATCTATTATTTGTCTATTAAGTCACAAATATATTTGTTTGTCAAATTAAATTTAAAAAAAAAATCGTAGATAATATCTGAATTCTAAAGTTCAAGTTCAAGGTTCAAGTGAAGGACCAAATTAAATTGAAGATGAGTGAATCAACTTATTCTTTAGTTGACCCAGATGACAATTCATAGTTGTGGACATGGAAAAAAGAAGGGGTCTAGGTCCATGAGCAATGGCTCTGAGTACAAACTACAAAGATTTCACGTATCATAATGAGTCTACTCTCATGCTCGAGTATTTATCAAATTCTTATCGGTTAATTGCTCACTGACGAAAGACTCACATTTATTTGCTTTATCATGTAACATCTTTAGCCATGAAAATGAACTGTTGGTGACCATCTTAAACCCCATAAGTTGTTTATCGGGCAAAAGTCGTTTCCCACACTTACTAGGTAAAACTCTCAGTCCATGCCTTGTTTCCTACCAGTTAAGTTTTTCAGTCTTTGATATGCTCAAAGGTAAACGATCGATATCAATAAGAGCTTACCCGGTAAAAATGCTTTAACAAATAATTTTTAATGAACAATCCTATTAATTTTGTATTTATGGCTTACAAAAATATTTAGAACTTGCAACATTGCACATATACAAATAGTATTGTTAAATAAAGAATAAAATCATAGCAAATCATGAATCTCTCCAACTTCCTTAATCCCTCTTTCTTCCATTGCCAATCACTAATCTCTATAAGTTTCCTAATTTCATGAATTCTGATGCTACATGATCAAATAACGGTCAAAAATTGAAACAAATCTAACAATAGAGTATCATATCAAAAGTTATGGGAAAGGAAAATTTACTACTTAGACCATTAAAATTACTACAGATTTCTAGTGTCGAATCTTAAAAATACCAAATATCAAGCCAATGTTTTTACTATACTTATTACATAAGCATATATCGTTAGGGATAGCAATTAGGTGTAAGACAATATTGCTAACATTTTTCGGATTTATATGATTTTGGAACTCATTAGATATTTAGAAGCTAGACCTCAATAAAAATACGGGATACATTTATATATCATCCAAAATGACAACTAAACAAGTTCTACTCAAAAGCATAGATTACTAAGTACCAAAAGATGACGATCCTTGCTTCCAACACGAGCAATCAATGGCTAACAACCTTCTCTTTACCCTTATCGATCTTTTCTGAAATGTTTGCCACTAAGAGGATAAGCTATAAAGCTTAGTGAGTTTAAATGGATATCATGTGCATCATGGCTCATATAAGTACATATACAAGGAAAGTCTAAGAATATAAGGATCAATCTCAACAAAGACATGTGCTTTCAAAACATAGGTTCTCGAGGGAACTACAGGGCAATCAGCTTACAGTGGGAACTCAATGATGCGAACTTATCACACAAACACATTAGATACTCCAAATCGTGCTATGCATAGCTAGTGCACTATTCAACAATTTATGCACACAATAACAAACAAACATTAGGTTTGACTGACCAATCCGTGTTCCTCCACCCCCGGATGGTGTACAAACCCTTTACTCATCTTCCTGTAATAACCATCCTCCATCCCCGGACAGATGAGTAAGAACAGCCCCTCCGGTTGTCTCACCCGGATCCAAAGGTGCCCGACAACCGGCGCCCAACACAAGAACAAAGCAATAACAATCCATTTCAAGGTATGATCATGGAATAACAATTAGCAAGACAACAAAGATAGCACATATACATATATATAGCACATAATAGACACATATCCAAGTAAACTCACAATACAATTCAATTGTATCAAACCGGGTGCCAAACCGAGCGGTCGAATTCTAATTCCAACTCAAAGGTTGAAATCACCTCCAAGAATCCAAACAAGCTTAAACCATTCCTGTGAGTCATATTCAAAGTCTCATTAGTGATTCACATCAAGAACTCACACAAATTTTGTTTCATAAAGGTACTTTATTTGAATCCCATTTCAAACTCTCAACTTGCAGAGCTGTTTTGACCCTTTAAAACTCAAAATCTCAATTTGACCTCCAAAGATAAGTTGTATCCCTTTCTCTTATCTTTCCAGAGCCTATTTTTACATAATTTTAGGATTTTTCTACAATTTTCCACGAATTTTACAAAGCAATAGCAGGAAGCTGTCAGAAATCAGCTTTACAGCACTGAACAAATGACCATTTTTACCCTTCCTAAGCTTGGAATTAGCTTTTGAGGTCTAAATACAAAACAAAGTAGACAAACCAAACTTTCCAATGCCGCTGACCTCATGTTTTTCTGAATTTTCTCTGATTTACTATGATTTTTGCAAAACAGAGCTGAAATTTAGGTTTTAGAACACTAAAACCTTCAATTTCCATCTTTTCTTAGCAAACTTTTGCCCAAACTAACCAAACTCAGATTTCTAGCATGATATCAACTACATTACATGAAATCATTGATAATCCAAGCATTTTTCTCAACAAAACCATCAATTTTCCATAGTTTGACCTAAGAAACCTTTTACCAACATAAACTCATCTTTTGCAAACCCTTCAAGATTGAACATGCTATTTCTTAAATATCTTCATATTTTGCTTGGATTTCATAAAATAAACATGTTTTAGCCACATGTAATACATAATCTAAACCCTAATTTCATGAATCTTAAGCTAATCATGAAATACATCAAGAACAAGTGTAAAGATGGATTATACCTTTGGTTTAATGATCAAATCCTTCAGGATCTTGTAATTTTCACTTTTATTCGATTTAGATGGAGCCTATGTGTGTGTAAATCGCACCTTTAGTGTGTGTGGGAGTGTTGGAACTGAAATTGGCTTAAAATGGGTGTACAATTCGTATATAATAAGCCAAATTCAAGTTGGGTCGGGTTTGACCCGGTTTGGGCACCCATTTGACCACTAAACACCAAAAATGACATAACTTTTCGCTCGGAACTCCGTTTTCGATGATGTTTTCGCCTACGCGTTCGTAACGAAATAATCTACAATATCCAATTAAAATATTCTAGAAAATATCTCCCCAAAATAAAGCGGTTTTACGTCTCCGTAGCTTAGATGTTGAAATTAAGACCCGTTTTCTTAAATTTTCTCGTTTTAGCTCCATTTGACGAGAAATTTTCTAGATCCCCTTATATACTCCCAAGAAGTATAACTCTAAATTTTCAAAATCAAACTCTCACTAACACATAATGTCCTTTTTAACATAATAATTAAACATACTTAGCAGATAATATAGGCATATTGGAAACAGGATGTTACATTAGGTCAGGGGGTATCTAGATTGTAATCCCCATCCCTACTCCTTTAACTCCAAGTGGCGGTCAGACTTTGAAATGTCGAAAATTTTCCAAAACAAGATAATCTATCTGAACCGAAATAGTTTTGGTTATCGGATTAAGCGGTTAAATCTCAATTAATCTTTTAGTATGATAGTTAAAAGGGAATAGAAAATTATACCACAATTTTGTCTCTTATATCTAGATTATTGGTCTTTAAACATATTAAACAATTAACATATTACAAACCGTTTTGTATTAAAGCTAAAATAACACGATATTAAAATGTATTTAATGAAACAAGATAGAAGAACTAGACATCCGGTTTCACAATAGGACATGTATCATTCCTAGGAACTAATTTCAATTGTTTTATCCAACCATAATGATAAAAGGTGTAATTAAAAAAAGTAAACTACAATTTTGGTCCATATGGTTTATATGAATCTATGAAAGTTGTTCCTAGACTTCAATAAGTGCAATTATTATTCCAACTATTTACATTTTGCTTTGAAAATAGTCTTTTGTTACTAACTCCGTTAAATGTCTCCATTAAGTAATGGATATATATATATATATATATATATAGAGGAAAGTTCAAATACAAACCACTTTTTGGATGTGAACATGAGGACAAACGAGAGCGCGACACGTGGCAAAAAAAAAAAAATTCTGACACGCGCGACCTTCCCCGCGACCTTAGTGTTATTCATACTAAATAACACTGTTATTCAGTATGAATAACACTAAGGTCGTGTAACACCCCGCTAAAGCGGAATCGCGAGGCGCAACAGTACAGATTTAATAGGGATTGGAGATAAATACCATCATTCATTCAGAAAGCAAAAAAGTAAAGTTTACAAAAGTTATTACAACCAACCCAAATTTAAAGTTTACAGACATAGTAAAACAAAATACGAAGTCTTGATTAATGACTACAATTGTCCAAATCAAACATTATCGATCACCTTCTGATTTCCTGAAAAGCATGTTAAAATCAAGCGTCAACTACGAGAGTTGGTGAGTTCACAGGTTTTTATATGCACAAAAGGTTTCACATGCAGACTTTTATCGTAAAATTTAATCCTTGGACGTTTGCTAACGTCAAAATCACATTTATGCATAAGATACGTAAGATTGAGCCACAACAAGCCGTTAACCCCCAACGAATACCTCAGAGGTGGTAGCGAACCACATGGGCAGAGCGTTCCCGCGAACTACCTCAGCGGTGGAACCTAGTCCACATGTGTAGAACGCTTTCCAACGAGTACCTCAGCGGTGGGAATTTGCCCCACATGTGTAGTCGTTAATTCTGAATTAGTGCACCCTCAACTCGTCAGTCCGTAGAGTGGGTATTGGTACCAAATAGCGCTATCCACTAAGTCATAGGCTCCTAAAGGATTTGTACGTACATTCCCTTTCTCTATGCTCTTGATTGTGGTTTTGATTAACATTGAATCCGGCTGCCACTTGACTAACTATGTTAGGAAGAGAGGCTAAAACTTGCTCCGAAACGAGTCTTGCAAGTTCCGGATCTTCCCTTCTTGGAGGCATGTTTCTAAAACATAACCATAATAAAGGCATTTAGTGATGAGCTAACAAAGTCTAAGTTCTTGTAACTTATGAACTACACCACTTATTCAAACCATAATGTTTTCACAAATTAACAAACTTATTATACTATCCAACGAGGTTATTAGATGCATAATAATTAAACACCCCATTTATACGCATAAAGTGCAAATATAACATGCAACTCATACTGAAACATAAAGTCCTAACATAGATATCATTATCTAAAATAGATAAACCAAAAGATAATAAACGGTTTTACAGTCATCCAAGGAAATAATCATAAATCGTTCAACGACTGGGCATCACGCCCCAAAATAACAATCCATAAGTTCCATCCCTAAAAGTCTACTAGAAGATCTCATCACCTAGAATCTAGCCCCCCAGACAGCCCTGCCATACAGGATGATAGCCAGAGCAATCACCATATACACAAGAGTGTACAGGTGACGGAGCGAGTCCATAGTGTGACCTAGGAGGGCCACGACTCGAGACAGCTGCTGGCTATCCGCTCCAGCCACACCAAGAAAGAGTCGATCATATGTTTGTGGTGATCGATCATATGCTCGTGAATATCCTGGCCTCGAGCTAAACGTGCGACCTCCTGGCGCTCAGTCGGGGTCATGCCTCTCAGGCAAAGGACAGGGGCACGGGCCATGTGTGGGTGTCTAGGGATCGGGGCTATCGGCGGTGGTCGGGCGACGGGCGGTGGTCGGGAGACTCGAGCTATCGGCGACGATGGTCGGTAGGGCGGCGGAGATCCAGACGATGACGATGATCCATCCTGGCCCCTGACTCGAGATGGTCCCGCCCCATCCCCAGTGGGGATGCGGAAGGTCATCCGAGTAGGCAGAGGCACGCTCTTCCGAGCAATGCGTCTACCTCTGAGACCATAGTGAGTCTCAGGCCCAAATGGTCGTGCCGGACTGGTAGACCGGGCGGGGACCTGGTGCGAATCAGCGTCAATGTCGCTGTAGGGATCGCGCTCCGGAACAGTGGTACGGGATCGAGAAGCACCACTCGCACTCCTCGGGTGCTCGGGGGACCCGTGGGATCGGTACTCAGAGGGGTCGGTCTCCTGAGACATGTTAACTGCGATAAAAGAATCTAGTCAATACATGTAAGTACTATTGAAAATTTTGTACATGTCATATGCAACTCACACAAATTACGTTTTTCAGGAAATCTTTATAAAGTTTCAACTTTTAAAATTCTAGCAGAATGGTTAGTTCATAAGTCTTATCCTACTTATATCATGGCTAGGCGTAGGTGATCAGGCTCCGCATATCTATGATATATTAGAATAGCACCTATCCTAATCGTACTAGTATTTAAATTCTCCTACACTTCGAAATCTTATAATTAAAAGTTTTAACTTATTTTAGAAAAAGGTTGGTTATAGTACTTGGTTTTTATGAAAAACCGATGTTCTCTATAACCTATGGCTCTGATACCAATTCTGTAACACCCTGCTAAAGCGGAATCGCGAGGCGCAACAGTACAGATTTCATAGCGATAGGAGATAAATACCATCATTCATTCAGAAAGCAAAAAGTAAAGTTTACAAAAGTTATTACAACCAACCCAAATTTAAAGTTTACAGACATAGTAAAACAAAATACGAAGTCTTGATTAATGACTACAATTGCCCAAATCAAACATTATCGATCACCTTCTGATTTCCTGAAAAGCATGTTAAAATCAAGCGTCAACTACGAGGGTTGGTGAGTTCACAGGTTTTTATATGCACAAAAGGTTTCACATGCAGACTTTTATCGTAAATTTTAATCCTTGGACGTTTGCTAACGTCAAAATCACATTTATGCATAAGATACGTAAGATTGAGCCACTACAAGCCGTTAACCCCCAACGAATACCTCAGAGGTGGTAGCGAACCACATGGGCAGAGCGTTCCCGCGAACTACCTCAACGGTGGAACCTAGTCCACATGTGTAGAGCGCTTTCCAACGAGTACCTCAGCGGTGGGAATTTTCCCCACATGTGTAGTCGTTAATTCTGAATTAGTGCACCCTCAACTCGTCAGTCCGTAGAGTGGGTATTGGTACCAAATAGCGCTATCCACTAAGTCATAGGCTCCTAATGAGGTAATAGTAGTGTGTATTATACGGGGATTTACTCAATACATATCATCATAATTGATGTAGCGTGTGTGGGGATAAACAAAGATCAAACACGTTGATTCTACGAATACCGTGTTCAACCTCTTCTAAAGTTTGTTGATTCAAAGAATACCAAACCCTAGGCTTCAAAACCTGAACCCTAATTGGGAATTCAAGAATTGGAAGAAAACAAAAGTTCTGTAATTCATTAATTGTCTTGCAAAACACGAAATTAACCCTAAATAAGCAACCAAACGAACCGGGCCTGCCCCAAAAGTAACAGACCGAACAAAAAAGCCCAAAACATAAAAAAAACCACGAAAAGGTCCAAAACGACACTAAGACAGCGAGTCTTAGTCCCGAAACAGACGACCAGAGCAAAAATCACGAAAAAGTCCAAAACGACACTAAGACAGCGTGTCTTAGTCCCGAAACGGACAACCAGAGCGAAAGCTACTCCCTTTTGAAGTTGGACCGATCATGGGCCTCAAGAAACGTCAACGCCATCTCGTCCACAGCTCGGCCCGCATCATTCCCCCCTGGGTGGACAAAATTCGACCTCGAATTCCCGGCGACTTCATCATCCGACGAATCCCCATGATAAGGGAGCAAATGTTTCACATTGAAAACATCCGCACAACGTATATGACTTGGTAGCTTTAGACGATAAGCATTAGGGTTAATTTTTTCGACAATCTCTACCGGTCCAATCTTCTTGGCTGACAACTTGTTGTACTCCCCGACCGAGAACCGATCCTTAGTCAACACCGCCCAAACAAAGTCACCAACCTCAAAATCAACTTGCCTGCGAGTCTGATCTGCGAATTGCTTATACTTGGCATTAGCACGAACCAAGTTGTCATACACAGCTTTGTGAACCTCATGTAACCCATCCACGAAATCCTCCACTTTCTTTGGAACAGAACCAGCAACCGGAAGAGACATCAAATCAAGTGGTCCACGAGGCTGAACAGAATAAACCACCTGAAAAGGACTAAAACCAGTACTCCTGTTGACAGCATGATTATGGGCGAACTCAGCTTGACACAACTTTTGATCCCATGCCTTAACATGATCACCAACCAAACAGCGCAAAAGGTTACCAAGTGACCTGTTAACAACCTCAGTCTGCCCATCCGTCTGAGGATGGTACGCACTGCTGAAATTAAGCTTAGTGTTCACCATGTTCCAAAGACTACGCCAAAAATGACTCAGAAAACGAGTGTCCCTATCAGACACGATAGAAGATGGTAACCCATGCAAGCGATAAATTTCACGAAAGAACAATTGAGCCACCTTAACCGCATCCGTCGTCTTCTTACAGAGAATAAAATGCACCATTTTAGAAAAACGGTCCACGACCACAAAAACAGAGTCATTACCTCGTTGAGTACGCGGTAATCCCAATACAAAATCCATGCTAATATCCACCCACGGCTGTAACGGAACAGGCAAAGGCAGATATAGCCCCGCATTGGTGGCCGTTCCTTTAGAGACTTGACAAATCTTGCACCTCTTTACGAACCGATCCACCTCCTTTCGCATAGTAGGCCAAAAGTAGGAAGATTGCACCAACTGTAAGGTGCGGTCACGACCAACATGTCCCTCGCCATGTAACTCCTCATGTTCTGCTGGACTCATCCTGTAGTGTGGTCTATTGGGAAGCTGGGCTCCAGGCTCCAAATCAACATGGTGCTGAATATCGCGTAAGGGTGGTAAACCAGCCGGTAGCTCTTCCGGGAACACATCATCAAATTCCCTAAGTAAAGGAACCATGGAATCCGGGACCTTGACCTCCTCAGCCACTTCCTTACCTATCAACACAAAAACACTTTCTGCGCTTCCAAGCTCCTCATCAAACTGAGCAAGGGTCAAAAGAGTACCCGAAGGTTTGACAACTAACTCTTTTGGCTTACTAGGAACAAGTGTGATCTTAACACCATCAAATACAAAACTGTAAGTATTAGCTCGCCCGTCATGCACTACATTGCGATCATACTCCCACGGCCTACCCAACAATAAATGACAAGCATCCATGGAGACTACGTCGCACCAAACGTCATCCTTATATCTAGTACCAATAGAAAAATGAACGAGAGCACGTTTAGAGACCGTTACCTCTCCACCTTTCTTAAACCACTGGAGTTTGTAGGGCTTAGGATGACTCTCTGTCTTCAAAGCTAACTTCCGAACGGCATCTTCAGAAATCAGATTGTCGCAACTGCCCGAATCAATGACAAAGCTACACACCTTTCCCGAAACGGTACAAGTCGACTGGAAAATATTATGTTTGAGCCAATCATCGTCAGTGACCTTTGGCGTAAGACAAGAACGTCGCACTACCAGGCTTACCCCTACATCTCCATCGACAAGCTCTTCTTCGTATTGGGGTTCGATGTCATACAAAGGGCCCTCGTGGTACTCCTCTTCGCCGTCATCATCCTGCCAATCTTCAACCTCGCCAAACATAACCCTCTTTCCAGCCCGTTTGCATTCCGACTGTCGATGTCCCGACTCTCCGCAACTGAAACACTTCAACCCACTGCTACTAGGCCCTTTTGGAATCGGCCCCGCATTACCACCCGCAACATTCTTCTGGTTAGGGTTTGGACCACCACGCGGCATGAGGCTATTTTGACCAGAACTACCCCCAATATTGGCAGGCGCATAAGAACCCCCCCGACGACTCTGCTTCTCGAAAGCCAAAGCCCTTTGATGAGCCTCTGAGATAGTCATCGGATCAAACAGGTTCACGGAGTCCATGATCTGACCCCGCAACCCTCCAATGTACCGAGAAACAAGATGCGCCTCCGACTCCTGAATATCATTACGAGCTATCAACTTGTAAAACTCGGTTGTATAATCATCCACAGATTTCGCCCCCTGCTTCAAATTCTGCAAACGTTGGTACATCACGCGTTGGAAATTATGGGGTAAAAAGTTGGCCCGCAAATTTTTTTTCATCTTTTCCCATGTCACAATCTTTGATTTTCCCAGCCTGCTTCGGGTTTGCTTCAATTGCTGCCACCAGGCGGAGGCTCTTCCCCGAAGCCTAGTAGCAATCAACGCTACTCGCTTGTCCTCGGGAACCCCTTTGAACTCAAACACTTCCTCCACCGTAGCCAACCAATCTATAAAACCCTCCGGATTCAAACTCTCGCCATCAAATTCTGGAACATCGATTCTCATCCCGTTCTCCCAACGCCTATCGCTTTCTCGGGGTCGCCTGTCCAGATGCCTAGCAGAAACGGTAGACGGTTCATCTTCACTGCCAAACTCGTTTACAAAATCTTCATCGTTGTGCCTCCTATTGATCAGATCTGCCATCCGACCAGTCAATTGATCCACTACTTGATCAAGCCGTGCTTCCATCCTTCTCATGAAACGATCCTCCAGTTCTTGCTCATAGGCCTCATCGAGTCTATGAACTGGTGGGGGTCTCCTTGGAGGCATTGGAACCGGGAATTCGGCTCTGATACCAACTGATGTAGCGTGTGTGGGGATAAACAAAGATCAAACACGTTGATTCTACGAATACCGTGTTCAACCTCTTCTAAAGTTTGTTGATTCAAAGAATACCAAACCCTAGGCTTCAAAACCTGAACCCTAATTGGGAATTCAAGAATTGGAAGAAAACAAAAGTTCTGTAATTCATTAATTGTCTTGCAAAACACGAAATTAACCCTAAATAAGCAACCAAACGAACCGGGCCTGCCCCAAAAGTAACAGACCGAACAAAAAAGCCCAAAACATAAAAAAAACCACGAAAAGGTCCAAAACGACACTAAGACAGCGAGTCTTAGTCCCGAAACAGACGACCAGAGCAAAAATCACGAAAAAGTCCAAAACGACACTAAGACAGCGTGTCTTAGTCCCGAAACGGACAACCAGAGCGAAAGCTACTCCCTTTTGAAGTTGGACCGATCATGGGCCTCAAGAAACGTCAACGCCATCTCGTCCACAGCTCGGCCCGCATCAATAATGCATCAACACATGCTAAAAAGCAACATTTAATCACATTTCATATAACTTTTGCTTGGAAGCATAATTTATATCATTTTATCAACAACACGCTTTTCACCCCAAATTCGTAAAAACGGTAAAATAGAGGCTGTGAATACTCACCTTTTGTGACTTTAGCGTTTGGACAACAGTTAGTGTGCGCGGTCCCGTTCCGAGTCTACTAGTGCCCTATATCATACGTAATTGGCGTAAGTTCTAAATTCAACGGTCCATAATTACCAAGTCAATACCGATATCCATATAAAGCCCTTACTATATTTTATTAAGTCCATTTTAATATAAAACTAAGTTTTGTTACTTTAATTAATGTCCAGAATGTGGGGATTTCTTGATAAGAACAAAATATCACTTTTTAAGAATCTGATTTTGGTCAGATTTGTAGAGCTCCAAAAATACCATCATTTTGCCTAGTTCCAAAAGGAATTAAACCACCAAATTTTTATCCAGTAATTTTAGGAGTATTAACAATAATTCCACCAAATTTCATGATTTTAGGAGATAATTAACATATTTTAAAAATTATGGAGAAATTAGTGTGCATGTAATAATTCTGAAAAGACAAGTCTGTGGAGTTTGGTTCATGGTGAATTCATTTCAACACCAAAATTCGAATTTCAAAAGGGGTTTGAAAGTTAACTCAAATATCTAACATATGAAACTTGTTTCACACGATTTGGATACTTTTTGAATGAGATATGGCCTCAAGAACTCAAGTATGTGAATCTGCCATGGTGGGTCAGATTGCACTCCGATTTCTTTTTCATTGGTTGAACATCGAAAACTTCCCCAAATCATGTGTTTTCGGAGTCTTTGGAATGATAACTCATTAAACTTGATTCTAGACTCAAGAATCATGTATTTTGAACAATCCATCAAAGAGTTATGCATGCATGAAGTTAACATAAATTTCTGACCAGGAACTGATGCACACTAAAATGTTTAATCATGGTTAAGGGTTCAAATCTTGGAGTTTTTACACGATTCCAGTAGGGTTTGAACCCTAACACATAAAATTTTGTTCCATAAAAATTTCAAAGAAAAATGAGTTCGAGAAAACCCTTTTTGGGTCGTATAAACCACATGCAAAAATCGGACAGATTCTGTCCAGAATCAAAACCCCTTTTTCATTCACCAAAACACATAAAATCACAAGATTTTTGGGGGTTTCTTGCTAATAAACCAAAAACTCAGATTATACATCAAATAAATAGACGAAATATGTATCATCACCATCAATATACATGCATGAACTATCAATAAAGTCCAGCCCCAAAATGATGATCAAAACATCAAACAAAAAGATTTTGCTTCCAAACTTGTGTTCTTATGGGGATTCACGGATTTTCACCTTCATAGAATGTTTAAACACATTTCTAAGGTTCTATCTCATCCCCAAACATCAAGATGATTATCAAAACATAAAGGAGGGATTAAACCTCAAAGAAAATGGAAGAAAACTCAAGAATGAGCCAAAATCGGAGCTAGACAAACATGCAACACTCTTACATTTGATAAACACTAATAAAGCTTCCAAAAACTTGTCTTAATCTTCAAAGAACTTCAGATTTTAGATGAATATGTGGCTGGAAATATGGAGAATTTGAGAGAGTTTTAGAGAGAAAAAATGCTAGAGAGAGAGAGGAGTTTTGAAAATGAAGACGTGAAGTGAAATGATGAGGTTCTTGGTAATAAAAAAAAAAGAGAGAGAGAGAGTTATGGGGAAGGGGGGTGGCCGGCCCTTGTGGGTCCCACCAACCCTCTCTCATATTTTTTTTTATTTAAAAGGCTAGGGCTTTATTTTGTACAGATAAATCCATCGCAGTGTCGGTTAGCAGCAGTTTTTCGACAAACCCGACTTTTCGAGCATGAAATTAGGTTCTTTAGAACAATTTATTTCTTGTTTTCACTTAAATAACATAATTTGTATAAGTGGACTTAAAATTTGGCATTATAGGATTTTCGGGTGACTTTGGGCCGGTACGGGCTTTTTCAGGCAGTTTTCGGGATTTTTAGGTTTTTGCCTAAATTTTTCACGCAAACTAACCTAGTTTCTCCTACTATCTTAAATAACTAAATTTTTTTTACCTATAAAAATGCTACTGAGTGATTTAGCGAGTAACTGACCTGAAGGCCAAAATTGTCAGTTGTCACAGGTCGCGCGCTTTTTGGTTGAAGTCGCGCGTGTCCTTTGAAATTTGGGGCGACTTAGTGTTATTCAGTATGAATAACGCTTTATTAAGGAGCCGAATCGTCATCAGCGTCAGAAGCATTCGAAAAAAGTAGTGTGGGTGAGGGATCTTTAAGGCCATTGAAGGAGAAATGCAAGACAACTCCAATCTCATTATCTCAAGAGGGCATCATAGAAGCTGCAAAAAACCTTTATGGTAATTATGATCTTTTGTTTCCAATTGCACTTGTTTTTACATAATTGGTATGATTTAGTTTGTTCTGGTACCAAGTTTGGTATATAATCACTTGAACCCTTTGTTTAATGTCTGAATAACAAATGTCTCTTATTTCTTGATATTGTTTTACAGTTTCGTTGAAACGCAAGCGCAATGATATAATTGACACAAATGAAGAAGATAAAGAAGCATTTGAAGATCCCTTGGCCAACAACAGAGAGATGAATTTTGATAAAAATACTGTGACCATAAAAGTAGAGTGTGCAGATGATATGATCAAATTCACTCTTCCAATCTCATCAGCTACATTTGCAGCTATTGTTGAGGAAATTGGCAAAAGGTTTAAGTTGGATCCTGCTAATTATAAGCTCAAATACCATGACGAAGATGGAGATTGGATTTTATTAGCTTGTGATGAAGACATCAAAGTATGTATAAAAGAGCGGAGAAATTTAACTAGCATTGTTCGATTGCGTTTGCTGCCACAACCATCTCATCCATAATCTCAAACCTCTGGAGTTTGTTTGGACCATAGTTTACTTTGTGTCATCTTAAGCACACTAACACAATGGCTTACCATTTGGTTCAAGCACTAACAAACTTCCTTTACTCCGTGTAGACTTGTTATCTAGCTCTCTAATATGTGTCATTTTGGTCTTTTTGGAAATTGGGAAGGTTCTTTAAGCATATTATGTGTTCTCTTCTCATCACTTGTCATCCTTTTAAGTAAATGCTACACTATCATGTCCATAGCCAATGGGTCACGATATTGCACCATAGCTGGAAGGACATGAAAGAAAAATAAGTTTCTGGATGAACCCAGTTAGGCTTCATTAGTAATTTTTAAGAATTTTTACTCATCCCAATGATTTTATACAAAATGTCAGTAATGATCATAAAGGTTAAAAATCCAAAATACAAAGGGTTTATTTTTCTCAAGGCTAATGGATATAATGATTTTGGATATTAGAAGACACAAAATAGGTAGGGCTGTCAAATTCATACCATGACAAACCAACCAATTCGATACCAACACGTACCAATTTAATTGGTACCAATTAAATTGGTACCAATTAAATCGGTTGGTACTACCGTACCAATTTCACAAACATGGTTGGTACATGGTATTGAAAATCACATACCACGGTAGTACCGTACCGTACCGACTTTTCTATATATATAAGGAATAAACATTAATAGAATTTTTAGTTATTAAACATAATAAATCCATGGGCCTTCTTCGAATTGCTGGACTCAATTTCAATGATGGGCCATTAATATTAATTTGAAATAATGCCCTAACAAGTACAAAAGATCTTCTTTTCTTCTTTCTTTATAAAACAACACAGCCAAAGCAAACCCTAAATTACAAACAATTCGTTGATACCAACCAACCAAACCCTAATTCGTTGATACCAACCAAGCAAACCCTACCTCACAAAGACTGCTTCGGTGATTCCACATTCCAATCGACAGGTTAGACACTTCGATTTAATGTTAGTTTGTTTTTTTTATGCTACTATTAATTCATTTTAGGTTTGATTTTTGAATTCTGATGCTTGATTATTATTCTATTTTAGAACATGGCTACAAAAAATGCACACTTATATAGCTCAAAGTGGTAGTCCTTCTGTTGGTGCTTTAAATTCAGAGGGAACGCCCGAAAGATCACGCTTTGGAGTACCACCTCTTCCAACCGGTGGTCACGAAGCTTCTTCAGGTGGAAAGAAAAGGAAAACCCCTTCCAACAAAAGCCCTCTTTGGGCATATTTTACCAGATTACAAGTTCCAGGTACGGATGTTATAGATCCAAAGTGGTGCAAATGTAATGTTTGCGGTGAACATGTTTTGTGTGAGGCAAAAAAAAATGGGACCAGGTCAATGTGGGCACATACCAGAAAATGTTCGACCCACCCACTACGCCATGATGCTCAAGAAGTTGATCCAAAACAATCTAAGTTGTCTGGTTCAACTATGAGTGGAGGGGGGTCTGGGTACCACAAATTTAGTAAGAAGAGGTGTGATGATAGGTGCATTGATATGGTTATCATTGATGAACTCCCATTTAGGTTTGTGGAAAAGACTGGATTTAGAGCCTTTTGCAAAGAACTAGAGCCTAATTGGACCCCTTTGGGTAGGAGGCAGGTTGCTAAAGGTGTGTTAGATAAGTTCAACTATGAGAAAACACTTTTGTTAAGTCAGTTGAAAGAAAATGAGACAAAAGTTTGTATCACCACTGACACTTGGACATCTATTCAAAATATAAACTACATGGTTTTAACTGCTCATTTTCTTGACAAAGATTGGATTTTGCATAAAAGAATCATTAACTTTTGTACCATTGCTAGTCACAAAGGAGATGACATTGGGAGGGCAATAGAACAGTGTTTGAGGCAATGGGAGATCACCAAAGTTTTCACAATAACCGTAGACAATGCTAGTGCTAATGATGTGGCTGTAGCATACATGAAGAGGAGACTTACTAGTTATAAGACTTTGATGTTTGATGGAGAGTTTCTTCATTTGAGGTGCTCATGTCATATTATCAATCTGATAGTGAAGGATGGTTTGAAAGAGTTAGAAGATGGGGTTGCTGCCATATGGAATTGTGCTAAGTATGTTAGAAGTTCACCTCAAAGACTTGAGAAGTTTAGGGAGTTTGCTATTTTGGAACAATGCAAGGCAAATGCCAATGTTCCATTAGATGTTATTACTAGGTGGAATAGCACGTACCTTATGCTTGACGCTACACTCAAATATGAGGGGACTTTTAATAGAATGGCTGAAGAAGATGTTCCTTTCAAGAGTTACTTTCAAGATAAAGTTGGTCCCCCATGTACTGATGATTGGAGGAATGCCCAAGCATTTTGTGTGTTCTTGAAGATGTTTTATGAAGCTACTTTAAAACTTAGCGCATGGAAATCAATCACTTCAAACATTTTGTTTGTTGAAATGATTACCTTGCAGACTGAGATTGATAAGGCTTTGTATTCAACTGATGAAGTCTTGAAGAGGGTTGCAAGGTCCATGAAAGCAAAGTTTAACAAGTATTGGGGAAGTTTCGAGAAAACCAACAAGATTGTCATGATAGCTAATGTTCTTGATCCGAGATACAAGCTACAATGGGCTAAAGTAGCGATGCAAAAGGTTTATGCAAGTGATGAAGTAATTCAGTCAATAGAAGGGGAGTTGAAGAGGTTACTGATGAAAATGTATGAGGAGTACAAAAGACTTGAGAACAGAGAGCAACATGATCACACTGTTTTAGAGGATTTGGACATGGACGGGGACGAGTTGGAGGGACTCGATGAAGTAAGTAGGGAGATATCGAGGGAGAGAATGTCTCAACAATCGGGATGCATACGGAATGAAGTCGATCAATATCTATCAGACAGGTATTTTCATTTTATTATTAAATATCATTTACATCCGATAACATTTATTCTACTGGTTATTTATTCACATACATGTGATTTTGATTAAATCCAAACAGGTATGTGAGCCTTGTCGCAAAGAATTTCGAGCTTCATAAATGGTGGAGAGGTAACGAATCAACTTATCCGGTTTTATCAAAACTAGCAAAAGATATCTTTGCTATTCCTTGTTCAACAGTTGCTTCAGAGAATGCATTTAGTTTGGGATCGAGAGTGGTGGATCCTTTTAGAGCTTCCTTGACACCAAAAACAGTCGAAGCACTTGTTTGCACAACTGATTGGTTAAGGGCCTCCCCCCCGAACTTCAACTTCTATGAAGATCCAATGGAAGAAGCTTTAGAAATTTACAATGAATTGGAGGAACTTGAGCGGGGTAAGATATATCGTTTTAAATTTTAATACAAGAATTACATTAGTTTGTTATATATTTTTTTTACATGATTTTGTTGTTTGTTTATAGAGAATGCTTACAATCAAGGGTATGAAGCTACAACCAATCTCTCAGGCCAGACTACTGTCTAGAAGGCTAGAATTTGATGTCTCACAACCTCAATCTTTTTTTGCTTGCTACTTTGGTTGGGTTGTATAACAGGGACGGACCTCCCTTGGAGGCCACGGTGGCACGGGCCACCGTCTAATTTGTGTGCCGAAGGGTAAAATTTTCGAATTTTATAAAGGTGCAACCGTATTATTTTGGAGGGTGCCACCGTATCGTTTTCAAAACTTAAAAGTGTGCACCTAAAAACCAAAAATTTAATTCGAAATCAACAAAAAAACCAAAAACTTCCCTCGAAATCAACCAAAAAACCCAAAATATCACTCAAAAAACCCAAAAATTTTCTCAAAATCAACCAAAAAACCAAAAAGTTCTTTCGTAGTCAATCAAATAACCCGAAAAATTCTTTCGATTCAATAAAAAAATTCAAAAAAAGTCCATTGAAATCAACCAAAAAATCGAAAGGAAAAATCTCTCGAAATCAACCAAAAACTTCTTATATGGTGCCACCATTTGAAAACCGTCCTAGGTCCGTCCCTGTTGTATAATCAATATTTTAAAACTTTATGTCTGTAATCGTAGGTTTTAATTTCTGGTAGACAAGTATTTTCATTGCTACTTTAGTTGGTTTGTATTATCAACGTTGCTATTGGTATCTTAGTTGGTTTGTATTGTGTTTGGACAACACCTTTGATATTATCTATTATTTATTTTAGATGTTGGTACAAAACCATACCAACATGTACCAACCGAAAAATGTTGGTACCAATTAAGTTGGTTGGTACATGGTATATTTTTTTTTGTACCAATTATAATTGGTTGGTATACGGTATTGGGGAAAAAAACATGGTACCGTACCATGTTCATCCCTAAAAATAGGGTTTTCATCCCAATGTTTGATGAAGAAGTTTTCTATGAAATGGGGTCCTTCTTAGAATCAAATTCACAACCTCTAATGCTACTATTGTTGGGAGCCCCTTTAAAGACTAACAATATGCAATGCCTTAGATGGTGCAACTGCTTTTGTCGAAAGGTACAACATTGTATATATATCACAAATAGCAGCACATGCCATACTTCTCGATTGTATTTCATGTGTAAGGATACCGAAAACGGTAAAAGGCAAGCAGAAAGATCTTTCAAATAGCAAAGATAAACTTTATCAGCAAGATGCTTCCCAAAGGCGATTCCATCGTCAGATGACTGCCTTTGTATTCTTTTGAATTGTAACACCCGTAATTTTCAGAACTCGAACTTTTATGATAAAAGGGAATAATAGAAATTGGATTAAATGTAACGCCCCAAATTTCTTATTTTTATTATAATTACGTTAAGTATTGGTTAAGTGTTATGTGGGTCTCTTGTGTTATTTTGTTGAGACTTGAAGGGGTGTTTTGTAACTTATAAAAATCAGCTTATTAAATGGAGGAGCAGCCCCAATTCATCCATTTGATATGTTAGGTGGCTTAATGAATAAGCTAGAGAGAGACATAGCATAAGAGAAAAAATTCGGAGGTTTGGCAGATTTGCGCAGTCGTGGAAAATCGTCTAGTACGCCTTCGTTAACCGTTGGATCGTCGCGAAATTTTGGCAGTAGCTTCGCGACTCATAGTTCTCAAACCCTACCGGAGGGATTGAGCATCGAATGTTCTAGTAGAGAGCAGCAGCAGTTCGAATTTGTTGAATTCGGATTTTCGTCAAGATCGCGCAGCTGTGGGAGTTTGGCTCGTTCTCCTTCGTTACTGGTCGAAAAGTTGTGAAATTTGGACAGTAGGTTCATGACTCATAGTTCTTCAATCCCACCGGAGGAATTTGGCATTGGAGGTTCCAGTAGGGAGCAGCAAAGGCTGGAAGTTTCTGGAATTTCCAGAACACCGATTTTTGGGATTTTGAGGTGTGAGGCCAAATTCTTGAAGGAGATCAAAGGAGATGCAAGTATTGAGTAGAGATTACTGAAAGGTATATCTTCTAAACCTTTTATAGTTGTTGGATTATAGTTAGAAGGGATGGAAGAGTTTTGGGTTGAAAGGATGATTTGAGTGATTTTGGGTAAGAATCAATCTTACGATTTGGAGTTGTTGTAAGTATTTTAGAAGCTTATATATCAATGGTATGTTGATATATTTGAGTTATATGAGTTAAAAAAGTACTGATTTTACGGATTTGAGAGATTTTGGTGGCAATTGGGGTAGTTTATATGTGTCTAAACTTATGGTGTTTGGGTTCGGTTAAGGAATTCGTTTTGTATTGTATTGTGTGTTGATATGATATATATATGATTGCATAGGTACTATCTTGTGACGTGTTTGGCTATCAAATCCGTGTTTGTTGTGAAGAATATCAAGGTGAGTTGCTAAAACCTTTTTGTTAAACTGAGAGCACATCATCTTGCTTGATTTACATGCTATGTGTGGTTCTTGCAATAAATGTTATTATGGATGGAACACCTAAGTCGTTAGGTTGGGATTTGCCATGAAATGTATGAATAATGGTGTTTGTATGAATGATGTGAGTGGATTATTATGTGCATTGAGTAGGTATCTGTATGCTACTAATGTACGAACTACGTCACTGTGTTATGTGATAGATGTATATATATATATATATATATGGAACATACGTGTTATTATGTTACCATGAAACGATGTGAAAGAATTGGATTCTGAGCAATGTTAACTCGATGAGAAAAGAACAAAGGGCATGAGACCCTAGTATTTACCTGAGAAAGGTTGAGAATTAGTATGAGTCTTTCTAGACAGTACGAATATGCCTCTGATGGTGTCATGGTTGATATGGCATCGAGGTATGAGTATTTGGACAATATGTATACGCCTCCGATGGTGTCATGATAGATATGGCATCGAGGTCGCTTGTAATTAATAACATGGACGAACCAACGCAATATTTCCACACCGAACAGTCTTGGGAGGTTCTGAAATAGGAATGCCCCTATGTCGCCGGCCCTCGGGTTGCTCCTTGGTGCACGGGCCTCTGATGGTGTCATGGTAGATATGGCATCGAGGTGTTCGGAAGTAACGAGTGATGGCGTATTGGTTGGGGGAAATGGGTCGCTCCCATTGTTTCCGAAGATAATAATAAACCGGTTTAACATGCTATTTACATTGCTAGTATAATCTTGCATATCTCGCATGTCGTAATATATTCTTTATGTTTGGTATTATTGTACAACTCACTAGGCTCCTTTAGCCTAACACTTGTTTGGTGTCGATGTGTCTCTCAGGTGCTAGGGACGCCGTTCCCAAGTAGGCCTCGGTCGTAGAGTGAGCATTGGGGAATGTGGAGAACCGGTCCTTTAGGCCGTAGGATTCATTGGCGATCGATAACCCTTTTGTAGTCTTCCTCCTAGACGGAGTTAGACTAGTTGGTTATTGTAATTCTTTACTTGATTACAAATGTTGTAATTATTACATTACTTATACCCCATTTTGGGAAGAGCTCACGCCATGGCGGTATATTTGTATACCACCTTTCGTTTAAATGAAAGTTTTTGTTGACTCCAAATTTTGGGGTGTTACAAGTTGGTATCAGAGCTTTAGTTTAAGCGAACTAGGTATTGACCGTAGTGTACCTAGACTTAAACTTAGTGCACTAATAGGCATGTCACCTACGATGGGTAAAGTCTTAGGTGGGGAGCGCGCTAGGAGTACGGAATACATGGATCGAAAATTTGCGTCAATAGAGGCAGGGAATCTCGTGTACGGTCTATTCATAAATCACTTAGCTACTGAGTTATGAATGTATCGTCATTCGGGTATTCTTGGTTACTATCGATGCAATGATTGATAAATGTTGGTACGTATGATAGTCTATTCTTATTTTTCTTGATTTCCTTGTGATAGGATAAACGCTCGGTCGTAAAGGACCCTTAGTCATGATAAGTCTTTATTTGAAGCTTATGTTTTGATGATTGATGTGAAAGCGGATTGAGTGCGTTGACTCGAGTTTGAATTAGTGGTAAGAGTCATTATGCAGGATTAGAAGGCATATTCCGAAAAATGTTTACTCCGGTAGGTGGTGCGGATATTCGAAGTGGCTGAGATATATACAGTTTATGCAACGAACGTTAACGAGAGATTATGTAGTATGTCATGCAAGTAGGCTATGATGAGCTAGGCTTAAAATCGACTTAAGCGTGAAGAGAGTGATCCTTAGGAATATGAATATTCCTTCATGTGATAGAAGCTGTTTAATTTATTGAGTTGATTGGATGAATTGTAAGCAAGTCTAGATTCTAGAAAGCCTCTTTCTTTCGGTAGTCGTGCCAAATTATCCAAATTTAAAAGAGGAAGATCGTAAGAAGAATTGGATAGCTTTAACCTAGGATCGGATATTAAGATAAAATAGGTCGACTCGTAACCGACAAGAGTTCGAGAGGATAGTTAGGAAAAGCCAATACCTTGAAATAGTATGTGGTAAGAGCATGTGGAGATACCCTAGGCAATATCGCGGATAGAAGTATAAGATCCAGTCTAAGAGATGAATCTATCAATGTAAGACTTGGGATGTGTTATCTAGCACGACATAAAGGACTCGCCCTTTTAGATGAGATCGCTTAGATGATTGTGAGACACTGATGGTAATGTATGAGGAATGTAGGTGGATGATTTTGACGAAATAGGTAGCCTACGAACTATGTAGTGTTTTATACATTCTGGTTGCTTTATCACGTGAAAATCTCCAAATTGATCTGCAAAAATGGCGTATGTGCCAAAACAATGTTCTTCCAAAACATTGTGTGTTCCGTAAAGTTATTTTCTAAACAAACGATAGTCGAGTGTTACCGGGTGCGTATGTTGAATGGATTTTGATATAATAATCAAATATGAGATTTTCGAGATGACTTGATTCACAAGAATTATAAATACGTTTTCACATGAATTAAAGCTTAAACGAGATTTATAAAAGTGTGCACCCATTTGGGTAACTATTTTGTTAAACTGTGTTGGGATTTTTGGGTCAAATGACTTCGGGAGTTACATCCACATTAATGGAGTGAACTATACAAAATTATTTTAAGACCGTCAATTTTGGGCCTATTGAGTTTAGAGCCAGTGCTCGGTTTTGATTATAAGAACTTGGGGAACGAGTCTCGAATTCTAAAATAGCTCGATTATGAGCCTTGATTTTTAAAGGGTTCGGTTTTGAATTTGATTTCTAGAATAGCTCGGTTGTGAGCTTGGATTTCTAAACAGCAGTTACGAGCTTTGATTTTAATGGTTTGACTATAAGCTTCGATTTTAAATAGCTCAGTTATGAGCTTGGGATTCTAAAATAACGAAGTGGTAAGCTTGGATTATTAAATGCACGGCGATGAACTTGAGGACTTTGTTGCGTTTGATGCTTTTACGCTTAAGTATGTCGTGGTTGTTGGGACTACTAGGTGTCGCAAGGTTTTGTTGGGAACCCGTGTCGTATGACGGTTAGTTGGTTGGTGGTCACTAAGAGGGCTAAACCTGAGAGGTCCACTATGGTTGACAGTCATGTTATAGACCTCTCATTACGAGGTTTGATTTTCGATGTGTAGCCTTAAGTGTGTAAATTCGAATTGGATTTTCTTTAAGTATCCCCGAATATTGTTGAGCTCTAGGAGTGCGACTCATGGTTGTTTGGCACGAAACCAGTCGTCTTTTGGTAAGACTAGTTGGGGGTCATAGCAAGCACTTAGAGCTTTGGGGTTGAGGTGGGGTACGATTAATATAGTATAAGTTATGTATTCTATGCGTCTTCACACTATCCGAGAGTATGCGTCATGCCGTTGTTGTCAAGTCTTTATGTAAAATACATGTGTGCTTGTATCCGATTGTGTGCTTGCGATAAATGTTTACCATGCATAATTTTGGAGTTATTGAATTCCTTGATGTACAAGAATTTTGGTTGAAAATCGATGCCCATGTGCGAACTGATTGCATGCTATCCTTCAATGTGCTACATGAATTAATTTGGTTCTACCTTTTATGAGCATGCTATTATATAGTGGAGTGACACTTGGAAAATTGGACGAAATAGTGTTGTGCGCGTTGTGGATCGAAACTAGATTACATAGGGAGTTAGTTTGTATCTCTCTTATGAGAGTGTCGTTGAGGAGCACCGTGTTGCCCATGATCACGGGAAGAAGGGTGGTCCGATGGGAGACCCTCATCTAGAGGGAAATCCGTTATTATCTAGGTAAAGACATTGTAAGTGGACAGGTCTAAGTATGAAGAATTGGTTAGCACCACCTAAGTGGATGCACGATGTGCATACCGGCTATTACAAAGAGAAGTCCCATAGATTATTGGAGCATGTTTCTAAGAGATTGTAGCGAACCGTCTAGAATGAGATTTGTTCGAGCGGGTTAAGTGACCATGTTTTGAGGTCTCTTTGGGATTCGAGAGAGACAAACTGTAAGAGGACATTCATTTTCATCCGAAGGCCTTAGAAGGGATAACAAAAGTTAAGTGTATATATATACATCGTTGACTCTAAAGTTCGATAAAGGATTTAGGGGTTACCATGGTGATAGGGATGAGGAAGTATTCCCCATGCGTGCCTAGGATCGAGAACATATTATCAGTGGTACCACATTTGGTGGTTACGTATGTATACTAACGACATTATATGTAGACCGAGGAGTGCAGGTTGTCAGAGTATTAATATTGCCATGTAGGAGGAACCTTTTGTGAGTATAAAGGCGAATTGGAAGACGTGATTTATAATTAAATTTTGTGAAGTAGGAATATGTGGTGGACATAATGGCATGATATGCCCAACTAAGCATAAGACTTAGTATACGATGACAAGTACGAATGTATAGATACTACGATGTTTGGAAAAGTTATGGTAGTACGATTTTGAGAATTCGAGAAATCGAGTGGTATTTAACGACTAGCTAAAGGAGAACCCTGTTTTCTTATTGTAGCCATGGGCTATTGGGTGAAACTTTGTGTTTCATGGGGTACCAATGAGGACACCAAATGCGATTATTTAGGAGATTGAAACATTTATAAGGAATAAAGAAAGTTTAGTGGAGCGATCGACTTTACTAGGAAGCAAGCGAGGCATGATACGCCCTTAGATTAGATTTCCTAGAGCGGCTAAATTTTTGGCGAACAAAATTAAGTTCGGTGTTAGTCTAATTTGACTTGTAGTAAGAGCATAGACGTTTGGCTTTGCAAAATGATTGAGCGAAATTATTCCCTTTTTGTTCGCCCAAGAGTATTTTCGGGGACGAAATTCTATTTAGGTGGGGAGGATTGTAACACCCGTAATTTTCAGAACTCGAACTTTTATGATAAAAGGGAATAATAGAAATTGGATTAAATGTAACGCCCCAAATTTCGTATTTTTATTATAATTACGTTAAGTATTGGTCAAGTGTTATGTGGGTCTCTTGTGTTATTTTGTTGAGACTTGAAGGGGTGTTTTGTAACTTATAAAAATCAGCTTATTAAATGGAGGAGCAGCCCCAATTCATCCATTTGATATGTTAGGTGGCTTAATGAATAAGCTAGAGAGAGACATAGCATAAGAGAAAAAATTCGGAGGTTTGGCAGATTTGCGCAGTCGTGGAAAATCGTCTAGTACGCCTTCGTTAACCGTTGGATCGTCGCGAAATTTTGGCAGTAGCTTCACGACTCATAGTTCTCAAACCCTACCGGAGGGATTGAGCATCGGATGTTCTAGTAGAGAGCAGCAGCAGTTCGAATTTGTTGAATTCGGATTTTCGTCAAGATCGCGCAGCTGTGGGAGTTTGGCTCGTTCTCCTTCGTTACTGGTCGAAAAGTTGTGAAATTTGGATAGTAGGTTCATGACTCATAGTTCTTCAATCCCACCGGAGGAATTTGGCATTGGAGGTTCCAGTAGGGAGCAGCAAAGGCTGGAAGTTTCTGGAATTTCCAGAACACCGATTTTTGGGATTTTGAGGTGTGAGGCCAAATTCTTGAAGGAGATCAAAGGAGATGCAAGTATTGAGTAGAGATTACTGAAAGGTATATCTTCTAAACCTTTTATAGTTGTTGGATTATAGTTAGAAGGGATGGAAGAGTTTTGGGTTGAAAGGATGATTTGAGTGATTTTGGGTAAGAATCAATCTTACGATTTGGAGTTGTTGTAAGTATTTTAGAAGCTTATATATCAATGGTATGTTGATATATTTGAGTTATATGAGTTAAAAAAATACTGATTTTACGGATTTGAGAGATTTTGGTGGCAATTGGGGTAGTTTATATGTGTCTAAACTTATGGTGTTTGGGTTCGGTTAAGGAATTCGTTTTGTATTGTATTGTGTGTTGATATGATATATATATGATTGCATAGGTACTATCTTGTGACGTGTTTGGCTATCAAATCCGTGTTTGTTGTGAAGAATATCAAGGTGAGTTGCTAAAACCTTTTTGTTAAAACTGAGAGCACATCATCTTGCTTGATTTACATGCTATGTGTGGTTCTTGCAATAAATGTTATTATGGATGGAACACCTAAGTCGTTAGGTTGGGATTTGCCATGAAATGTATGAATAATGGTGTTTGTATGAATGATGTGAGTGGATTATTATGTGCATTGAGTAGGTATCTGTATGCTACTAATGTACGAACTACGTCACTGTGTTATGTGATAGATGTATATATATATATATATATATATGGAACATACGTGTTATTATGTTACCATGAAACGATGTGAAAGAATTGGATTCCGAGCAATGTTAACTCGATGAGAAAAGAACAAAGGGCATGAGACCCTAGTATTTACCTGAGAAAGGTTGAGAATTAGTATGAGTCTTTCTAGACAGTACGAATATGCCTCTGATGGTGTCATGGTTGATATGGCATCGAGGTATGAGTATTTGGACAATATGTATACGCCTCCGATGGTGTCATGATAGATATGGCATCGAGGTCGCTTGTAATTAATAACATGGACGAACCAACGCAATATTTCCACACCGAACAGTCTTGGGAGGTTCTGAAATAGGAATGCCCCTATGTCGCCGGCCCTCGGGTTGCTCCTTGGTGCACGGGCCTCTGATGGTGTCATGGTAGATATGGCATCGAGGTGTTCGGAAGTAACGAGTGATGGCGTATTGGTTCGGGGAAATGGGTCGCTCCCATTGTTTCCGAAGATAATAATAAACCGGTTTAACATGCTATTTACATTGCTAGTATAATCTTGCATATCTCGCATGTCGTAATATATTCTTTATGTTTGGTATTATTGTACAACTCACTAGGCTCCTTTAGCCTAACACTTGTTTGGTGTCGATGTGTCTCTCAGGTGCTAGGGACGCCGTTCCCAAGTAGGCCTCGGGCGTAGAGTGAGCATTGGGGAATGTGGAGAACCGGTCCTTTAGGCCGTAGGATTCATTGGCGATCGATAACCCTTTTGTAGTCTTCCTCCTAGACGGAGTTAGACTAGTTGGTTATTGTAATTCTTTACTTGATTACAAATGTTGTAATTATTACATTACTTATACCCCATTTTGGGAAGAGCTCACGCCATGGCGGTATATTTGTATACCACCTTTCGTTTAAATGAAAGTTTTTGTTGACTCCAAATTTTGGGGTGTTACAAGTTGGTATCAGAGCTTTAGTTTAAGCGAACTAGGTATTGACCGTAGTGTACCTAGACTTAAACTTAGTGCACTAATAGGCATGTCACCTACGATGGGTAAATTCTTAGGTGGGGAGCGCGCTAGGAGTACGGAATACATGGATCGAAAATTTGCGTCAATAGAGGCAGGGAATCTCGTGTACGGTCTATTCATAAATCACTTAGCTACTGAGTTATGAATGTATCGTCATTCGGGTATTCTTGGTTACTATCGATGCAATGATTGATAAATGTTGGTACGTATGATAGTCTATTCTTATTTTCTTGATTTCCTTGTGATAGGATAAACGCTCGGTCGTAAAGGACCCTTAGTCATGATAAGTCTTTATTTGAAGCTTATGTTTTGATGATTGATGTGAAAGCGGATTGAGTGCGTTGACTCGAGTTTGAATTAGTGGTAAGAGTCATTATGCAGGATTAGAAGGCATATTCCGAAAAATGTTTACTCCGGTAGGTGGTGCGGATATTCGAAGTGGCTGAGATATATACAGTTTATGCAACGAACGTTAACGAGAGATTATGTAGTATGTCATGCAAGTAGGCTATGATGAGCTAGGCTTAAAATCGACTTAAGCGTGAAGAGAGTGATCCTTAGGAATATGAATATTCCTTCATGTGATAGAAGCTGTTTAATTTATTGAGTTGATTGGATGAATTGTAAGCAAGTCTAGATTCTAGAAAGCCTCTTTCTTTCGGTAGTCGTGCCAAATTATCCAAATTTAAAAGAGGAAGATCGTAAGAAGAATTGGATAGCTTTAACCTAGGATCGGATATTAAGATAAAATAGGTCGACTCGTAACCGACAAGAGTTCGAGAGGATAGTTAGGAAAAGCCAATACCTTGAAATAGTATGTGGTAAGAGCATGTGGAGATACCCTAGGCAATATCGCGGATAGAAGTATAAGATCCAGTCTAAGAGATGAATCTATCAATGTAAGACTTGGGATGTGTTATCTAGCACGACATAAAGGACTCGCCCTTTTAGATGAGATCGCTTAGATGATTGTGAGACACTGATGGTAATGTATGAGGAATGTAGGTGGATGATTTTGACGAAATAGGTAGCCTACGAACTATGTAGTGTTTTATACATTCTGGTTGCTTTATCACGTGAAAATCTCCAAATTGATCTGCAAAAATGGCGTATGTGCCAAAACAATGTTCTTCCAAAACATTGTGTGTTCCGTAAAGTTATTTTCTAAACAAACGATAGTCGAGTGTTACCGGGTGCGTATGTTGAATGGATTTTGATATAATAATCAAATATGAGATTTTCGAGATGACTTGATTCACAAGAATTATAAATACGTTTTCACATGAATTAAAGCTTAAACGAGATTTATAAAAGTGTGCACCCATTTGGGTAACTATTTTGTTAAACTGTGTTGGGATTTTTGGGTCAAATGACTTCGGGAGTTACATCCACATTAATGGAGTGAACTATACAAAATTATTTTAAGACCGTCAATTTTGGGCCTATTGAGTTTAGAGCCAGTGCTCGGTTTTGATTATAAGAACTTGGGGAACGAGTCTCGAATTCTAAAATAGCTCGATTATGAGCCTTGATTTTTAAAGGGTTCGGTTTTGAATTTGATTTCTAGAATAGCTCGGTTGTGAGCTTGGATTTCTAAACAGCAGTTACGAGCTTTGATTTTAATGGTTTGACTATAAGCTTCGATTTTAAATAGCTCAGTTATGAGCTTGGGATTCTAAAATAACGAAGTGGTAAGCTTGGATTATTAAATGCACGGCGATGAACTTGAGGACTTTGTTGCGTTTGATGCTTTTACGCTTAAGTATGTCGTGGTTGTTGGGACTACTAGGTGTCGCAAGGTTTTGTTGGGAACCCGTGTCGTATGACGGTTAGTTGGTTGGTGGTCACTAAGAGGGCTAAACCTGAGAGGTCCACTATGGTTGACAGTCATGTTATAGACCTCTCATTACGAGGTTTGATTTTCGATGTGTAGCCTTAAGTGTGTAAATTCGAATTGGATTTTCTTTAAGTATCCCCGAATATTGTTGAGCTCTAGGAGTGCGACTCATGGTTGTTTGGCACGAAACCAGTCGTCTTTTGGTAAGACTAGTTGGGGGTCATAGCAAGCACTTAGAGCTTTGGGGTTGAGGTGGGGTACGATTAATATAGTATAAGTTATGTATTCTATGCGTCTTCACACTATCCGAGAGTATGCGTCATGCCGTTGTTGTCAAGTCTTTATGTAAAATACATGTGTGCTTGTATCCGATTGTGTGCTTGCGATAAATGTTTACCATGCATAATTTTGGAGTTATTGAATTCCTTGATGTACAAGAATTTTGGTTGAAAATCGATGCCCATGTGCGAACTGATTGCATGCTATCCTTCAATGTGCTACATGAATTAATTTGGTTCTACCTTTTATGAGCATGCTATTATATAGTGGAGTGACACTTGGAAAATTGGACGAAATAGTGTTGTGCGCGTTGTGGATCGAAACTAGATTACATAGGGAGTTAGTTTGTATCTCTCTTATGAGAGTGTCGTTGAGGAGCACCGTGTTGCCCATGATCACGGGAAGAAGGGTGGTCCGATGGGAGACCCTCATCTAGAGGGAAATCCATTATTATCTAGGTAAAGACATTGTAAGTGGACAGGTCTAAGTATGAAGAATTGGTTAGCACCACCTAAGTGGATGCACGATGTGCATACCGGCTATTACAAAGAGAAGTCCCATAGATTATTGGAGCATGTTTCTAAGAGATTGTAGCGAACCGTCTAGAATGAGATTTGTTCGAGCGGGTTAAGTGACCATGTTTTGAGGTCTCTTTGGGATTCGAGAGAGACAAACTGTAAGAGGACATTCATTTTCATCCGAAGGCCTTAGAAGGGATAACAAAAGTTAAGTGTATATATATACATCGTTGACTCTAAAGTTCGATAAAGGATTTAGGGGTTACCATGGTGATAGGGATGAGGAAGTATTCCCCATGCGTGCCTAGGATCGAGAACATATTATCAGTGGTACCACATTTGGTGGTTACGTATGTATACTAACGACATTATATGTAGACCGAGGAGTGCAGGTTGTCAGAGTATTAATATTGCCATGTAGGAGGAACCTTTTGTGAGTATAAAGGCGAATTGGAAGACGTGATTTATAATTAAATTTTGTGAAGTAGGAATTTGTGGTGGACATAATGGCATGATATGCCCAACTAAGCATAAGACTTAGTATACGATGACAAGTACGAATGTATAGATACTACGATGTTTGGAAAAGTTATGGTAGTACGATTTTGAGAATTCGAGAAATCGAGTGGTATTTAACGACTAGCTAAAGGAGAACCCTGTTTTCTTATTGTAGCCATGGGCTATTGGGTGAAACTTTGTGTTTCATGGGGTACCAATGAGGACACCAAATGCGATTATTTAGGAGATTGAAACATTTATAAGGAATAAAGAAAGTTTAGTGGAGCGATCGACTTTACTAGGAAGCAAGCGAGGCATGATACGCCCTTAGATTAGATTTCCTAGAGCGGCTAAATTTTTGGCGAACAAAATTAAGTTCGGTGTTAGTCTAATTTGACTTGTAGTAAGAGCATAGACGTTTGGCTTTGCAAAATGATTGAGCGAAATTATTCCCTTTTTGTTCGCCCAAGAGTAATTTCGGGGACGAAATTCTATTTAGGTGGGGAGGATTGTAACACCCGTAATTTTCAGAACTCGAACTTTTATGATAAAAGGGAATAATAGAAATTGGATTAAATGTAACGCCCCAAATTTCGTATTTTTATTATAATTACGTTAAGTATTGGTTAAGTGTTATGTGGGTCTCTTGTGTTATTTTGTTGAGACTTGAAGGGGTGTTTTGTAACTTATAAAAATCAGCTTATTAAATGGAGGAGCAGCCCCAATTCATCCATTTGATATGTTAGGTGGCTTAATGAATAAGCTACAGAGAGACATAGCATAAGAGAAAAAATTCGGAGGTTTGGCAGATTTGCGCAGTCGTGGAAAATCGTCTAGTACGCCTTCGTTAACCGTTGGATCGTCGCGAAATTTTGGCAGTAGCTTCACGACTCATAGTTCACAAACCCTACCGGAGGGATTGAGCATCGGATGTTCTAGTAGAGAGCAGCAGCAGTTCGAATTTGTTGAATTCGGATTTTCGTCAAGATCGCGCAGCTGTGGGAGTTTGGCTCGTTCTCCTTCGTTACTGGTCGAAAAGTTGTGAAATTTGGACAGTAGATTCATGACTCATAGTTCTTCAATCCCACCGGAGGAATTTGGCATTGGAGGTTCCAGTAGGGAGCAGCAAAGGCTGGAAGTTTCTGGAATTTCCAGAACACCGATTTTTGGGATTTTTAGGTGTGAGGCCAAATTCTTGAAGGAGATCAAAGGAGATGCAAGTATTGAGTAGAGATTACTGAAAGGTATATCTTCTAAACCTTTTATAGTTGTTGGATTATAGTTAGAAGGGATGGAAGAGTTTTGGGTTGAAAGGATGATTTGAGTGATTTTGGGTAAGAATCAATCTTACGATTTGGAGTTGTTGTAAGTATTTTAGAAGCTTATATATCAATGGTATGTTGATATATTTGAGTTATATGAGTTAAAAAAATACTGATTTTACGGATTTGAGAGATTTTGGTGGCAATTGGGGTAGTTTATATGTGTCTAAACTTATGGTGTTTGGGTTCGGTTAAGGAATTCGTTTTGTATTGTATTGTGTGTTGATATGATATATATATGATTGCATAGGTACTATCTTGTGACGTGTTTGGCTATCAAATCCGTGTTTGTTGTGAAGAATATCAAGGTGAGTTGCTAAAACCTTTTTGTTAAAACTGAGAGCACATCATCTTGCTTGATTTACATGCTATGTGTGGTTCTTGCAATAAATGTTATTATGGATGGAACACCTAAGTCGTTAGGTTGGGATTTGCCATGAAATGTATGAATAATGGTGTTTGTATGAATGATGTGAGTGGATTATTATGTGCATTGAGTAGGTATCTGTATGCTACTAATGTACGAACTACGTCACTGTGTTATGTGATAGATGTATATATATATATATATATATGGAACATACGTGTTATTATGTTACCATGAAACGATGTGAAAGAATTGGATTCCGAGCAATGTTAACTCGATGAGAAAAGAACAAAGGGCATGAGACCCTAGTATTTACCTGAGAAAGGTTGAGAATTAGTATGAGTCTTTCTAGACAGTACGAATATGCCTCTGATGGTGTCATGGTTGATATGGCATCGAGGTATGAGTATTTGGACAATATGTATACGCCTCCGATGGTGTCATGATAGATATGGCATCGAGGTCGCTTGTAATTAATAACATGGACGAACCAACGCAATATTTCCACACCGAACAGTCTTGGGAGGTTCTGAAATAGGAATGCCCCTATGTCGCCGGCCCTCGGGTTGCTCCTTGGTGCACGGGCCTCTGATGGTGTCATGGTAGATATGGCATCGAGGTGTTCGGAAGTAACGAGTGATGGCGTATTGGTTGGGGGAAATGGGTCGCTCCCATTGTTTCCGAAGATAATAATAAACCGGTTTAACATGCTATTTACATTGCTAGTATAATCTTGCATATCTCGCATGTCGTAATATATTCTTCATGTTTGGTATTATTGTACAACTCACTAGGCTCCTTTAGCCTAACACTTGTTTGGTGTCGATGTGTCTCTCAGGTGCTAGGGACGCCGTTCCCAAGTAGGCCTCGGGCGTAGAGTGAGCATTGGGGAATGTGGAGAACCGGTCCTTTAGGCCGTAGGATTCATTGGCGATCGATAACCCTTTTGTAGTCTTCCTCCTAGACGGAGTTAGACTAGTTGGTTATTGTAATTCTTTACTTGATTACAAATGTTGTAATTATTACATTACTTATACCCCATTTTGGGAAGAGCTCACGCCATGGCGTTATATTTGTATACCACCTTTCGTTTAAATGAAAGTTTTTGTTGACTCCAAATTTTGGGGTGTTACATGAATCAACTAAATCACTATTAGTTTCTTTTTATCAAGTATACATCACATTTACAAAGTGTTGAACATCACTGTGCAAAGTTAATTGCTTTTCCATTTGCCCCAGGTTCAAATCCCCTCATGCACATCTTGTGGCCAGGCTTAGTCTCAGACGGTCGAATTTTTATTTCCAAATTGCCAAGGATGTAAAGTTAATTGCTTTTGAGATTAGACAAAAGATGAGATTAGACAAAAGACAGTGTGTCTTGGACTACAGCATGGAACTTTGAACATGTACAAGTGGTGTTGTTATATAAAGAAACAGAATAAAGCCATAGCAAATAGAAAATGTATTGTAACCCGTCAAAATTTCAAATAAATCCAACAACATATCATCTAAAAGTTATTGTTATGGAAAATATAAACCTTGGATCATTGAGATCATTACCAATATCCGGTGTTAGAACTTCGAAATACCAAATATCAAGCCAAGGTCTTTATATCAAATGCTTATCGTATAAGTATTTATTGGTAAAGATGGCAACAGGGTTGAGGATGTTGGGGAACAAGTTTCCTTCCCCCACCTTGTTAAATCATCAGAAAAATTAGAGAAATACAATAATATGTTTTAAGTTTATATTCTCTTCTTTCTCACCATCTATAATAATGCATAACTTAAAATAAGTATTCTAATCTATGAGAAAAAGAAGGATACTAACGTTTCTTCAAAGCATCAACAATGAAGCTTTCTATTGAGCATTTTGGGTTTTTATATGAAACTTTTTCGTGGGACAATGTCCACTCAGAAGATCTTATAAGAACCCTGACACCTAAACAAAAAACCAAGTTCTTGTCTAAACTTTACCATTTTATTTTAATCCATGTTGGTTTTGGTGGTGGCTTTCATTATAGAGGAAGTGGCTTATTTATTAAGCTTTTAGGAGACAGATTTATAAAGAAAGCCAAGTTTTTCTAATTTGTGTCGCTTCCAACCAAAAAACACATTTCTTCCACCTATGTAAAAGCTTTCGTCAACAAAAACCTTCTCGGTCTATATAGACAAATTAATCGAGACAGACAACTTTATTCATACAAGACTTAATAGAAAACTCAGCAAACAGTCCCTAAATCTATAAAATATATAAGTTAGAATTAATAGAAAAATGTAAACTAATAGTTGTAAAATAATTATTAGTTTTGTTTATATTTGATTTTGTAACTCCATATAAGTTGACATATTTTAAGTGATGGACCACTTTCGATTGTTTTTTGCAAACCACAATGGTTGAGATGCAGTTTAAAACTTGAGATTGTATAAAAAATGTCATTTTTGGGTGAGAAAAAAAGTTATTGATTAGATAATCAAATGTCCTCCCTCAAATTGTGCTTTAAAGGGGAATTGTTGTCATGTATCTCATCCTAATGTAGTAATGTTCATCAATTTCTCATTCAATAGTTGATGATCATGTCTCATACTTGTCACCATATTTGACACTTTTCACTAAAACCCAACCCTTTAAACCATGGGGGCAAAATTGCATATCACGATGGTTAAGAACTTGAGATGTAGGTTGTGTTTGACAAACTAGCTGATAGCCTATAAGCTGTATGTAAATTGACCAAAAATGATATTTTGGGACATAATAATTAATATTAATAAATGTATAATTGGAAGAAAAAAAAAACTAAAAAGAACACTGCTCCGTTTCAATATTTAGCTTCATCCAAACATATATTATTGTAAGCAAGCTACGGTTGGGAACAAATTTGGGTAAAACCAAAAATAGAAACAATTGATCACACTATATCAGCATATGGGACAAAAAGTGCTGCTTTTCGACGAAAGTGAGCCCTAAAATGAGTGTCAAATTGATCGCACCATCCGGATAACTCAAGAGAGTGTCTGCAAATTGAGCCCTAAAATGGCTGATGCTCCTCCGCCTTCGTCTTCTCCAGCTGATGTTCTCTCCAGATTTCTTGCAACCTCTCCAACCCTAATTCAAGACAAGATTAAAAGTATATTTAATAGTAGAAGAATGTATGTGGCAGGGGTAGTTCAATTTTGGGCACCGGTTAAAACCACCGAAGACGGTAAATGGCTTCTCACAACTTCCGATCAACCTTTTGCCATTTCAGAAAGAGCACCCGATGCTGCCCAAAAATACAGGTCATGCTCTGTCAGGTATCGGTATAGCATCGACGACCACGATACGAAAAACCAGCCCCTTGAAGTTGCAAAGGACCGTAGTACCATCATAACTAACGGTGCACCCGCCAGAGCATTCCTGAACCGAATCCCGGAGTTAGTTCCGGATCTCAGGGTTCACCGGACGACTCCATTGGAGTCCGTTGCCAAAGATTCATATATGAATTATTATATGAATCTTCACACTACAATAATTCATATATGAATAATACGAATGGTTCATATATGAACAATTGGAATAATTACCGAAATACCCTTCCCTATTCCAAAAAATGAAAGGCTATGAGTTCGTAGTTTTTTATCACTTCTCATTTGAACCTAATACTATATATATATATATATATATATATATAAACTGTCAGGACTAAGATCTGAAATAACAGTTATTGCGATGGTATAGCGATCCAAAAATGGTGGGTCGTATAATATTTCTTAGAATCATATATAATAGGGTTAATTACATGGGAGTGTATCGAACTTGTCACGTTTTATCATTATATGTACTCAACTTCTAAACTTACCATTGTATGTATCGAACCTGCTAAACTTGCCCATACACTTGTATGTATCGAATTACCTTCTAAGAAGGTAACCGGTCAAAATGCCACGTAGGATGCCAACTCATATGTTTGAGTAAATTACAAAATTCGTCCCTCTAGTTTACTTATAGGGTTCAAGGACCTGTTTTGTCAAGTTAGTATAATGCCACATCCACCACCACAACCACCACCACCACCATCTCCACCACCACACCCACTACCACCACCACCACCACCACCAAACCACCACCACCATACCCACCATCTCCACCACCACCTATCCACCACTATCGGCGTTGATTTTTGCAGGGTTTGCCGGAGCTGGAAGGTGGAAAAGAGAGAGAGAGAGAGGTAGTTGCAGATGATGATGATGGTGGGTTTTCGAGAGTGGCCGGAGATGATGAAGATGGTAGTTGCAGAGCAGATGATGGTGAAGGTGGTAGTTGCAGATGATGATGGTGGTGGTAGTTGCAGACGATGGTGAAGGTAGTTGCAAACGGTGGTGAAGGTGGGTCGTCGGAGATGTGGCCGGAGATGGTGTGGCCGGCGTTCTAACAGTTGCAAGAGAGAGGGAGAGTTGAGATATATAAATGGGTTAAGTACAAGTTAACCCTTCTACTTTCTTTTTTGTTAAAGAAAACTTAAGGGACCAAATTTGTAGTTTACTCTTTCTGAAAATAAAAAAATAAATGCCACCTCAGAAATGACTTGTACACATCAGCATTTTTGTAGGTAACAAGTTATTCGATACATACAATGGGCAAGTTTAGCAAGTTCGATACATACAATGGTAAGTTTAGAAGTTGAGTACATACAATGATAAAACGTGACAAGTTCGATACACACCCATGTAATTAACCCTATATAATATACAAGGGGGCAGGATAAGGGCATGTTCAAACGAGAGCTAATCATTTAGCAAGAAGACGAGAAGTGTCATATTATATATATAAACAAGCTTAATCATATGTGATTAAGCACATATTACATTAACAATACATAGATGGTTAATCATATATGATTAAATACACACAAATGACATGTAATTTTAAGTTTGTGGGGTTCCAACTCAAAACCAATTGGCTATGAGTGGAGTAACCCAGGACCCTTATAAGCACATTACATGTTCACTTTGTGTCCGATGTGGGACATTGCTCAACACGCCCCCTCACGTGTGGCGTTTTTTCTGCCTAACACGTGGATACTTTTTGGGTTACATGGAGTCCGTGCGGCCTTTTGACCAACCACGGGTGAATCTTGCTCTGATACCATGTAAGTTTGTTGGGTTCCAACTCAAAACCAATTGGCTATGAGTGGAGTAACTCAGGACCCTTATAAGCACATTACATGTTCACTTTGTGTCCGATGTGGGACATTGCTCAACAGTAATCATATATGATACTTATTAGATTTTTTGCCTTCTCGCAAAATGTTTGACTTGTTGCATATTAGGCCTGTGGTAGCGCCTTCGGGCTAACCACGGGCATGGCAGGCGGGCTTGGTGGCTTTGCCTGGACTGTGTTACAGCCCATGCGGGCTTCAGCTCGGCTTCCGGCGAAGGGTTCCCATGCCCAATCAACCCGCCCTCTCTCCCTCTCTCACACTGTTTCTTTCTCTCTTCTTTTTTATTGAAATATATATATATATATATATATATATATATTCGGGCTTGTGGCTAGTGGTATTCCTATTGCGGGATTCGTGAGAGTTTTAGGTAAAGCTAATGTGGCGTTGATGTGACAATTTGGGCTTGTGGCTTGGCGCTACCGAGGGCCTTATATGGATGCATACATAGCTTTAACATATTATTATATGTATTAATTAATATAAAATTGAGAAATTGATGATATTTTCCATTTAAAAGTACCCTTTAACACCTTTCTCCCTAAATTTCACCAAATAGCCATCAAATCCACCCAAAAGAAATCCACCCTGGGGGATTCGCCTTTTTCCTTGTGAAATCCGCCCCAAACAAATCCTCCCTGAAAGAATTTGTTTAAAAATATTACTAACTTTGGCCCACATGTTGGTACTTTTTGGCTGGAAAAGGGCAAATCTGGAGCAAATGGCCTGGAGGTGTGGTAAAATAAGAGTCCAAATCAAAATAATAGCTCAAAGTCAAAATAAAACCTAAAAAGGATAAAAGTGTTTAAGTTAAACTGAAAAGAGTTAAAACTAATTAATGAACTATCGGTAAAATTACATTTATTTATGATCATTGGATCTAGTGGCGGAACTCAATGAGGGTTGTGGGGGGCCATGGCCACCCCGATATTTAACGTTCTTATATTAAATTTACAAAAATTTAATTATCATAAGCTTGCAGCTTGATGGTTTGGGTGTAAACATTCCTAGTGGCCACCCGGGTTCGACCCCCTCTGTGGCATCTTTTTTGGTTTTTAAGCTATCAATTCAAAAATTCACTTTTGGTTCCTTTGATTTGCTAAAAATATAAAATTATCCATGAGTTTTAACATAATATCACATTAATCATCTTTTTTGTTTTTTAAGCTATCAATTCAAAAATTCACTTTTGGTCCCTTTGATTTGCTAAAAATATAAAATTATCCATGAGTTTTAATATAATATCACATTAATCTCTATTAACTGAAGAAGCACTATTTATAGATAAAGCATAATCTTGGGATTGCTGGGACAATTTTTCAAATGCAAAAATCTTTATTTTAAGTCAAATAGTGTAAATATTATCTCTAACATAAAAGAAAAACATTTTAGGTTTAAATATATATTATAGTTAAAAAAAAAATTCTTATTTTTATGTATTTTAAATTGATAAATAAACTTGTTATACTTAACAATTATATTATAATATTTTTTTAGACGTTTATTGGTATGCAAAGATTTTATAAAACCAATTATATCAAAATCATGATAATCTAGATCCTAATTTATATAAAATTATAATTTTTTTCAAAGATTATGGATTTATGAAAATATAATGTCGTTAGTATTTTGGTTACCTTTTTCCATATAAGATACTTTTATAAGAATAAATGAAAATAAGCTATGAGATACATACTATTATACACAGTCCAAGAAAATACAAACTACACATTTTGTAATATTATCTTTATCCCTTCATATTTTTATGATGTTATTCGGCCCCCTAGGTTATCTTACTCGTGTTCCGCCACTGATTGGATCATGTTCATCTTCAACCTTATTCGTCACATCATCGATATCGTACTTATACTTGACACAATGTAGCCTGTACCTTTTGGTATTTTTTTTCGTAATCTATACGGAAAGGTTGATCGGAAGCTGTAAGAAGCCATTTGGGGCCGATCTTAACCGGTGCCCAAAACTGAATTAAACCTATAAAAGAATCATCAAGGATATCAAATGCGCGCCTTATTTTTTCTTCAACTACGGTTTGAAAGTTTTCGAGGAGGGTGTCGGAGAGAAGGTCCGCCGGAGAAGAAGAAGAGGAAGGGGAGTCGGCCATCATGTCGGAGAATCTCTCTCACAACTTCTTACTTCCTTTTCTTCTAGCCGTGAAACATATAGACACAATCTTTGAAAAATTACAGTAAAAGTTCCTCTTCTATCTGTGAAGTTACATTTCGGTCTGTTTTTCTGAAAGAAAGACAAATACCGTAGAATTTGACCTTAAAAATCTTTAATTAAAGAGTAGCCAATCTTTAACTAAAGCAACATTAATTAATTTTTAATCCTTTTTATACCGGTTTAAAAATTTTCGTAAAAAAATGTTTTTCTTAGAAGGGTGTCCAACCCAAAACCCGACTATAAACATGACCCCACTTAAATATTTCTAGGCATGCATACGCGAAGACTCGAACTTGGTTAGGACGCTATGAACCCCCGAGCGGTAACCAATCCGCCGCAGCACTGGAAGACTTCATAAAAAATGTTAAATACTGCTTAAATCATTAAGTAACGTTTATGCCTTGTTCTCAAGTTTAAAAATGAAGGGAAAAAAAGGAATCGAATGGAAGGGAAAAGTTAACCCATGAAAATTTAATTATTCTTCCAAATCTTTTTTTTTCTCTTTCTTTAAAAAAACTCGAAAACACACTTTTGTTAATTTCTTAGAAATCCTTACCTTTACTTTATTTAAAACAACTCGAGAACATGGCATTACTGCATGTTTTATGTAAAGTTGATGGCGTTATATTTTATAATTTTGTATGCCTCTTGTATTGTAGAATAAGGGGTCGTTTATGAAGCACTCGCTTAGTGGTAAGATTCTCAGTTATTTTTATCATCTTACACGGTAAGATTCATAGTCCATGTTATACTCAATCGGTAAGGTATGTGATATCCTAATTCCTAAATGCTTAACGATAAGCATTTTAGTAAATTGTCCTTGAGTAAATATTAGTATTCCAATTTGTAATAAAACTAGTTAGTTACAAGAATTTTGTTATAGTAAACACTAAAAGCATCTTCAACAGTTTCTCCAAAATTTATCTAAAATGAAGATTTAAAAGTCAAAATCTTCAATAAAAATTACATCTATTTATAATAGATTCCCCATTTAGAGATAAATTTATGATTGTTTTATTAAAACATTATTTAGATTTAATTAAATAATATTTCTCTCACTCTCACCTAATCATTTCATTTGAAAGTATTTCATTGGTGAAAAGTAAATTTCTCTCACTTGGTAAGTATATTTGGGATATCTCCAAATTTGGAGAAAATTATAGCCTCTCCTACTTTTTCCATTTTGGAGAAAGTTTTGGGGAAGATGTTGGAATTCAAAATTGCTTAAAATCTTCATTTTCCAAAATGAAGAAGCTCTTGGAGATGCTTTAATATTAATATAGAATCTTTATATATTTATTTTAACTTTTATTTAAAAGGACCATCCTGAATAATATTCTCGGCTTCGTATTCAGATGTTGGAGTTGAATGTAAGTTCTTTTACTATATTCTAGAAAAAAATTAGCATATCTATTGAAGATGCTGCTTTAAAGTATCTTTAACAGATTTTCTAAAATTTATCTAAAATGAAGAATCAAAAATCAATCTTCAAAAATAGTTACATTCATGATTCATCTACAGTAGATTCTCATATGAACATAAAATATTCTATTAGGTAAAGCTTATCGGCTTACCGAGTGAGCATGATAATGATCGAGAACTGACCCTAAAAAGGATATAGCATAAACAAAGAATCTTATCCAATAAGTAATGATTTTACTCTTATTTAATAAGTGTTTATCGAGTAAAGACAAATATCAACAATCCATTTTTATAACCAATAACTTTACTCCATAAAGTAATAAAGAGTAATGACTTTTAGTGGTATTTACTTAGCTAATAAATATTTGGTAACGTGACCCAAGTATCATAAGCTAGTCTCAATTCTCATAGGATGAAGACAGAAAATTAGGCTCATTGATTGGATTTTATCCCAATCAAAAACCGTTTGAAAATTTTCTTAAAGTTATGATATAGGATTTTGGTTCTTTTAGCGTGAAACTTAGCAACCAGAAAGAAAAAAGAAAGGGTTTATGACTTGTTAAGGTAACTAACTATTCGATTTGTACAAATATTACCTTTAAATTATTTTTTGTACTCAATTGATAATTGAACTTTTTTTATAACATATAGTACCATTATGACCGGGTATAACCCGTAAACCACCGGTAACCACCACCACCACCACCTTCACCACTACCATCAAAACACCACCACCACCAATACAACATTTCAAATTGATATAAAAGTTATAGAAGACATCTCAATACAACATGTCAACAACAAATCAACCAATTTCAAAGATAGTTTGTTAAGACACACAAAAATACTTATAACGTGATCACACAAAAATACCTATGCATCTTCTACTTCTTCTTCCTCGTGACAACTATTAAAAATGCAAACAAATTCAAGGGTAAGAATAAATTTTAGGGTTTGATTGATACCAATCATCAACCTAATGAGATAATAAGATTAGAATGGATTCACAATCCAAAAGTGTTTTGTGGACAAGGAGATTAAACAAAGAAAACATGCCATCACAGAAACAGACATGTCTAATGCTTGAAAGCAGAGGAGAAAACTGACATGTAAGTGTGACCGAATAACGACTTTGATGGAAACAAAGAGTAGAAATATGGTTAAAATGATGAAGGTGAAGTAGGGAAAAAGAGAAGAGAGGATGAGCAAGAGACAGAAGAATGTATCATGTGTCTGAAATTGATTTTATTTTATAATTGTGAGGGAATTGGTTTGCGGGGTATTTATAAGTCTTTCAAAAGACCCGCTTACATGGACGGCTCCAGAGTTTCAAATTCAGGTTCAAGCACTAATGACTGGTAAGTACCCCTCAAATCAATTCCCTCATAATCATAAAATCAATTGGATTTCAAGTTTGACACATGGTACCTTCTACCTTTTGCTCAACTACTCTTCTCTTTTTCCTACTTCACCTCCATCGTTTTAACGATATTTCTACTCGGTTTCCATCAAGTTGTTATTTGCTCACACTTTTATTTTCTCCTCTGCTTTCAAGCATTAGACATGTCGGTTTCTGTGATGGCATGCTTTCTGTGTTTAATCTCCTTGTTGGTAAAACACTTTTGGATTGTTAATCTCATCCTAATCTTATTATCTCATTGGGTTGATGATTGGTGTCATCAAATCCTAAAATCTATTCCTAGCCTTGAAGTTGTTTGCATTTTTAATGGTTGTCATGAAGAAGAAGAAGTAGTATTAGAGGTTGATGATCCACAACTACTTGACCACTTTGTTGTTGTGGATGTGGATGATGAACTTGAAGAACACTAGGGTTTTGTCATCGTGTGTTTAAGGAGGCTTCATTATAAGTTTTTTTTATGCGTCTTGAGAAAGTATCTTTTGAGATAGGTGGATTTGTTGCTCGCATGTTGTATTTAATTATCTTCTATTTTTTATATCATTTTGAAATGATGTATTAATGCAATGGTTGTGTCACCTTTTACATAATTCTAATATGTCAAAATTAGACTTGTTAAATAAATCTAGGTAATAAAACAATATAGACTCGTCAAATGAAGTAGCCAAACGTATTGGAAGCAATAAGGCCGAGCTCGACTTCCTTGAGCCACTTAGGGCAAATGGTATTTGAAATCCTAGGCAACGCCCCCCATGAAGTAGACTTTTAGAACTAAATTACAAAATCATTTAGATACTTTTAAAACCATTAGGAGGCAACAAAATAAATTTCAAGCAATTCACCTCTAAGCGGTTCAGAGATTGTCTTTTATTGAAACTATTCTGTCATTTAAATCTTGAATTTAATAATTGTAGCATATTGTAAGAAGTTCACAATTTGTGATCTTTTTGGAATTCTATTTCTTCGAATTAGAAATTGGATGTGTGTGAATACTTTTACCCTTGAAAGAGTGTGTATGTGGCCTAGTACATACTCAAGACAAAATAAGGAAGGCATTATCTTTTATATCAATTTTCAAAATGAAACCAATGTGTTTTAGTCCTTGATATTAAAAAACTGCTTTTTTCGTCCTTATTTAAATATCAAGGACCAAATATGTAAATTAATCAAACATTTTTTTGGATGGTAGGGTCCTCTTCAACTTAGTTAACCAACTCAATTTAACATAGTTGGATGGAAAAACATTCTAAATAACTAATCCAACTTTGCTAAATTGAGTTGGTTAACTCATCCAATAAAATGTTTGGTTAATTTATATATTTGGTAATTATAGTATACCATGTTTATATTTTTTATTCTCATATTACGTAATTCACATTTTGTTACTTTCACTTTATTTATTTATTATATTACGACATTTTATTAAGATAAACTACGATTTTTGTCCATTAAGTAAAAGATATTTATGTCTTTTTATTTTATTTTTTCTTATTTGTTTTGCTTCTTTGATTGAAGAAATAAGATAAACTACAATTTTTGTCCTTTGAGTAAATACAAAATATAAAAACACATATATGTTTATATTTAACGGAGATATTTAACGGGGTTAATGATTAAGAATCATTTTCAAAGCAAAATGTAAATAACAAGAATGATAATTGTAGTTACCGAAGTCTATAGACCATTTTTTGAGATTCATGTAAACCACAAGCAGCAAAATTTATTTTACTATATTGACCCATATTTTAATCTTTCAAAATGGTATCGTATGTAATAATTTAGATGGTAAGCGTTTACCGGATAAGATTTATTAATCTACGTACCAAATAGAACTCTCGGTTTATGCAATCGCTCTTACTGGGCAAGTTCTAGTCCTTATCATATTCACCCCATAAGGTAAATTCACCTGGTAAGCACTTATCGGGTAACCTAAGACCGGCACCTAAGACCGGGGAAAGTGGAAAATATAAATAATTGAATACAGAGACCGCAAATGATGGCCAACTTAGTTGGTCTGATGCATGAGTTATAGTTCCCATATGACGAAGATCAGGAGTTCGACTTCTACTAGACTCCGTTGTGGGGAATTTTCCTTAAATAAGTGCCGAGTTTGAATCACAGCTGATACGTTGAATCCCTTTAAATGAAAACTACATGGATAGGCTGGGGGTGTTCATTCTTCTTAAAGAGGTTTTTAGAACTCGATCATCGTGGCTTGGTAGAGATCAATTCGTTTAACTGTTTATCGATTACGAATTAATTACGTCGTTATACGCATTTTGATTTTAATTCGTTTAACTGATTGTCGGTTACGAATTAATTACGTCGATTATGAATTTCGATTTTAATTCGTTTAACTGTTTGTCGGTTACGAATTGATTACGTTAAATACGAATTTCGTTTTTAATTCGTTTAACTGTTTGTCGGTTACGAATTAATTACATGGTTAAAATTTCAGTTTTAATTCATATAATTGTTTGTCAATAATGAATTAAATGTTTCGGTAATAATTCGTTTAATTACGAATTAACAATGTTAGTTTAAATTCATTTAATGAATTAAATGTTATAGAACAATATATACATATATACACGCATTTAAGTTGGAATAATTATGAATCAACTCCAAATAGGCTCACCTATTTGGATACAATGTCTAGGAAAGATATAGGCGGATTGTTTTCTAATCTAATGAGGTCGTGTTTTTAAATGCTTTTGAGCATACCCCCCCTCACCGTCTTTCCTGGTTGTGTTCGAGTAGAGCTACCGAAAGGGGTTGAGTAAATAATAGTTTCCCTGAATGTGTTTATATACTTATATATATTTTGGATTTAATTCAACAATTGTTTGTCAATTATGAATTAATCATTACAATTTTTAATTTGTTTAATTGTGTGTTCATAACGAATTAATTATGATTGGTAATAGAATGCCATGATATCAATTGATAGGCGAATCCAATAAGTTTGGATCTAAATCATCATATAAGTTTGATGAAATATTAGCAATGAAAGTAAAGGTTAAAACTTTGTGTATAACCTAAGCTAAATATATCAAAAAGAGAATATAGTCATGATAGAGTGATCATTGAGTATGAGTATATTTATAGAACAACTAGGATCCTAGAGTTTTGGATGCCTAGATTGTCACTTATAGATAGTTGCGATTAAGCTCTTTGGTGGTGACAATAACACTCATGTATGATGCATTGACAAGAACATCTGGCCAATGTTTTTGTGAATTCATCAACATATGTGTGTGTTCTTGTTATAGCTTAAACGTATTGCATAGCTAGCAACTCTATTCATGATATAGAAGAAGATATTACTCAATGAAAATGTTTAAATACATTAGTTGTATCAACTTATGCGAAACAGATTGAGTAGATAATCATATCATTTGAATCAAGATTTGTGCAAATGATTCATGTATGAGTTTGAAGACTCTAAGCAACCGAATAGTTTGTGGTCACATTTGGAGAGACTTACAAACTAGAAATCATAAAACATTTGATAAGTTATGATATCTTAATGGTGAAAAAGGGATGGAGAAGTCACTAGATGACATAACATTATACAATGGTATAATGTATAGATATCTTCATCAAAGGATATAGACAAAAGGAAAGTCTAGATTATTAACATCCATTAGTTTTATGTTGGGAATTGCAAATCTGCAAATGCACCAAATGGATGTGAAAATTGATCTTCTAAATGAAGATTTAGAAGAAATTTATATGGAGCAGCCTAAGGGATTCGTTGCCCAAGGTAAAGAGAACAAGGTGTGTAAACTTGTTAATACCTTATATGGCTTAAAACAGGCTCCAAAGCAATGACATCAAAAGATTGATCAATCCATGTTGGAAAGTGTTTTTAAAATAAGTGTGTTTATATGAATGACACTACTTACGGTTATGTCATATGCTTATCATCGGAGGTGATGACAAAATGATAAGGTCCACGAAGGATATGTTGAAATCTAAGTTTGTCATGAAAGGCATGGGTTTATCATATGTGATACTTGGAATAAAGATCACAAGAACTCAAAATAGTCTAGTGTTAAGTCAAACACAATATGTGGACAAGATTCTTGAGAAATTGTAACACCCCTTATTTTATACGATTTTTTTCTCTAAAAAAAATAAGATATATAGATAGCTGATTTTTACTATTATTTATTTAAGTGATAATGTTCTTTATTTAGTTTTTTTTTTTAAAAAAAAAGAGAAAAGAAATTGATTTGATTTGAGATAAAGTTGAGTAGGCTTTTATTTAGGGATAGGGATAGGGTAGGTTGTTGTGTTATACTTTATTAAAGTCAATCTCAACTTGAAGCTTTCCAAAAATCTGATTTTATAAGAGAGAGAGAGAGAGAGAGTACGGGAGAGAGAGAGAGAAACCGAATAGAGAGAGAGAGAGAGAGAGAAAGAGTCGCCGGAAAATTTGGAGTTCGCCGGAGGACGTCGCCGGAGGAAGAAGAGGTCGCTAGTGGTCGTTTGCCGTCGAGTAGGTAACGTTTTATCTCTTGCTTTCTTCGCGTAGTAGATAGAGTTCCTTTTCGTTTTCAGGCGACGTATTGGTGGCGTACGCCGGCTGTGACCGGCGACGCGGTAGTGTTGCTGCAAGCGACGGCGGCCGGTGATGGTGGCTTTGGTCACGCGTCGTTCGGTGGTGGTTCGTACCGCCGTCGGCAGCAGCGGAGGGATCACCTTCGTCGGAGATGAGGAGTAACGGTGGGAGTGAGAGACCGGCGGACCGGCCTTGGTTGGTTGCTGGTTTGGCGTCGAGAAGCCCGACGACGGCGGCGGTCAAGCCGGCCGCTGCTCACCGTCGCCGGAGGCGGCGGTGGTCGGTTGTAGCCGCTATCCATCGTCTTGAGGATCGTGGTGGTGGCGTGGTTTAGTTGCGCCGGCGACAGCCGGTTGTGGCGTTTGCTGTCGGCCAGCGGCGGCGACAGCCGGCGGCGACAGCCGGCGGCGACAGCCGGCGGCGAGGCGAGGACACCGGCCTTCCGGTTGTTGTTGCTGCTGCCATCGTGGCTGGATGACCCGGCGGCGGTAGCGGCTTCTGCCGCTGCTGTCGTTGTGGTGGTTTTGAGGCGGTGGTCCGGCAGCGGTTCGCGGCGGCATGTATGGTCGCCCGCGACTCTCGTTGATCGGTGTATCGATTTAAGACGGTGTTAGTAAGGCCTTAGGGTTTCGAGTCAATTTTAGGGAGAGCCGGGAGTTGATTAAAAAGGGTATTTAAACCGTGTGTTGTTAATTACAGATTTCGGTTGATACGTGATTCGTACGCGTTATTGTCTTGCTTTCAAGGTGAGTTTCACCTTACGTGTTTTATGATATTGTGAATATATATATATGCATGATTGTGTGTAAAAGGGAACCACATGCCCTTGATGAGTTGTGGGGGCGGACTCGCGTCCTAAGCTGGCGAGAAAAAGGGAACCACATGCCCTTGATGAGTTGTGGGGGCAGATCCATGTCCTAAGCTGGCGGAAATTGATAATTTCTCATGAGAATGATTTGTAGATTATTTGTTTATATTATTTGATGCGGTGGTTAAACGTTTGTGTATACGTGATGGCATCGATTGTGGTATGTATGTTTATGGTAACGTAAGGTACATATGGTGCTTGCTCACTAAGCTTATAGCTTACCCTTTCGTTGCTCCTTTTTTTAGGTTCGGGATCAAGCGTAGATAAGGGCAAGGCCCCGGTTTGATGCTAGCGGCGAGACTGGTTCCGACGATTTGGACATTTAGTGTTATTCATTTCTATTTAAACTTTATTAATTGGATGACTATAATAATCTTAATTATCGCATTCACTAAATTCTTACGCTTAAATTCTTTGAAATTGTAATAATTTAGTTATTTTTTTTATTTAAAGGTTATTAGTGTTTTAAAAATATTGGCGCTACAACTTGGTATCAGAGCCTAGGTTTAAGAGAATCAGCGCACACGCTTGCGAGTGTGTGTGTGGTTGGACTTAAACTAGGGATTTTATTTTTATTTGTATTTCAAAAAGGAAATTTTAACAAGAGTCGGAACCGTCGGCTAGAGTTCAAAACGGGGGTTAGCAATACTTACGTTATCTTTGTTGTTGATATGTTGTAATGCTAAGTTAAGCGTAGAGTTATATGCTAATAATTGTGTGGCATACGATGCGTAAAATTAGAATATTTGTGAATTTAATTATTGTTGCATGTAGTTCTTGGATTGGGATTTTGAGGATGGTACCAGGACCCAGTCTATACGATGATAATCTGGTAAGGGATTCTATGCATGTTCTCGTCTGATTGTTGTTTAGAGATCCCGAACCAATTGTCATTACCGGTTGGTTACAGTAGTATGGGCCCATATAATAGTACTACTGTAAACATCTGTATGGACTAGGATTTGGTTAAATTCTGGTAATCTCAATAAAAGGACTAGATATGGGATTTGGGGTTGCTATGTGATAGCTAGGATGACCACGAGGTCAGCTATGTGTGTAAATTGGACGCAAAAGCACTTATTAGTCGTTAGGGTTACATGCGCACTAACGACCAGTAGTAAACTTGTGTAAGCGTTATATGTGTTAGGAAGTGTAGTAAGACACTCTAGCTAGGGTTAGCTGTGTGACCCAAGGTATTAAATGTTTCTAAACTTTTGCTTAAATGTTCAGTATGGTGACTACTAGGAGAAATTCGGGTAGCGAGGAGCCTGAGACTCCAGACTTGCGGGATATCATTGCCTCGCAGATTACCGAGACCTTGCAGCAGATTCTGCCGGGATTATTTGCTAAGATGAAGGACGAGGTCCTTCAGGCTGTGGATCAGAGGATCGACACAGCCTTTGCTTCTCGTGGGTCGACGTCGGGGAGCAACAATCAGGCTCAGAGTCGTTCCAGCACTTTCAAGGATTTCATGGCGTGTCAACCGCCACACTACGAGGGTCGGAAGGACCCTATTGCATGCTCTCGTTGGATTGCCACGGTCGAGGGCGCGTTCCGTACTTGTGGTTGTCCAGATGGGGTAAAGGTGTGCTACGCTGCGAATCTGCTACGAGACGCCGGTAAGGATTGGTGGGGCCTGATACTGAAGAGCCACACGGAGGAGCAGATATCGACTATGACTTGGGATGCGTTCAAGGTGCTGTTTGAGGAGCAATTCTCCCCGCGGGTCGAACGAGAGAGAATCATTGCCGAGTTTCTGAACCTGAAGCAGACGACCGAGTCGGTGAATGAGATCACCGACCAGTTCCTGGAGAAGGCGCTGTTTTGTCCCGATTATGTGGGCAATGAAGCGATGAGGATGTATCGTTATCGTGGGGTACTGAAGCCCGAGATCAGAGAGTTTGTGAGCCCAACTACGTGCACGAGCTTTAATGCTATGGTAGAGGCGGCGCGAAATCGGGAGCTGTTTCTCGAGGAGCTGCAGCAAGGGAAGAGGAAGGCGGACCAGTCGTTTGTACCGGTGAGGAAGTTTAAGGAGCCGAGGACAGAGGGCAGGAGAGTTCCCAGTGGGTGTCCCAAATGCGGAAGGAACCACCAGGGCGAATGCCGACTACCTGAGTCGGTGTGTTTTAAGTGTGGCAAGCCGGGCCACAAGAGTAGGGATTGCGGGGTCGCCCCGAGGACCTGCTTCCATTGTTTTCAGCCTGGGCACATCAAGCCCAACTGTCCGAAGCTGGCATCGGCCCAGCCGCAGGTTCAGGCACCAGCTACTGCCATGCTCCGCATCACCGACGGCTCCACCGGGAAGAAGGGTGGATCTTCGACCAGCCGCGGTAGAGCTTTCCAGATGACGGCCGAGGAGGCTCAGTCAGCACCAGATGTGGTTACAGGTACACCTTACTTTATGTGTTTGAACTGTTATTAATGTGTGTTATGCTTATGGCTTGATTAGAGATGCGCTAGGTGTTATCTGTGTTCTTTAAACGTTTACTGTTAAACTTAGGCGTTTTTCCCGTGAACGAAAAACCTGCTTTGGTTCTCTTTGATTCGGGAGCTACCTGTTCGTTTGTGTCTAGTGCTTTCTGCAAGGATTTCCGGCTAGAGCGGGGCAAGCTAGCCAGTCCTTTGGCGATCGATATCGCAGCTGAGGAGGTGAGAGTCTGTGAGGACGTCTACCGAGGCTGCACAATAGTGATTCATGGGGTGCCTTTTTGTATCGCCTTGATACCCACCCCCATGAATGGGATCGACGTGATAGTTGGAGTTGACTGGATGTTTCGGAACCACGGCACGGTAGTTTGCGCGGAGCAGCTAGTCCGCATCCAGGACCCAAGTGGGGGAGAGCTTGTGGTATACGGCAAGGGACGGAGGGATCGGCTAGCGTTCTGTTCTGTCGCGAAGGCGCGGAGGTGGCTTCAGCGTGGATACACGGGTTATTTGGCGTATGCGGTGACCAGCCAGGCAGAGGATCGGAAGTTGTCGGTTGCTGACGTTCCTGTAGTGAGCGAGTTTCCTGATGTGTTTCCGGAGGACCTACCAGGCATTCCGCCTGATAGGCAGGTTGAGTTCGGGATCGACGTAATGCCCGGAGCAGCCCCGGTTGCGAGGGCTCCGTACCGTTTGGCGCCACCCGAGTTGCAGGAATTGGCCAGTCCAGTCAGTTGCAGGAACTCTCGGAAAAAGGGTTCATCCGTCCGAGTAGCTCACCGTGGGGTGCTCCGATCTTGTTCGTGAAGAAGAAGGACGGGAGTCACCGGATGTGTATAGACTACAGGGAGTTCAACAAGGTTACCATCAAGAATAGGTATCCCTTACCTAGGATTGATGACTTGTTCGATCAGCTTCAGGGGGCGACTTGGTTCTCCAAGATCGATCTGCGATCCGGCTATCACCAGCTCAAGGTGAAGGAGGCGGATGTTCACAAGACCGCCTTCAGGACTCGTTATGGTCACTACGAGTTCCTGGTGATGCCTTTCGGTCTTACCAATGCCCCAACTGCTTTTATGGACCTGATGAATCGGGTTTGTCGACCGATGCTGGATAGATCAGTGATTGTTTTTATCGATGACATCTTGATCTACTCGAAGACGAAGGAGGAGCATGTGACTCATCTACGAGAGGTACTTGAGGTGCTGCGAAGAGAACGACTTTACGCTAAGTTCTCGAAATGCGCTTTCTGGTTACAAGAAGTCCAATTCCTGGGGCATCTTGTTAATCGGGAAGGCATTAAGGTGGACCCGGCAAAGATCGAAGCGGTGATGAGTTGGGAGGTTCCGAAGACTCCTTCAGAGATCCGGAGTTTCCTGGGGCTGGCTGGGTACTATCGTCGGTTTATCCAGGATTTCTCCCGGATCGCAGTTCCGTTGACGAGGCTGACGAAGAAGAGTGAGCCTTACGTCTGGGGTCCGGATCAGCAAGCGGCGTTCGAGACGTTGAGACAGAGATTGTGTGAGGCACCGGTCCTGACTCTTCCCGAGGGTGTAGAGGACATGACGGTGTACTGTGACGCATCACACCTTGGTTTGGGGTGTGTTCTGATGCAAAGGGGACGGGTGATAGCTTACGCGTTGAGGCAGTTGAAGCCTCACGAGGCTAATTACCCCACGCATGACCTTGAGCTAGCGGCGGTGGTTTTCGCGCTGAAGATTTGGAGGCACTACCTATACGGGGTGAAGTGCACCATCTATAGACCACCGTAGTTTGAGGCACTTCTTGGATCAACCGAACCTGAACATGCGGCAACGGTGATGGCTGGATGTTGTCAAGGATTACGACTGCGAGATACTTTACCATCCGGGTAAAGCGAACGTGGTGGCAGACGCGCTGAGCAGAAAGACTGCTCATACCTCTCTTCGTATATCACACCTGAAGATGGCCATGACCACTTCGTTCTTAGATCTGGTTCGACGAGCTCAGGAGGAGGCCAGTCAGAACGCGAATGTAATGACCAGGGTTTAAAAGTTAGTACTAATGTTAGTCACTCGTTAAAAATGACTCTTTTTGAAAAGAATTTGAACCTTAGGGGTGAATTGTGACATTTTGGGTAAAGTTTGATAGTTGGGCTTATACCATAAATGGTATGGGCTTAGCCTTTTAGCCCATACTATTTATAGTATTAAGCTAGGGTTTTTACCATTTTGGGGAAACTTTTAGTGTGTGTGTTTGGTGTGTGTTTCTTGGAGGTCAAGATTAGTGCTACACTCATCTTCAAGGTCGAGATTTCATCACCAAGGTTAGTTTCGATGCCCTTTTAGCTAAGGAAATGTTGATAATTGATGTAGGATTACCTTGGATTGTTTGAGGAAGCGTTTTAGATCAAGCTAGAATCGATTTCGGCTGATTTTAGCCTTTTTCCGGAATCTGGTTGCGTTTCCCGAATTGGGAACTCATGTTCCCCGAATCGGGATTCATGTTTCCCGAACCGGGAATTCATGTTTCCCGAATCGGGAGTCCATGTTTCCCGAATCGGGATTTTGCTTGGGTAATTGGGTGGAAACTCATTTCTTCGTTTGCCTTTCCCGAATTGGAAAATCTATGATTTCCGAATCGAGGGATTTGGCCAACTTAGTCGTCACTTTGACCTCGTAGCGTTTCAATTCGGGATTTTGGAGTGGGATGCCTCCCGAATCGGGAATTGGCGTTTCCCGAATTCGGAATTGCCATTTCCCGAATCGGGAGTGGTAGTGTCCCGAATCGGGATTCTTGAGTCGGGTTTTGGGAGGTCTGTGTCAGTAGAGTTAGTTTTCGGAGAAGGATTTTCCATAGTAGTTTAACCCCGTGCTGAGTCTGCCTAGGGATATTCTAGTTGTGGGTTTTTCTAAGTGCGAATCACTAATGCCTTAGGAATTTATACAGATACCGGGAGTTAGAGTAAGCAGCGAGTTAAGCTCAGGTGAGTTCCCTTACCTGAAAATGAATGGATCGTTTTATCGCTTTCAAATATATCCATTCGAATTTGCAAAATGACATGGTGTTGATATTAAAGTGATTTTATGAACTTGACTGGAAATTACTGCTTTGCAAATGTTGTTGTGAAAATTGTTTAATGACTGAGAATGCTATATTGATGATCATCATATACATGCTATTTTAACGTTTCGGGATTGCATCGTGAGTAATGAGCACCATGGGACCGTACATCCCTGGGAAGTTTAGTGGTGTGAGGCACGGACTACGTCCGTCACTCCTTAAATGAGAATCGGGGAGATCCGGCCACGTAAGGTTGATTGTGGGATGGTGCGAGGCACGGACTATGTCCGTCACTCCTTAAATTGTGTATCCGGGGGATCCGGCCATCCGGTTTGTTGTATTGTGATTTTTATTACTCATGATGCTTTCCTATTTATTTGAGATATCTGATTTTACGGCCAGCGGGCCGGAACTGTGTTTTAAACTGTTTTTGAGGGAAATCACTAGACCTTTCGGTCTAACCCTCGTTTTCAAAATCTCAAACCTTTTCAGGGAAAGATCGTGTGGTGAGAGGCAAGGAGAAGGTAGACCTCTAGAGTAGCTCTACCGGTAGAAGCGTAGTAGTTTATCCTAAATTTAGAATCTCAGCTGTGGAGGGATGTTCCGCATGCACTCTTTAGCTATTTACTTTTGAACCAAATATTATGAGATTGCGTTTTAGATCACTGGGATTTATATTATATGCATATTATTATTGTTATGGGTTTTGGGGTGTTACAGCGAACCAGAACAAAGAACGGGTGAGGGGTCAGCTACCACTGATGGTTCGGGATAGTAGAGGACTGTTGACTAGGCACGCTCGGGTGTGGGTTCCTCATGCGGGTGATGCACGACAGACACTGCTTGAGGAAGCACACAAGTCCAGATTCTCTATACATCCCGGAGCGACAAAGATGTACAGAGACCTGAGGACTGATTACTGGTGGCCGGGGATGAAACGGGAGGTGGCCCGTTATGTAGAGTCTTGTCTGACCTGCCTGAAGGTCAAGGCTGAGCACCAGAGACCTCATGGGAAGATGCAGCCGTTAGAAATCCCAGAGTGGAAGTGGGAGAACCTTACTATGGATTTGATCACCAAACTACCGAAGACACCCCGGAAGTTTGATGCGATCTGGGTGATAGTTGACCGTTTGACTAAAAGTGCTCATTTCTTAGCCATTCGGGAGAGCTTCACGTCTGAGCAGCTGGCAGATCTGTACGTGAAAGAGGTGGTGAGGAGACACGGGGTACCGGTATCGATCATTTCAGACCGGGACACTCGTTTTACTTCGAGATTTTGGGAGCGGTTCCACGCAGACATGGGCACTAGGTTGCATTTTAGTACAGCTTATCATCCGCAGACGGACGGACAGAGTGACCGTACGATCCAGACATTGGAGGATATGCTCCGAGCTTGTGTTTTGGATTTTGGAGGTAGTTGGGATACGTATCTGCCTCTGGCGGAGTTTTCGTATAAAAACAGTTATCACTCAAGTATCGGGATGCCTCCGTATGAGATGTTGTACGGGAGGAGATGTCGAACCCCGATCTGTTGGGGTGAGGTCGGTCAGCGTGTTCTTGGGAGCACAGAGGTGGTTCAGCAGACTACCGAGCATATACAGAGGATCAGAGAGCGGTTACGGACCGCCCAGAGTAGGCAGAAGAGTTACGCTGATAGACGGAGGTTTAGGTCCGCGTCTTGCTGAAGGTTTCACCCTGGAAGGGGGTGATTCGGTTCCGTAAGAGGGGCAAGCTCGGTCCCCGTTATATAGGACCGTTCACGGTCCTTGCTCGTGTTGGGAAAGTGGCCTACCGGTTGAAGTTGCCGTAAGTGCTAGGCCAGATCCACAACACTTTCCACGTATCTCAGTTGCGTAAGTGTCTCGCTGACGAGACAGCGCACATACCTTTGGACGACATTCAGGTGGATGAGGGCCTGAATTACGTCGAGAGGCCGGTTGCAGTGTTGGAGCGGAAGGTGAAGAAACTGCGCAATAAGGAGATCGGAATCGTGAAGGTGCAGTGGCAGCATCGAAGGGGTTCTGAGTGGACTTGGGAGCCAGAAGCAGAGATGCGCGAGAGGTACCCGGAGCTCTTCTCAGACTGATTTCGGGGACGAAATCTTGGTAAGTGGGGGAGAGTTGTAACACCCCTTATTTTATACGATTTTTTTTTCTAAAAAAAAAATAAGATATATAGATAGCTGATTTTTACTATTATTTATTTAAGTGATAATGTTCTTTATTTAGTTTTTTTTTTTTTTTTTAAAAAGAGAAAAGAAATTGATTTGATTTGAGATAAAGTTGAGTAGGCTTTTATTTAGGGATAGGGATAGGGTAGGTTGTTGTGTTATACTTTATTAAAGTCAATCTCAACTTGAAGCTTTCCAAAAATCTGATTTTATAAGAGAGAGAGAGAGAGAGAGAGAGAGAGTACGGGAGAGAGAGAGAGAGAACCGAATAGAGAGAGAGAGAGAGAAAGAAAGAGTCGCCGGAAAATTTGGAGTTCGCCGGAGGACGTCGCCGGAGGAAGAAGAGGTCGCTAGTGGTCGTTTGCCGTCGAGTAGGTAACGTTTTATCTCTTGCTTTCTTCGCGTAGTAGATAGAGTTCCTTTTCGTTTTCAGGCGACGTATTGGTGGCGTACGCCGGCTGTGACCGGCGACGCGGTAGTGTTGCTGCAAGCGACGGCGGCCGGCGATGGTGGCTTTGGTCACGCGTCGTTCGGTGGTGGTTCGTACCGCCGTCGCAGCAGCAGGAGGGATCACCTTCGTCGGAGATGAGGAGTAACGGTGGGAGTGAGAGACCGGCGGACCGGCCTTGGTTGGTTGCTGGTTTGGCGTCGAGAAGCCCGACGACGGCAGCGGTCAAGCCGGCCGCTGCTCACCGTCGCCGGAGGCGGCGGTGGTCGGTTGTAGCCGCTATCCATCGTCTTGAGGATCGTGGTGGTGGCATGGTTTAGTTGCGCCGGCGACAGCCGGTTGTGGCGTTTGCGGTCGGCCAGCGGCGGCGACAGCCGGCGGCGAGGCGAGGACACCGGCCTTCCGGTTGTTGTTGTTGCTGCCATCGTGGCTGGATGACCCGGCGGCGGTAGCGGCTTCTGCCGCTGCTGTCGTTGTGGTGGTTTTGAGGCGGTGGTCCGGCAGCGGTTCGCGGCGGCATGTCTGGTCGCCCGCGACTCTCGTTGATCGGTGTATCGATTTAAGACGGTGTTAGTAAGGCCTTAGGGTTTCGAGTCAATTTTAGGGAGAGCCGGGAGTTGATTAAAAAGGGTATTTAAACCGTGTGTTGTTAATTACAGATTTCGGTTGATACGTGATTCGTACGCGTTATTGTCTTGCTTTCAAGGTGAGTTTCACCTTACGTGTTTTATGATATTGTGAATATATATATGCATGATTGTGTGTAAAAGGGAACCACATGCCCTTGATGAGTTGTGGGGGCGGACACGCGTCCTAAGCTGGCGAGAAAAAAGGGAACCACATGCCCTTGATGAGTTGTGGGGGCAGATCCGTGTCCTAAGCTGGCGGAAATTGATAATTTCTCATGAGAATGATTTGTAGATTATTTGTTTATATTATTTGATGCGGTGGTTAAACGTTTGTGTATACGTGATGGCATCGATTGTGGTATGTATGTTTATGGTAACGTAAGGTACGTATGGTGCTTGCTCACTAAGCTTATAGCTTACCCTTTCGTTGCTCCTTTTTTTAGGTTCGGGATCAGGCGTAGATAAGGGCAAGGCCCCGGTTTGATGCTAGCGGCGAGACTGGTTCCGACGATTTGGACATTTAGTGTTATTCATTTCTATTTAAACTTTATTAATTGGATGACTGTAATAATCTTAATTATCGCATTCACTAAATTCTTACGCTTAAATTCTTTGAAATTGTAATAATTTAGTTATTTTTTTTATTCAAAGGTTATTAGTGTTTTAAAAATATTGGCGCTACAGAAATTTTATAAAGGAGACACAAGTATAACTAAAACTCCTAGTGACACTAGTCAACATCTATCCGTGAATAAGAGAGGATAATGTTGCACAAAGTGGAATACTCAAGAATACTAGACAGTTTGATGTATCTCATGAGTTGTACTAGACTTGACTTAGCATACGCAGTAAGTAAGCTAAGTAGATACACTAGTAATGCGAGTGTTGAATATTGGAGGAGTATTACTAGATTATTAACGTACTTAAGATACACAAGAGAGTGTGGACTGCACTATGGAAGATATCCAACTGTAATCAAATGATACAGTGATGCAAATTGGATATCTGATATAAAAGATTCCAGATCTACAAGTGGATATGTGTTTACACTTGGAAGTGCGACTAAAAAAACAACTTTAGCAAACACTAAAAAAACAACTTATTAGCTTCAGCTTATCTTGTTCTGGTGCCTTCATAAGTTAACTCAAACGTGTTTTACAAAACTGCATTTCAATATCACATAAGTTGATAAACACTTTTACAAAAACAACATAAGTTGCTTATCGGATGCGTGTAAATACTTTTTACCCTTGAAACAGACTGTAAGCGGTCTCCAACATGCCCGCGACGCAATTCTGAAGGCATTAGAGATCATTTGGCAAAAGTTTCGTGTAGGTTTAGTTCAAGTTTGGATTGCTTATAAAGATGAGGAACATGTGCCATTTTCATCTTCTTTTGAGGACGGTCCAACAAAACGAATGTTAGGGCTCAAATTGGTGCAGTATATTGGTGATGAGGATTTATACAACGATGGTTATGTTTTTGAATGTTTTTGCGATCATGGTTCCATATGTCAAGACATTCCTTTGAAAATGGGGAAGGACTTGTTGGGAGGACACTTGCAAACGGTAAACCACGCTTCTTGAGAAGACTTTCGAAGTTGACTGATAATAATGAGCCACTAGTGATTCCTGGTCACAATTATTTTGACGCTGAGGGTGGTGACCCTTTTGAATGTAGTTGCTTTGTGATATGCTTGAGGTGCACCGAGACCGGTGATTTCAACTATGTTTTTGAGTTCTTATGGCAAGAAGTTCCGGACTATGTTAACTTGATGGAGTCAATATTGTTGTCGCTGAAGAGGTGTTTGCCCAATTTCAAGTAAGCCTCTAGTGGGGAACTTGGTGATGTATTACGCATTATCGATGTTGATAATTCTACAAAAAAGAAAAATCAAATGTTTTACGATTTTCCAAGGAACCGAATCATCATTGGCGTCGGAGGAATTAGGAAAAAACAGTAGTGTGGGTGCGGAATCTTTAAAGCTATTGAAGGCGAAATGCAAGACAACTCCTATCTCATTATCTGAAAAGGGCATGATAGAAGCTGCAAAAAACCTTTATGGTAATTATGATCTTTTGTTTCCAATTGCACTTGTATTTACATAATTGTTATGATTTTGTTTGTTCCGGTACCAAGTTTGGTATATAACCACTTGAACCCTTTGGATACTGTTTGTTTGATGTCCGAATAACAAATTTCTCTCATTCCTTGATGTTGTTTTTACAGTTCCATTGAAGCGCAAGCGCAATGATATAAGTGACACAAATGAAGAAGATAAAGGACCTTCTGAAGATCCCTTGGCCAACAACAAAGAGATGAATTTGGATGAAAATACTGTGACCATAAAAGTAGAGTGTGCAGATGATACGATCAAATTCACTCGGCCAATCTCATCAGCGACATTTGCAGCTATTGTGGAGGAAATTGGTAGAAGGTTTAAGTTGGAACCTTATAGTTATAAGCTCAAATACCTTGACGAAGATGACGATTGGATTTTATTAGCTTGTGACGAAGACATGAAAGTATGTATAAAAGAGCGGAGAAGTTTAACTAGCATTGTTCGAGTATGTATACAAAATCACAAAAGAAAATCTAATCTAACCTAACCTAATCTAGAGAGGAAACCCTAAAATAAAAACTAACAAAAATGGCTTCCTCCCTTCAAAAAGAGGGGAGCAAAAAGGTTATATAGTCAAGGCCCAAAAGGCTAAAAGGCCAAAAAGCCCATAAAAAAGAAAAGTACTTTAGGCCCAAAATCCAACTTCCAACTTCCATTCTTCATCTTTTCCGCACATCGCTTGCACCTTTCCTTTCGTTTCTTCTCGAATCCACGCACACCTACACATTGGAAATAAAACTCGCCAAAAACACGGAAATACTAGCCAAAGAAATGAATATACCGACAACAAAGTAATAAGCATCGAAAAGAGAAAAACTATATGAAAAGGTAAGAAAAATGCATGAGACACTTTCGAAAGGAAACGAAAAAGATGCAAAATAAACTATAAAAATAAAATAAAAAACGTGCAAAACAGAGGTACCGAGATCCATTAAAGCACCCGACTTGTCTAGTTAATATATAATCTTCTTGAGTCCTTAATCTTGTTTGTTTGCTTAAATTTTGGATGCAGGATTAGTGTATTATATCCAAAAAAACTGCCCAAACTACATCAAAGGTTACAAAACAAATCTACTTTCCAAGATCAAAGTTCAACTACAGGAAGACTTATTATCATGTTCTATGGGATGGGAACAATTTCATAGCTAATTTGGGATACACAATGTTATGTTAATTTGTTTAACTTTGGTTATTTTTAAGTAGTGATTTGTTTATAAAATTGTATGATTTTAATAGTTGTTGTATAACATTTTTTTGATCTAATACAATTTTAATAATTGGAGTTTGCTTAAAAAAATATTATATTATTTTAATTACAATTCAAAATCAATATATTTAAATAGATTAAGGTGTTTTAAGTGTGTGTGAGGCAACATATACAAATAGAGTATGTTGTTTAAGCAGATATCATAAGCAACATGCATAAAAATTGAATGTTGTCTTAGATTTTGTATGATGCAACATATGTTTTTTTCATATGCAACATAACCTTTTATGTGTTGCTTAAGGAGTCAGCTTAAGCAACACACGGCGTTTGATTATGTTGCCTATATTCTTAGACAACATTGCGTAGGCAACATGAGTATGTTGCCTAACGCTGTGTTCTCGAAGAAATGATGGAAAGGAAAGGAAAGGAAACGAGAGGAAAAGAAAAGAAGGGAAAAAAAAGAAAAAGAATGTAATTTATTTATTTGTATTCTTGAAAATGGAAGGAATAGAAAAGAAAAGAAAGGAAAGGGAAAGAAAGGAAATGACTTTCTTTCCTCAGCTTTCCGTCCAAATGTGGGAGGAAAGTTTTGGAAGGAAACTCATTCTTATTTTCCTTCCCTTTCCTTTCCTTTCCTTCGTAAAAATATTTCGAGAACACGACTCCTTCTTTTACTTTCCTTCTCTTTCCTTCCCTTTCTTTTCCTTTCCATCCTAAAGTTTTTTCGAGAACACAGGTTTTTTAACTTTCCTCTCATTTCTCTTCCTTTCCTTCGTTAAAAAGGTTTCGAGAACACAATGTAAGGCCTAGGCAACATATAAACCACTCTAAAGAAACATTTTGTATTTGTTGCCTAAGTGGTATTTGGTGTAGTGATCTAATAAAATTAAAGATAAAAATAAAATTGATTAATTTCATATACTCTAGGTAATTAGTAATTTTAAAAAAATATGATTAAAAATTAGGTTAAGTATTTATTAAAATATTGAGCACGTTTTTATCATCTATGAAAAAAGTATATTTTTAATTCTATGTAACTTACATAAATATTTAAAAAATTGTTATATTTATTTTTTGATAGATAAACATATTAAATAATAATTGATATAAATAATAACATTTGAAAATAATTGATAACTATCATTAACGTATAATGTTATAATTAATATTTATTAATTTATGTTTAGAGTTAAGTTCCGGTGAGACCAAGCTTTTTTGGTGAGACCGGTGAGACCAACATATTTTACTTGAAACTTCACATCAAAACATTTGTGAAGGTAAAAAAAATTGAACATTTATCGTTAAAACATACTAAAAAACACTATTGGAAAAAAAAATTCCAAAAAAAGGTTAAAAAACGTAACCTTCACAGCAGTTTTTTTTGTGAAGGTTTGCATTATATATATGTAACCTTCACAGAACTTGAGCTGTGAAGGTTACGTTTTTTAGCTTGTTTTCGATATTTTTTTGCATCGAAAGTGAATTTTAGGTCTGCGTATTCTTGTTTTATGTACATTCACGGTGTTTTTTTGTGAAATTTCATACGTTAGGTATTGGTCTCACGCGGTCTCACGGTAACAGCTTGGTCTCACATGATCCTACACCTTTATGTTTAATAATTAATATTGATAAACGTATATGCAATCCAAATAGCTATTCCAAATAGCATGACGATTATTTGTAAATAATATTTTATTTTTATTTATTTATTTTAGATCATGATTTACGCATGAATTTTTTATATATCTAATAATCAAAATCATCAACAAGAGCAAATTCCACTTTTCTCATATATGTTTATCCTATTCATAGATTTCATGTTTATAGATTTTATATACACCATATTAATACATATATTTTGTGATTTCATAGGCTTTATATATCATATTTATAGATTCTTTTTATGATTTCATAAATCTCATATATGTTTATTATATTCAAAATTTAAAAACAAAATTTATTTTATCTTAAAGAAGATTACGATTATTTAGATAAACACAAAGAAAATCATATTACAAATTATTATCCAAAATAAATGAATTAAAAACTAAATACTAGCTTAAAATAATCACCTCCTGTAACCATAGAAAGTTAATAAAATAATTGCTATGAATCTCATATAGTTACCAAGATGTCATTTCATAATTTCTTCTCTTCACACTGTGTCATTAATGGCATACGAAATTTCAATTTGCCACACTGTAACCGTCCACATTTTAGATCTACGATCCAAATTGGGTTGTATATTTATCTGAAAGGAACTCTTGATATGTATATATATAGTGATCATACATTTCATATATATACAAATTGAAATTCGAAGACTGAAAATATAGAGAATGTGTTGATTTATATTTCATTCTCTGACCAAATGGTTTCCAAAATGAATGGTAGATGAATGAATATCTTAATCGAGCCAAGTATAAAATTTACTTAAAGTAGAAGAATACGTCTTGATTTGATTACATGAAGCCTTGAAATGATAGTCAACCAAAGCCTCTAGTGACCCGTAGCGATTTAATGGCTTTAGGTTGTCTCTAAAGTTTTAAAGAATTAAACAGTTCTTAGTTAATACTAACTAATGATGTTGTCTACCTTAAGTTATATAAGCCCATCCACCATGCACACCCCGAAAGCATCGAGTTGTGCATCGGCCTCATCGACTTCTTTGGTAGATCATCAAGGAGGCTTATGTTTGGACCATCCCCTTAATTCCCCCTTCGGCTTCTACAAGCCGAGACCCCACCCCCCTCACCTCCTTTCTCTCTCTTATTTATTTTTTATTAATTATTTAATGTGTTAGGTAAGATTGAGTAAGGTATAAATATTAAATAATGATTTGGGTTGGTTTAGGTAATGTAGTGAAAAACAGACGTTGATTTGAGTTGAAAGGAAGCATCAATGGCCTAAGATTGAAAAAATTAGAAACCGATACAAATACTGTTTAAAAAACTAAGTCCAAATTTTAATCATATCGTCACTCAATAATAATTATTGTTAAAGTCTTGAAAACAAAATGTTATGCGAGTATAGGTAACCAAATAAGATAATACACGGGATAATTTCAAAAAATTAAGTCATGTCAAAAACCTTATATTACAAATATGAATTGCTGTGCTATTGATCTTTTAACATCAATATTATTTTCTATCAAATACATTAATTATATTAAAAAAAAGTACAAACTTTATTTATTTTTAATTTAATTCAATTAATATCAAATTATCAACAACGAAAATATAACAAAGACATTTTATAGATCAAATATAAACTATCTTTGACTTTAAAATGACGTTAATATACTTTCACATATAAAGAGAAAGGTATACATACAAAAGTGTACTTGGATTGAAATATAATAATGGATACGTTTAACAATAATTTGTTATAAAAATATTAATTAAGTATTATATTAAAACTCCATGATTATCTTCATTGTATTTAAAATGAAATATTTATTTTTTATTTGATGACGTTTATCAGTTAGTTACATGAATACAAATATAAATTATTATATAATGTGAAGAAGAAAACTTAGTTATACTTCTACTGATGTAGATCAAAAAACTAAAAAAAAGTAAATCAGGAGAAAATCAAACCATATGATTTAGTTCATCATAAGAAAACAATGACACAAATTTTCTTACCATTATTCAAATAATTGCAAAAAACAAATAATAAAATAAATTTTATGCATGAATGTTTTTCGAAAAAATGGTTGACGAACTTACCTAAGACGTTTGCAAAAAGAGTAATGGAGGAACTTGAAAAATTAAAATAGAAAAGGTAAGGTTTATACGGTTTTGTTGAATCTGCTTAGTATTTAAATATCAATTTAAGGAGAGATAAAGATATAGATGACTTCATACCAATAGATAGAGATAAAGTTTGTTATATTTAATAGATAATTTTGAATTAATTTTTAATAATTTTAAATTTTGAATCAGTGTCATGTGTCAACATATGACACATGACACATATGCATATGATGTGGCAATGGCTCACCAGAGCGCGACACGTGTCAATGAGTTACTCAGAGCGCGACACATGTCAATGAGTTACTCTTTTATTATATATAGAAGATATGAGAGGAGGGTTATTTTGTTAACCCATGAATTTGTGTTAACCGTGTTAACCAAAATGAACCAATAGGATTTCTTTATTTTCCCTATGTGGGCCAACCTCCTTTATTTTAGGATTTAATTAACTTCCCTCTAATTTAGGAAATCAATCTTAACCATTGATTGAAATGATCAACGGTGGTTAGAGCATCCACAATGGAGGTTCTTCAAGGGGTTCTTATTGAGGTTTTTACAAGAACCTCCACTGTGGGACAGAGGTTCTTGTCCAGTCACAGGTTCTTATTGGAACCCAGGTGCTTGTACAGGAACCTGGGTTCTTGTGATACTTTCCTTTTCTGTAATTATTTTATTTATTATTTTTGTTATTTCTAATCATTTGTTTTTTTAATTAATATCTATAAAAAAATATATATTGTAAAATAAAACATATATATTAAACTGAAAAAAATTATAAAAGATATTTTTTTTTGTTTTTTCTTTCTTGTAATCTTTGACAAATATTGTAATTGATTTTTAATTATTTAATTAACTTATTATGCAAATATTATTTTTAAATATTTGTATGCATGTAAATCAAAATTAAATGATGAATTGATATATTAATAATTATATATCATATGATTCATTTTTTTTACATCTCAAAATTAAATGATGAAAAGATATTAATAATATCTTTTCTAATTTTAAAAACTATATCAAATTGTTATATATAGGTGATATCATATGATTCATTTTTTTACATCTCAAAAAAATGGAAAAGGACAATGAGAATCACGAAAGCTCTCAAATGCCCCCAAATTCTCCAAATCCCCGGCATTCTCCAAGACCGACAACTTTTCTTAATTTTTCCTACATTTCACCATATCCTCCAAATTTTCCAAATGCTAGTCAATCTTCGATTTTTAATCCTCGTCATCGATATTGGTTGGATATACCAAACCAATTTGGCCGACTTGGTTGAACGTATTTGGTCGAATCGAGATTATGAGTGATCTATATTACTATGAACTATTTTCTCGTACTTTTTTAAAGAATAATATTTATGTAACGTTGCACATTTTTTAATCGTAGTATAAAAATTATGTGTGGTTTAGTTATTTTTCATATATTTTAATAAAATATATAGATTAAAAAATGAAAATTAATATAAAAGTAAAAGTAAATAAATTATATTTGAATTTTTTTAATATATATATATACAATTAATTTATATAATAATTTATAAATAAGAATAAGGAAAGTGAGGTTTTTGTAAGAACCTCCATTGTAGGATTTTAAGCAGGTTTTTAATTTGTTGAGGTGGCAGTGATTTGGCAGGAAAAAATATGGTAAGTGAGGTTCTTAGAGGTTCCACCACTGTGGATGCTCTTATATGGTTAACACGGTTAAGACAAATTATTGGGTTAACAAAATAACTTAACCCTATAATATGATATTGAAAAATCAAACGTATAGTATCAAAAATCGTCAACGTCATCCGACAACATTGCGTCTAACAAACCGTTTACGAACCCCATACAAGACGCACTATGCGTCCGATGCTGTTGTGGAGGATAAGGCTGCGCTGGTGGTGGGGAGAATATTAATTTCCCAAATTTATACGAAAAACTCACCTCCCCTTTCGTCGTCTTCCCAGATGACCTTCTCACACGATAGCTAACAAACTGCATCGGGTTTCCATCGGGTATCACGCTTTCCATGAGCTCTTTGATCGGCACCTTGACTTCTCCCAATTTCCAGTTTGTGAACATCCCGATGGCCTTGAGTTTGATGACGAGCGTGAGATCGTCGTCCATGGACGGTGAACTTGACAGGGGTTGCCGGCAATGGAAACGACGGCATAGACGTCCATTTTTCCGAAGAGGCTGACGTTTTTAAGTTCTTTTGCGGAGATGAGAATGAGGTCTAAGGTTCTACACTCGTCCATGGTTGGATTGGTGAAATTGAGAATGGATGGAATTGAGGTTGAGATTAGATAGAGAATTCTGTTAAATGGAAATTATTCTAATTATTTTAGATTACATCCCTAAATTATCTCTATTTTTTTATAAATTTTTAAAACTCTCTTTCGTATCCCAAATTTCGAATACGTGTTTTATTGGTTATTATATCATTTAAATATTAATAATAATTACTTTTACATTCTTTTAGAAATTCTCTTTTTCAATTTAATACCATATCAATATTTCAATATTTCTTGTGTATAATACAATTTCCATATATAAGAATCAAAAGATATATGGAAACATAAATCTTCTACGCAAATCAAAAGATTTGATTTGTGTAAATCTTCATCTAATAGTTATAATGGTCAAGGTTATTTTAAGAAGGTTCTATTGCCGGAAACATACATCTCCAATTAAGGCTGATGAATTCGAATATACGTGGAAGTTGATAATAATAATTTTATAAGTATTTTCTGAGTGAAGTATTAACCTAGTGTTGGGATTTGTGGTTGATATTTTCATTGGCAATTTTGTGTTTGAATGTTTGTCATATACTAATAATTTTATAAGTAATAGAATTTATATTTATTATTATTAATTAACATTTAAATAATTTAATAACCATTATAATATTTATTTGGATATAGAGGAGAGTTTTTTTAAAAAAATATAGAGATAATTATTATTTATATTTAAATTATTTAATAACCAATAAGTGAAAGATAATTTTAAAAATTATAAAAAAAAATAGAGATAATGTAATCTAAAATAATTAGAATAATTTCCATTTAACAGAATTCCCTATATAATCTCAACCTCAATTCCATCCATTCTCAAGTTCACCAATCCAGCCATGAAGTGTGGAACCTTATACCTCACTCTCATCTCCGCAAAAGAACTTAAAGATATCAGCCTCTTTACCTTCGGAAAAATGGACGTCTTTGCCGTCGCTTCCATCCCCGGCTGCACCGTTATAAAGCACAGAACCCCTGTCAACAAAGGCGGAGGTCCAAACCCTAGATGGAATTCCCCCATGAAGCTCACGGTCTACGTAGAAGACGCCATGGACTACTGTCTCATCATCAAAATCAAGGCCATCGGGATGTTCACAAACTGGAAACTGGGAGAAGTCAAGGTGCCGATCAAAGAGCTCATGGAAAGCGTGAAATCCAATGGAAGCCCGATGCAGTTTGTTAGTTATCGTCTGAGAAGGCCATCCGGGAAGACGACGAAAGGGGAGGTGTGTTTTTCGTATAAATTTGAGGATAAATTATTGTTCAATGCTGTTAATCATCCGCAGCCACCGCCGCCGCCGGTGTACGTTGGTTATCCTCCACAACAGCATCCGACGGATAGTGAGTCCGACTCTTATATGTGGTCGGATGACGACGGTTTTTGATACTATGTGGCTAAGTTAGGAATCATGTCGCGGTAGTTTATTTTTTTATATCTATCTTTATTTATATATCTTATTTGGTTACCTTTAACTTTTTGTTTTGAACACTTTTAACAATAATTATTGAGTCATGATATGCTTAAATTTTGGATGTAGTTTTTAAAACAAAGTATTTGTATCTATACATGGTTTCTAACGTTTTTCAATTTATTGATGCTTCCTTTCGGTTCAAATCAACCCAACTGCTACATCTGTTTTTCACTACATTACCCAAATCATTATTTATACCTTACCCAATTTTACCCAGAGATTAAATAATTAATGAAAAATAAATATCATTGTTTATACCTTACCCAATTTTACCCAGAGATTAAATAATTAATGAAAAATAAATGTGTGTGTGTGTGTGAGAGAGAGAGAGAGAGGAGGTGAGGGGGTGGGGTGGCGTGGGGGTGGAGGGGTAGGGGGTTGTGTCTCCGCTTGTAGAAGCCGCAGGGGGAGGGGACAGTCCAAACTGAAGCCTCCTCGATGATCTACCCAAAGAAGCCGATGCACAACCCGATGCTTTCGAGTTATGCATAGTGGCCTTATATAACTTAAGGTTTTTAAAGATAACATCATTAGCTAGTAAGAACTGAATAATTCTTTAAAACCTTGGGGACAACCTACAGCCATTAAATCGAAAGTTAATCATACGAACTACTAACTTTTCGTCCAAAAGAAGAATTTGTATTGTTTATTAACTAGAGGTATTGTTGATTCATATATTTTCATGAAAAACAGATATAGATGAAATATTATTCATGATGCATTCTTTTTTTTACATAAGGTTCACCTGGACCTGGGTTTGCCCAGACTACGGGGTTGTTTGGCAGTTACTGAATGATATAGTACTGAATGATTCAACGGGTCGTATGGTTAAGAGACTCTGTATGATTCAACTGCCAAATACAAATCATTGTTTGACAATAGTTTTGAATCAACAGTCTGAATAACATAAAATTACTATTTTACCCCTTATTTTGTATTAAATAACAACTATGGAATATAAGCCATTTAAATAAAAATAAAAGCCATTTAAACAAACATTTAGAAAATGTTATTTTTGGTTATTACTTTGAATGACAATCTAAATGCTATAATTTTACAATTTTACCCTTTATTTGTATAAATTAAAAAAAAATATAATAGTTTAATAATTATTTTGAATTGAGAAACTATTTTAAAATAAATCAACTTGCAAAATAATAAAATAGATAATTCCTTTTTCTCAAACATTAAAAAAAAAACTACTTTTTAAGGTATGTGGCTTTTACTAGAAGACAAAGGTTACTATTATCTTTCTTTCCTCTTTCCCCTTTCCCCTTCATTTTAGGGTTTTCTACATTAGCAGGTCCAATTCAATCCAGCAGTTTTCTTCTTCACACTACACCAAATATCGTCTTAGACAACAAATGTTAATTGTATATGTTGCTTAAGATACGCTTAGGCAACAGAGCCTATTATATGTTGCCTAAGTTACCTCTAGGGCAACATATAATTCTATGTTGCCTAAGTTAGACCTAAGGCAACATATAAATAATTATGTGTTGCCTCAAAGTTTCTAAAGCAACATCGGCCTTACGTTGCCTTAGTGTGTGTAGACCACTCATGATTTTTTTTTTTAAAGTTGGTCAAAGTTATCTAAAACAACATATAATTCATTTCATTTGTTGCCTTAGATCTTTCCTAAGCAACATATTTCTTAGTTGCCTAATATCAAAATATAAAAAAAAAATATATTGGTAGTTGAAAATTTAAGGGTGATCTATTGATATTCTATTAAATATTGGCAGTTAACTTAGACAACATATAATTTATTGTGTTTGTTGCCTAAGTTCCCTCATAGGCAACATATTTTCTTGTTTCTATGTTGCCAAAGATCAAAATTATAAAATAAAGAATGATAGTTTCCTCATTCCAAACATTTATCTCCAACAATTGAAATATATATCAAGAAAATATCAACAATTGAGGAATGTGTTTGTCCGTCGATACGGATGGTAGTTTGAGGTATGGGTAGTTTGGTAGTTCGAACTCCAAGGAGGAAAGGTCTTGTTAGGTTATAACGGTTCTTAATAGGGTGTACTTGTTCTTTAGTGATTCTTAATAGCTTTTAATGATACTTTATCTGTTATAGTGGTTCTTAATAAGGTTTAGTAGTTCTTAATGGTCTTATAAAATCTAATACACACCACATGCACATATGTGTTACATACATGCACGTAACGTACATAATAAATCATGATTGGTGTTATTGGATAAGTCATGAAACGTCTTATTGGGTTATCACAATTCTTAACAGGCTTTAGTGATTCTTAATATGCTTTTTAGTGGTTCTTAATAGGCTATAGTATATCTTATTGATATAATATAAATCAATACACACCATATGCATATATGTAATACATAACGAATACAAATGCATATTAGTCATCATTGGTGTTATCGTCAACCAAGTAATGACGAACCATCACTCTACCACCACACCACAAGCATTTGTATTTCACGATAATGTTTAGAAAATCGGATGGATCTGATCCAAGGGTTGCTTCTCTCATAGGGACGTCTTCCTAGCTCTTGAACTAGCATACTGGAAGGAAATCCCTGAATAAAGGGTTTACCGGTTGATAATCTATCATCCGTCTTCTAGTTAGTCGAGACTTGCTTCTTAGTGTGTAGTGGATCAACCATGCTAGCTTTCCTGTAGCAGAGCGCGGGGAGAGTGACCGTCAGGCCTTGAACAGGGTCTTTCTAAGCCAGGATCAAACTCTTCTTTTCGATCATCCATTAGATTTCGGATGGATCTCATCCGATCCAATTTGATTAAGTTAGTTGGCTCCAATCCAATTTAATGATATCCAATACATATCTAATGGATAAAATCGAACCGGTCTAATCATCCATTAAATTGGAAAAATCCAACATCCAATGAACTATAGGTTCAGTTGGCCTCACATCAATTAGATGTCAACCAATGAACAACCCTGTCCATGGTATAGATTAAGATAATGATGGAAGCACTATGTATGATTCAAGTATATAGGAAAACCGTCTCCCACCAAAACCTCGTTTGAGTCTGGTTAATGAGAAGACTGCGTTGATAGGTTTGTAAACAAATTCATACCCTATACTTGAAATAATAACTAAATGTTAGCTAGAATTCTAATAAATACAAAAATTAAAATCTATTACCTTAAATAATTTTTTTTAAACGTTATATTATTTTATTTAAAGTTTTAATTGTAATCATATATTAAATTAACAATTAAAAATTAACCAAAATTTAGCCTTTCTTCAAAATTTAACGATCCAAATTTTAAAACATAAAAAGAAAAAATTTATTAAATTCCAAATTTGAAAATTTCGAAGATTAAAAAGTGATAAATGAAATTTTTTAAATTTCCCCGATTCCCTCTCTATTTTCCAAAAACAAACCTTCTATCTTCTTTTTTCCACCCTAAATTCCCCTCATATTTCCCCCCCAATTTTTTCCCCTCTTGTATTTCAGATGATTGCCGCAACCATCCCCTTATATTTTCCTCTCATTCATCCATTGCTTCATCTACATTCTTTTAATTGGAACCAAAATCTTCTATATTCCTATATTTCCACGAAAAAGTAACCATAATTTGTGAATTCAGTCTAATTTGGTATTTCTTCATGTTTCCAGATTTTTTCATATGTTTCTTGCCATTGACCTTCATTTTGTTGTACTAACACTTCATATTTCCAGATTTCTTGTTGTTTGACATCTCTATAAGGTTTGGTATTATTTTGGCACTTGAGATTATGCTGCCATGTTATAATATCTTGGTTTGTTTTAAGAATTGTTTCATGATATGCTTGTTTTTATGGTTTTATACTTTTATGTTAGATGGTTGATGGTTGATGGTTTGAACTAAATAGGTAAAATTGAACCAAAATGGGTTAAAAAGATCTTTAAAATGCAGTTATGGAATAATGGTAGGTTTGGATTCTAATTATATATATCTTTTCATCATCAAAATATGTAGATGTTATCATGTCATTTTGAGGGGCATTAAGGGTACAACAATTGCACATCTAGAGAGGCACCAATCTTCATTATTTCCAAGGTAATAGATAATTTGTTCATGCTTTTTTAATTGCTTGGTTAATATATAATCATTTTGAGTCTTCAGTTCACTTTGCTTGCTTAACTTTCAGATGCCGGACTTCGTGTGTTAAATCCAGAAAAGGCTGTCCAAACTACATTAGAAGATACAAAGCAAATCTACTTTTCAGGGTCAAAGTTCAACTATAAATGAGCTCATTGTCATGTTCTATTGGATGAGAGCAATTTTATGACTAATTTGTTTAGTTTGGTAGACATAATGTAATGTTAATTTGTTTAGTTTGTCATTTTTTAGTGATTCGTTTATAAAGTTGCATGACTTTAATATTGTCATATGACATTTTTGATCTAATACAATTTTGAAATTTGGATTTTTTATTTAATATGTGGCTTTATATATGTTATACAATGCATAGGAAAGTAAAATATGTTGTTTAAGTTGATACCGAGTTGTAGAGAGGGATTAGCAACGAATGTTACCTCGCTAATCGTGGTTAGTTTTGTAGTATAGGTTTGTGTAGGCAACGTATGCAAATGGAGTATGTTGTCTACGTCGACACCTTAGGCAACGTGTGTATAAATCGAATGTTGTTTAAGAGTTTGTTTAGTGCAACATATGTTTTTTCCATATGCAATATAGCCTTTTATGTGTTGCCTAAGGAATCAGCTTAACCAACATATGGTATTTGACTATGTTGCCTATGATCTGATGCAACATTGAGAAGGCAACATAGCTTAGGCAACATGGGAATGTTGCCTAAGGCTTAGGCAACATATAAACCACTCTTACGCAACATTTTTCATGTGTTGCCAAGGTAATAGATAATTTTTAATGTTTTTGCCAAACAGTCTTGAGGTCTGAGCGAATCAGATATCTGCCTCTGGATTGAACCATACAGAGGCAAACAAACAGCCCCTACATCCTAAGTAATTTTTACCGAGAGCTAAAGCATGCTCCCCTAGGATTAATACTCAGTGGCCCCTGGTTGCTCACCCCCGGATTCGAACTTGGGTGGGTTTTTTCCAACACCAAGCCTTAACCGGTAGGCTGCCCTATTGGGGTTCGCATTCTTCTACTTTAAGTAAATTCTATAGGTGGCTCGATTAAGATATTCATTCATCTACCATTCATTTTGGAAACCATTTGGTCAAAGAATGAAATATAAATCGACACATTCTCTATATTTTCAGACCTCGAATTTTAATTTGTATATATGAAATCTATGATCACTATAAGAGCTAAAAAACCCAAAAACAAAGAAGGCCTTAATGTGAAACGTCTACAAGCCAATTTGGATCGTAGATTTGAAATGTGGACGGCTACAGTGTGGGAAAAATCTGCAAAATTGAAATTTCGTAGGCCATTAACGACAGTGGGAAGAGGAGAAATTATGAAATGATTTGTACCTGAATTTTTGTGTGTTTATCTAAATAATGGTAATCTCCTTTAAGATAAGATAAATTTTAGTTTTTAAATGTTTAGGGTGCGTTTACTTGTGGAAAAAATTTCTGTAAATTTCTGTTTTCTAGAAAAATTTTCAACGAAAAATGAAAATTTAGAAAACTTGTTTACTAAATTCAATTTAGAAAACTTTTTTCAAGAAAACAAAATTTTCATTTTCGAAATTTACACTTGAATTAGAAAACTATTTTTTATAATTTTCCAATTCTTATTTTCATTTTCCATTTTCATTTTCAATTGTCGTCGTCTTCTCGTTGCCGGCCACCGCCACCGCCGCCACCACCGTCTTCGTAGTACCATTGTCCCCTTCTCGTCGCTGCGACCATTGTCGCCGGCCCACATCCACCGCCCGCGACCACCCACCCACCGCTGCTGCCACCACCGTCCCACTGCCGCCACCGCCACCGCCACCGCCGAGGCCACCGCTGGCGACGCCGATACCGCTGAAGTCACCACCATCGCCACCGAGGCCACGACTAGCGTTGTCGTGGCCACCACCATCGCCTCTAAGGCCACCGCGGTCGCTGCCGCGGCCACCGCAACCACCACCATCCCATAGAGACATCACCACCACCACCTCCGCCGCCACTTCCGTTACAATATTTGAAAAAATGGAAAATGAAAAATGAAAAGTAAACGAAAAATTCACAACTAAACGAATTTTCTAATTTTCTAAAAATGGAAAATGAAAACTCCATCATTCCAAGTAAACGAGTTTTCTAAAATTTTCAATGAAAATTGAAAATGAAAACCCAACTCCATTTTCTAAAAACGTTTTCTATGAAAATGAAAACAGTTTTCCACAAGTAAACGCACCCTTAATTTTTCTATACATCATGATTTCATATGTCGGTTTATAAAACTCTATGAATATAATAAACATATATAAAATCATCACCAATATAGTATATATATATATATATATGTGTGAAATTTATGAAATCACAAAAAGAATCTATAAATATGATATATAAAAAATATGAAACCACAAAAAAAATCTATTAAAATGGTATATAAAGCCTATAAATATAAAATTTATGAATAGGATAAACTTATATGAGAGAAGTGGAATGATTCTTGTAAAAGATTTTGATTATTAGATATGTAAAAAAAAATCATGTGTAAATCATGATCTAAAATAAATAAATAAAGATAAAATTTATCTATAAATAATCACCCTCGATAATTTATAAGGATTAACGAATCTAAAACTCTATGAGTGAGACACACATATAAATAGAAAGACTAAAGAGCGTTATCGGCGATTCTCCAAACACCTACTTAGAAGACATATACATGCCAAAAGATTACTTTGAAGACAGATACATGCCAAAAGATTAGCAAAATAGAACGTTGTTTCTGTTAAAAAGGTTAAGAAATATTTTGATGCACGTGGAGCATGTGATGACAATCAAGGAGACTGATCCACAAATGATCGAGATAATCCTTATTATTCAGTTCCTTTATCTTCTTTGATTTTCTGATAACTTTTATTTAGTTTTCTTATTATCTTTTAATTAGTTTCCTTATTTTTAGATTTCTTCTTTTCCAAGTAGTTTCCTTATTTTTAGATTTCTTCTTTTCCAAGTAGTTTCCTAGTTTATCTCTATTTCCTAGCTTATTTAAGGGACTTCTTAGTTGTATTTTTTTGCATTCAGAAATTAATTAAGAATCAAGTTTGGAGTTATTTTGTTCTTTGCGATTGTTAGTTGTAATTTGCCATTCTAATCGATCGTCTGGGCGTCATTTGGTATCAGAGCCGGACGAACGAATGGCTGGCAATCAGATGGGTCGTGTACGAGGAATGGGTCGAGTTCGTTGCGGCGGTGGGCAAGATCCACGAAACGACGGGGTCAATCCACATGACTTGGAGATTGCGCGATTGCAACGACGGATCCAAGAGCTCGAGTTGTTACACCACGACTCGCCGGACGAAGAGACCGTAACGGATCCAGGCGTCTGGGACGATGGTGACGAGGAGGTCAATCCTTTTGGCTGGCCAAGACGAGATCACCGCGAAGGAGGATACCGCGATGGTCCGTTAAGGAATTTTGGTGTGAAGGTTGAGATTCCCGAGTTCACGGGATATGCTCATCCTGACAAATTCATTGAATGGTTAAGCACTGTGGAGCGGGTGTTTGACTTGCAGGATATACCAGAACAGATGAAGGTGAAGGTGGTAGCCATCCGATTGAGGAAACACGCCTCTCTTTGGTGGGATCACGTAAAAAAACAACGAAAGCTTGCCGGAAAACTAAAGATTGTTACATGGGAAAAGACGAAGAAATTGATGAAGAACCACTTTTTGCCGCCCAACCATCGTCAGGAGGCTTTCTTGGAGTATCACAATCTATCCCAGAAATCCATGTCGGTTCAGGAAGTCATTCACGAATTTGACCGGCTTCGGATGTGTTGTGATGTGACGGAGGAAGAAGAGCAAGTTATCGCTCGATTCTTGGGAGTGTTGAAACTTGAAATAACCGATGTAGTGAGTCTTCAACCTTATTGGACATATTTTGATGTGTGTCAGCTAGCCCTAAAGGTGGAGAAGCAGCTTAAATACAAGGCCCGAGCAACCAGTAACCGCGTTACAACTAGGCCCGCCGGTCCCGATAGTACGAAAGCAGCATCGATTTCAAAGGACCCCACACCCACGCCTAATGCACCAAGCGGTAGCAATACCCGACCACCCATGTTTGTGTGTGATGGCATGTTTATGGGTTGTTTGGACAGTTTCGTTCTCCTAAAGGACGAAGGCAGATCAAACCCGTTCACTTTTGAGGTGGTAGACAGATTTATGTGCAGATCAAACCCGTTCTCTTTGAGACAGTAGATAGAATTATGTGCAGATATGTGTTATGTGATAATTGTGCCGGTTGTGTGTGCTCACTAAGCATTAGCTTACCCGTTGTTGATTTCTTTTTTAGGTAACAGTTTGGAATCGATAAAGGCAAGACTCCAGCTTGACTCCAGACAGCTACCGCTTGAGATGGATTTTCGATTAGTTAGTTTTAAAACTTACGGTTTATTTCAGATGTTTGGATTTTAGTTATGATTTGATATAGTAAACTCAAGTTTTTAGTTTTTTTAGCTAATTCTGCAATTAAAGTTTTTATATTTTAAGATATTTTGGATTTTGGAAAAATGGGTATTACAACTTGGTATCAAAGCCTTGGTTTAAGGGATCCAAACATGTATTCGTATGTGTTTGGACTTAAACCATGGTTTCAATTTTCAAATGAGTTTACAAAGATCATTTTTCCGATAAAATGGATTCTCAAGGAGCGGTCAGCTGGAGGTTCAAGGCGGGGTGAGCACACTAGATTCAATAATCAGTATATCGCATGTTTGTTCAGTGTTTAGTATGTTACAGTACTATGGATTATGTGTATACGTGGACATATGTATGTGTTGTAATTTAGTTTGACAGTTATGCTAGGTGTAGTATGTGTTGGTCCCAAACAATCAAACAATAAGAGGATTTAGGAGAGAAATCGATAGACAAAAAGATGAAGTTCTTGCATTATTGGAGAGCTCTCTCAAGCTACAAGAAAAACACACACATACACCTTAATCGACTTTCATTTAATGGTTTCACACCTACTCTTCCGAAACCCTAAACCCTTCATATATGGGGCCCATTTACATCAAGCCTAAGCCCAAACCCATTAGCTATAACTACTAGCTAATTACAAAATAATCATTCTCAAAGCTTACTTTATAAAACTTTCTCTAATTAGGACAATTTGGTCCTGACAATCTCCCCCTAAAGTTTTATAAAGGAAGCATCTCTGATATTCTCCCCCTTGCTTTCTTTAGAAAACTTTAGTGGCGTTCAGCTACATTTTGATCTCCAAGCTCCCCCTCGATTGTAGCCCTTTGTCTTCAGTTTCAACTGAAATACCAGATCCGATGTACAATAACAGCGACTGATTGCACAAAATACAGCTCAGCCTGTAAATAAATCGACACGTCTGATAATCACAGAATACAACAGCTTGCACTAGAGCATGTTGATTCATCCAACTATATAGATCACTAAGAAAAACAAAAGGATATATGCATGTGTGAGTTACAATGTAGATCGGCAAGAAAAATAAAGGATATGTCTTTAACCGCGTGTTGAGTAGGAATTCAGCATAAGAGCTTTAATTCTGATAAGCTCACAACAGAGAAACACTAAAGCTTGGATCATCGAAATACCGTATGGAATGAAAAACTTGGAGTAGATACTGAACGAGATACTCAGCTTTGATCCCTCTTCTGCTCAGAAAATAGTCAATTTCCTGAAATCTTCCAAAATGTTAAGCAATCAGATCCAGGTCTAGTCTTCTTAGTCAGATGAATGACGATCGTTACTCAAAATTCTAGATCACAACCGAACCTCCACGACAGTGAAATGGTTAAGAATTAAGCACATAACAACAATACCATTCACCGAAGCTGGCATCCAAAAGAAAAATTCAACTCCATTTCTAAGAGGAATAATTCCATCTAAGAAAAATTCTAGAATAATGGTTGCAGAGCGTCAGACTTCTGAGTAATCTAACCAAATGCAGAATCCGATTACCATCGTTCTAAAATCGTTACAAATCTGACATGTCTTCAAAAAATCTGGAGTAGTTGGGGAAACGAGAGAAATTCAATTTTCACAATTGAAAATTGAATTGGGCTAAAACTTGGCTGATGTGATCTTTATAAACCAATTGGGAAAGAAAGACGGCTATTTAAGCACATGGATTTTGAAGTGTATCTATATATGAATCGCGTGGATCTAGAGCGCACTAAAAGTGTTGGACCAAATTAATCTTCAAAGCGCAATGAGAAACCAAGGCCCAAAACGAATAAAACTTGAAAGCCTGATTGATCGTATAGTCTTGAAAACGCATCTGAAGATAATCCCTGATCTGGTTAAAAATTGATTAAGTACCTACGAGAATGTTGTGTTAGGATTGTGTGCGAGACAGTAACAGAGTTGTCGTGTCCAATGTTATAAGACACTAGTAGGTCACACCGCTGCACACCTAATTGAAAATATTTGTGTGTGAGAGATAATTGAGAAGAGAAAAGAAATAAATAATGGGTTAATTATTTATTAGGTTAATTAATCAGTTAAATTAATTAATTAAGTAATTAATTAAGGGATTAATTGATGAGATAATTACAAAGGAATTATAATTGGATAGAATCTTTGTCTTATTTATCTCTATAAATAAAGGCTTGGGATCATAAGCCAGTTAATCCAATCAATTTTCTCTCAAAAAATCACTCTCTCTCTCCTATTGCCGCCGCCGGCCCTCTCACACACGGGTGAGCGGAGCGTTTTTCCGATCAGTCACGGTGGTCTAGCAACCCTCTCGTGTGGTGTCAGTAGCGGTGTACCCCCTGCTTGCATTCCGGTGCCTATTCGCGTAAAGGTAAACTCTCATGAAACACCCTTTATTGTATCTGTAACGTTTAGGATTGGATCCTCAATTGGGAATCGATTTTTTGTTATCCGCTGCATACTATTTGTGCCTACGGTTCCCAACAGTGGTATCAGAGCCACTTCCTAAACCTACGGATCCGAATTACATGTAAGATGGTTTAATTAGGTTTATAAAAATCATTGCCTTTTATTCAGTTTGTTATTAAAATCAATTTTTTTGTAAACCTAGCAAACCGACAATCGTCGGTGGAACACGGCAGTTAGCCGGAGGACCACCGGGCCGATCATTGGCCGTCGACCACCACAGAACCACCGGCGATTCACCACAGTTGGTGGTAACCGCCGGTCTCCCTCGTAGAACAGCCACCCGCCGTACCACCGAATGTGGTTGCGGGCAAAGGCTACGGCCAAACACCGTGCCACCAGCGTCGGTGGCGGTGTTATTCAAAACAGCCGCGAAGGCCGACCACCGCAAGGATCAACCACCGCACCACCATTTGTGGTGGCGGTGGTGATCGCTTCGACCACCGAGGCCGAACCACCAAGCCGATTCATCGACGGTGGTGGCGGCTGCGTGGTTTAATTGGGCCGCGCATCACGGCGGCAATGGTGGCGATCAGCCGCTGTTGTTACGGTGGTGGCGGCGATGGTGTTTTTGTTGTTCAATTCGCCGGGGAACAGCGGCGGTGGTGGCGATTTGCTGCTACCGTCGACGAATCCCCACCACTGGTGACGATGCTACGGTAACAACCAACCACCGCACCACCGTTTGTGGGGAGGTGATGATCGATCAAACCACCGGGCTGCCTTACGGCCTCGCCGCGGGTGGTGATCGTAGCCGGACAGCCGGCGATGGCCGAACCACCAAGCCGATCAATACACGGCGATGGTGGTGGCAGCGTCTTTGTTGCTGCCGTCGTCGATCGAGACGATGGTGGTGTCGGGTTGTTAATCGCCGAAGCGGCGATGGTGGCCGATTGGCCGCCGACGTCGCGACGATGGTGGTGTTGTTGTTTTGCGTACCACGGCGGTGGTGGCACCAAGCCGCTGCCATCGTTGGTTGAATTGGTGGCGACGTGGTTGTTTTCGGATCGAAACCAGTACGGTTAAGCGATAGCTGATAAGGGTTTATCCTAAACAAGATAAGTTTAAAAAACCCTAGAGATCAATTTTTGTTATTATTAAATTAAATTTAATTAATTTAGTTTAATAAGTTGTTATTGTCATAGTCAACCCCTTTGACCCATGGTTGCGATTTTGTATGTTTATTTTATTTTTAGTATTGGTTATGGGAGGCCTGCGTGCCATTTACAACCCGCTATTAAATTGTAATGCTTTTAATAATAAAATAATAAATAAAATCGAGACCCGAAAACGGAGCCAAGGAGATAGCCATGGAGCTTGGAGCCAGTGGGAGCGCCGAGAAGATTTGTCCCCTAGGAATAAGACCGTCGTTTTGTGTTGGCTCACGAAACGACAATAGTTAAGGGTTTTTGACTATGACATGCTTTAGATTGTGTGGTTGTTTATATTTAATTGCATTGCGTGGTTGTTTAAATATAAACAGTTTTAAAATTAAATGGGAAAATGGATACAAATACAGTTTGTGTTTGGATCCAAGTTTTAGAAAAAACTGGCATTTTTAACCCTTATTAAAATCATAGATTAGTAAGTGCAACCCACTTTAGGGGCACCTCCGGTATAAGGTACGTAGGGCGTTGTAAGTGAACACGCTATGAACGCCCGCGTTCAAACCGAAAGCTAGAGGGTGATAAAACTCTGCGAATTATCTCCGGGTGGTACCGGCCAGAGTTTGTCCAGATCCCGGGTGGTGCAATCTATTTTGGTAATTATTTATTCACCGGGTGGTACCGGGCCAAAATGCACTAGAGGGACTAAATATGCACGGATTATATATCCGATGTCCCGACGATCTAGAAATCGTGTTCTTCGAATTAGAATGCGATTGGTATAGTTTTTACCTACCATAAATCACATGAGTCGGTTTGACATGATCACATGCTTCCCGACACATGTGAAATATGGATTCTAGTCTAATAAATTTATTTTAAGGATAATAATTTATTAGAATTTTTATAATTATAAACTAAGTTTGGAATTTTATTCTTTATTGTAGATGTCTTTTTCTGTAATCCCGTTTTATACCCCTGATGAATCACTACGACTCATCAATGGAAAATGGAAACTTACAGGTCAAAATTTTCCAGTTTGGAAAATGCACCTTGATAATATCTTGCGTGCACAGGGTAAGTTTTACGTTTTAGAAAAACCTGTATCACGACCTAAGAGTAATTCTCCTGAAGAGGAATTTACTCACTACTTTAAGTATTTGGCGGATGAATCGGATGTCATGTCAATTCTGATTTTCTCTATATCATCCGAGTTCACGGATAGGTTAAGAGATAAATCATGCCACGAGGTCATGAAAGATATAGAAAGCAGTTAGGTTTCTATAGACATACAGGTAAGCTTCTGATCATGAAAGAGATGTTAGGGATTATGTGCAGAATTGACAAACCAAGTGATTACACATCCAATGTTGCAAGACACTTGAGGGTCACACCTGTGAGGACCTATAAATCGAATAAGTTAAATGAAACCCGGAAATGGGAAGTTAGGATTTATAATAGTGAATTATAAATCAGTTGGGTAATTTCAGTCAGAAATCCCAAAGTTGGAGGGTTATTAATTAATTAGAACATTATATATTTATTAGATAAAATAAATATATAATAGTTAATTAATAAGTAATATATATATTAGATAAAAATATATATATATATATATAATTATCATAGGAAAATTCTTTTCCAGTAATTAAAGAGGGAAAAGATTTGAGATAATTACAATATGGAAACTGGATTCTATTCAAACTGTATTTTTCCTCCATATAAATAAGGCTTATGGGTTAAGGAAAGAGCTAAGCTTTCAACGATCTAAGAATCAGTTTCCAGTTTCCTCTCTCCCTCTCTCTCTCTCTCCCAAATCGGCGCCGCCATCGCCCCCCTTCCAGTCGAATTCCAGTTTTGGTTTTTCAGCTTTCGGGTTTCAGTTCTACTAGAGGAACATTCGTTGGTCGATCACTGGTGGACTAATTCTCGAGCAATCCAGGTAACTGATCTAAAACTATTAGAATTAATTAGACTAGAACGATTAAAGATCATAAGTGTTTAAGGATTTTTTAACTTTATCGCTTCCGCATTAAAAGATCAAATCAGTGTGTTTTTGATCGTATGGGTTTTATCAGTTTGATTGTTAAACCTATGAGATTTATCAAACCAGTGAGGTTCGTTAGATCTGTGTTAAACCTCGAGTCAGTTTGATCCGAGGGAACCCACAAAAACCCAACAGTGGTATCAGAGCCATTGGTTATAATCGTTTTAGTTTTTATCAGTTTTTGTGATCCGTTATAATTATTGTTTCTTGTATAACAAGTTTAAAAATCTGAAATTTATTATATGATTTATAATTTTTGTCTATCGCGTTAGAACATTATCAAACGAAAAACCCGGAGAAACCACCACCAGATTGGTGGTGGCTGCGGTTGTCTCACCACCGCCGCACCACCAGCGTGGTGGTTGCGGCTGACAGCCGTAGTCGATCACCGGACCACACCACGATGTATGGTAGCAGCTCCGGCTGCCGCTCGAGAACCACCAGGCCACATCACCAGAACGGTGGTGGCCGTAGGCCGAACCGGATCATGGCCACACCACCGTTCGTGGTGGCGGCTGTGATTGATCGTGGTGGCGGTATTAGATGTAGCCATCGCCGGATAAACCAAGCGCCGGCCGCACCACAGCTAGTGGTGGCGGCGGCGGCTGTTACTCCAGAACCACCAGGCCGCACCACAGCACGGTGGTTGTAGCGGATGGTGATGACCGTGAAAGCGGCAGCGGGTGGTGGCGATCGGTAGTGGCAGTAATAAGCCGGCCACCGCTAGCTGCCGAATGGCCGCGCCAAGCGGTGGCGAACGCCCAGCCAAACCACCAGAGTGGTGGCGGCGTCGGCTGTCACTCCAAACCACCAGGCCGCACCACACGGTGGTGATTGCAGCGAATGGTGGTGGCCGACGGCTGTTCAATCGACCAAGAAGGCCGAAAACGGCGGACGTGGTAATGGTGGCGATTCCACGACCACCTAGCCAAACCACCAGCGTGGTGGTAGCGGCGGTCTTAAAACCACCTAAGCCGGAGATGGCGACGGTGGTGGTGACGTTTTGAAATAGCCGTGGAGGCGGCGATGGTGGTGGTAGATACCGCTGCTATCGTCATTCTCCGAAACAAACCATCACACCACCGTTCGTGGTGGTGGTGACGATTGTGGTTGTTGACAGCCGGATAGCGGCGGTAATCAATTGAGAGCCACACCACCGCTTGTGGTAGTAGCAATCGACGGATTTCAAACAACCAAAAGACGATGACGGCCGTGGTTGCCATCGTCAATGACGATAGTAACTTGTTTGTTGCCATCGTCAATCGTTTACAATTGGTAATGATTGTTTGCGAAACACGAAACGATACACGGCGATTAGGGTTTTTCAAAATGATAACGAGCCCAAGGCCCAGTTCTTTGGACCAAATTATGGCCCAAAAGGGATCGTTCGGCTTTAAGTTTTCTTATCCAAAATTATTTTTCTGTTTAATTTTTATCTAATAAAATTTGTTCTAACCAGTTGGATTGTTTTTCCGGTTTGATGAACAGTTTTATAAAATTAAATTTTTCCACCCGTTTTTCAGATAGGCCCAATATTGTGTTTTACTATTTAAACTCAAAGGCCGGTATTTTAAAGATTGGATCGATAAACCTGTTTGATATAATTTTTTGGGTAAAAGGATTGATTTTTAGATAAAATGGTTTTAGTTTTGTAAAATAGGATTTATTGTTTATAAATCTCAGTTTTAAGAAAAAACCATTCTTCAGTCTAAAGTATTTTGGTTCATAAAACAGTTTGTTTTTCGAATCAGTTATAAAACCAAGTTTAGCGATATTTGAGACAAGATAATTTTAACGGATCCAGGTTTATTACTCGTTTTTACTATATTGCTTTTATTATATTGCATATATATAATTGCATGATTGCTTGAGTTCTATATATACATCTCAGTTTGAGTATATATATATATCTATTATAGTGTTTTGCCAACTTAGACCCTTGACATATTTACGGGGAGGCCTACGTGTCATTTACAACCCCTTATGTAATAATGACCTTAGGATAAATATTTTATTCTTTCAATGACGAGGCCAGTGGGAGCTACTAAAATTCTTCATCTTACCGGAGTACTAACAAACGTGGCGAGGCCAGTGGGAGCTACGCAAGTTTTTGAAGTTTTAAAATAAGTCATTATTGGTCCCTAGGAAACAAACGTTGGCAAAAACTATAATTAGCTATTATGTGATTAATTGTTGTTTAATTGCATGGTTGATTGATTATTTGTGATATCTTGCATGTTAGTAGTTTTAAATAGAAAGCTTATTTTAAAACTAGGTTATATCACAAAACTGTATAGGTTTTTGTATTACCAGTTTTTCAAAACGGTAGATTTTATGTTAAAACCTATAGATGATTGTTTTATATAAAAGCCAAGTTGACAAAAACAGTTAGTTTTAATCAACTAGGTGTGCTATTAAAACAGTTAGTTTTAATTAGCAAGTAATTTTAAGACAGTTAGTTTTAAAATAGCATGTATGTTTGAAACAGTTAGTTTGAAACATCAGTGGCCTTCATAACAATCAGTTTTTCAAAATTATATATTTTGACAAAAATCCTAGAAATAAAGTTTTTCAAACCCCGAAAATCATAGATCAGTAGTGCAACCCATCTAGGGGCACCTTCGGCGTAAAGTACACAGGCGTTGTAAGTGATCACACATTCAACGTCCGTGTTCAAACTGAAGCTGGAGGGGTTACATAACTCTGCGAATTATCTCCGGGTGGTATCGGCCAGAGTATAGTGATCAGGTCCCCAAAATGGTGAGATCTATTTTGGTACTGTTAAGTTCACCGGGAGGTACCGGGCCAAAATGCACTTAGAGGAACCGAAACATGTACAGTTACCGTGGTTCCGAAAAGATCTAGGAGTCATGTCAGCTAGATATGATTGGTAAAAGTCCTTACCTACCGAAATAAATACGGGTCTGGTGGAGCAAGAACATTACGCACATCAGGACGTATGAAATAAGGATCCTAGTCCAATAAATTGATCATTTAAGGGTTTATTGATATTTATTGGAAATTAATCTATTTACAGTTGCTAAAAGACCAAAAGTTTTAATTTGTGTAGATGGCAAGCACTGTTACCAACACTAACAATCTTTCCCTCCGCTCTATCCTAGAGAAGGATAAGCTGATCGGCTCAAATTTCCTTGATTGGGAGCGCAATCTGATGATTGTACTCAGACATGAGAGGAAATGGTATGTCCTTGAAGAGCCTCTTGGAGAGGCACCTCCGGCAAATGCTCCGGCTGCTGCTAGGAATGCCCACAAGAAGCACTCGGATGATCTACTAGATGTTGCCTGTCTCATGCTTGCAACTATGAGCCCAGACCTGCAAGCAGGGCTCATAAATACAAATGCTTATGACATGATCCGCCAGCTGAGGGACATGTTCCAGACCCAGGCTCGTACAGAACGTTACGATGCCACAAAAGCATTTAATGAGTGCAAGATGATAAAAGGGACATCAGTAAGTGACCATGTCATGAAAATGAAAAGGCACTTGGATCATCTGGAGAGACTTGGTCACCCAGTTCCGTTGCAGCTGGCAACGGATACTATACTCAATTCACTGTCAGACGACTACAAGCCATTTGTGGTTAATTACAACATGAACAACATGGAGAAAACAATAGCAGAATTGCACTCCATGCTTAAGACAGCTGAATTGAATATGGGGACCAAAGGCAAAACCAAGGACATCCTGATGGTGAAAGACGGAGGGATGAAAAAGAAAAATGGGCATGCTAGCACCAGCAAAGGAAAGGGACCAGTCCAGGCCATCCAGAGTGCACCCAAGAAAGGCAAAGGCAAGGGCAAGGGCAAGAAGGTTAAGCCAAATAAAGCTAGGACCGAGAACCGCTGCTTCATATGCAATGAGGTCGGTCACTGGAGGCAAAACTGCCCTAAGCGTCATGAAGAAGGTATGTAAACCTCAGAAATTTATGATTGCTTTAATTTGTCACTTCTTACTTGTTAGTTTACAAGTATACTGATACCTAGAGCAAATGATTATTGCAGGAGGTCAGAAGTGAGGTGCCCAGAAGTTGCTGAGGATCTTAAGTACAAGTTTATTTCAAATTAGTCAAGACATTTTGGATTTATGTTTTAAAACAGTTATTTTTGGGATAATTATGTTTTAGATTTATAATTTTATGGTTTTAATTTCAAAAGTTATTGTCTTGACATTGAAATATCTGATTGTGCTTAGTATTCTTAAATCTGTATGATCCTAGTTGTTGCCTGTTATAGTTACTTCAATAAAATCTATTAAATTGAAGTAATTTGTATAAAAGCTATCAAAACACACGAAATTCCACAGGAATGTGTTTTGAAAATAAAACATTTATGAATAATAGTTTTGTGATCAAATTTTATTAACTCAGATGGCGTTAATAACAGTATTTATAAAACTAGAAAGATTCCAAGTTTTGGAATTAGGATTTAATCAAATCCAGTTAAGTTTTATTGACTAATCAAGTTTGATCAAGTTTTATTATTCAAATGTTTTAAAAGGAGAATTTAGGATATTAACTCAGATGGCGTTAATAACAGTATTTATAAAACTAGGAAGAATCCAAGTTCTGGAATTAGGATTTAATCGAATCCAGTTAAGTTTTATAAAAGGAAATTCTCAAAGTTCATTACTTAAAATAGAATTGACTAATCAAAGTTTTGACTAAGTCAATAGTAAATTTTGAGTAATAGTTGGTTTTTATATAAGCAAGTGGGAGCCCAATTCATTCTCTATCTAGTCTGAGATAAAGAATACAATTATTGATACAATATATCTCGGAATTCATAATCCAGATGGGATAAGAATTCATAAGATATAATTTACTTCATAATCAAAATGATAAAAGTTTCAAGACCCTTGAAACAAAGTAAAAGTCAATTTTAAAATCAATAATTGAAGTGTTGGACTAAATATAGAATTCCAGTAAATTTACCAGCATAGTAAATGGAATCTGATTTCAGGTAGAAATCATTCATCTACACAGCAACTAAGGAAAGTTGCAGTTTGATTTTACATATTCAGAAACTGGAAGTTAGTCCAGGTCTCCGAGTTCATGGAATATGATAAAAGTCTAGGTATTGTTTTTTAAAAGGTGTTTGCAAAACAATAATTAGCAAATACAAGTAGATCGTAAAGACACACTTGTATTATTTGGTTATCACTTTGATTAAAATGGTAAACTTTAATCAAAGGGTTTAAACTGAAGATAGGTGATACTTCATTTTAGACCAGTATTTAACAAACGTTAAATAGATATTATGAAAGTTATTAAAGAAAAGACATTTAATTTTGTTATTATTACAGCGTGTAGTATGGACTATACAAAATTAATTTCTTTATCACTTTCACATTTTGCATGTTTTATAATCCAGGAATGAAATCAGTTTCCAGTTTTCATTCAAAACCTGTCCGTGACAACTTATCATTGTGGGAACATGATAAGGTGTTAAAGTCATTGTGAACTTTTAGGTAGTTATGATCAGTTGCTGAATAACAGCTACAAGCGTTGTAGACTAAAAGTTGCACAGATATTTGATAGAGTAGCAAATATCGGACGTGATCCGCAGTTGAGACTACTTCTTGGAAACAGTCACAAGTAAGTCTCACAGTGGTTGTCCCTATCACCTGAGGTATCTGATTTAGTATCATGAGGACCACTGAATACTTAGTGCACTCAACCGCTACACCGTAACAGGGTGGCTATAAAGGGCGTAACTAGATTCAGCGGAAGACGTGGTGTTAAAGGCAGATATGCAAGATGGGATTTGCACCTCTTCTCTGAAGAGAGATATTTCTGGGCCATCTTGACTGACTGAATATATACTGATGAAGTGCATGGCCATGCCTAAACGGACTGATTAGTTCTTTGTCGTTTACCTATCAGTAAGAGTCGGATAATCAAGAAAACAGAATCTTGAGTATTTAGAGTTGACACTTTCCAAGCTCATACTCACAGATGAAATATCGCGATGCAAAGGGAAAAGCCAAGATATACCCAATCAATGAACAGTAGTTTCATAGATACTATTTCCTTACGGAATGTTTATATCACCAGTCTGGGTATAAGAGTTCTTGTAACCTGGTCAGCCTAAGTGCCTGTCTAGGGGTCTCCTTAGGTCAGTGTAATCAAAGGCGGTATTGCCAACTTGCACAAGTGGGGGTCTGTTAGGGATTATGTGCAGAATTGACAAACCAAGTGATTACACATCCAATGTTGCAAGACACTTGAGGGTCACACCTGTGAGGACCTATAAATCGAATAAGTTAAATGAAACCCGGAAATGGGAAGTTAGGATTTATAATAGTGAATTATAAATCAGTTGGGTAATTTCAGTCAGAAATCCCAAAGTTGGAGGGTTATTAATTAATTAGAACATTATATATTTATTAGATAAAATAAATATATAATAGTTAATTAATAAGTAATATATATATTAGATAAATATATATATATAATTATCATAGGCAAATTCTTTTCCAGTAATTAAAGAGGAAAAGATTTGAGATAATTACAATATGGAAACTGGATTCTATTCAAACTGTATTTTTCCTCCATATAAATAAGGCTTATGGGTTAAGGAAAAAGCTAAGCTTTCAACGATCTAAGAATCAGTTTCCAGTTTCCTCTCTCTCCCTCTCTCTCTCTCTCCCAAATCGGCGCCGCCACCGCTTCCAGTCGAATTCCAGTTTTGGTTTTTCAGCTTTCGGGTTTCAGTTCTACTAGAGGAACATTCGTTGGTCGATCACTGGTGGACTAATTCTCGAGCAATCCAGGTAACTGATCTAAAACTATTAGAATTAATTAGACTAGAACGATTAAAGATCATAAGTGTTTAAGGGTTTTTTAACTTTATCGCTTCCGCATTAAAAGATCAAATCAGTGTGTTTTTGATCGTATGGGTTTTATCAGTTTGATTGTTAAACCTATGAGATTTATCAAACCAGTGAGGTTCGTTAGATCTGTGTTAAACCTCGAGTCAGTTTGATCCGAGGGAACCCACAAAAACCCAACAAGAGATACTTTCACTGAAGCTGAGAAAGGACCAGTCAGTTAAAGACCATCTTATGGAAATGAGGAGGCTCTTTAAATGCTTGACACGTTTGGGGTACAAGATGACTCAGGAAGAGTTAGTGTATCTCATGTGGTACTCGCTCCCGAAGGAGATATGTGACACAGCTAGTGCCTACATGAAAGAACCAAAGATTGACGTGGCAACAGTACATGAAGACATTCTGGCCAGTCTAGAGCCGAAGCCAGCACCTGCTGATCTCATGGACACTGATTGGATTGATGAGCTAGGAGATCTGAGTTGCCCAGAATGTGGTAGCAAGGATATTTGCGAGCACTCGATGAATATCGACCAGATTGAAATCGGTTTACCCGATGCTCCAGGTATCTTTATGATAGATTGCTTAATCATTTCTTATGAATCATGGGTAATTGATACAGGCAGTGGTAACCACATTTGTAATCATTTACAGGGATTCAATAGAAGAAAGATTCTGAGGAAGGACCATTCGAACCTACGAGTTGGCGAGGGCACGACGCTAGTAGCTGAAGCTGTGGGATCTTATAGTCTTAGCTTACCCTCGGGTCTAGTTTTGGAGCTAGAAAACTGTTATTATGTTCCAAAAATGATTAAGAATATTATATCTTTTGATTTATTAGTAGACCAAGGTTTTTATTATAAATATGATTATAAAATGTTTTCTGTCTTTAAAAATGATATTTTCTATTTTAAAGCTACACCTGTGAATGGTTTATATACGGTAAATCTACAAGATGATAATAAAGAAATCTATCATATAAGTAAACGATCCAAAGATATTGAGGATCAAACTTACCTCTGGCATTGTCGTTTAGGCCACATAAACAAGAAACGCATTGAAACACTCCTTAAAGGAGGATTTTTGGGCACTTTCGATTATAAACCTTTTGAAAATTGCGAGTCTTGTTTATCTGGTAAAATGACAAAGCAACCTTTCAACAAAGAAAATGAAAGGGCCACTGACTTGTTAGAAATAATTCATACAGATGTGTGTGGACCATTTAGTCATGTGGCAAGAGGAGGATACCGGTACTTCATTACCTTTTCTGACGATTTCAGTAGGTATGGTTATGTCTACCTTATGAGACATAAATCTGAAAGCTTTGAGAGATTCAGAGAATATCATAATGAAGTACAAAATCAACTTGACAGGAAGATCAAGTTTTTGCGGTCGGATCGCGGAGGCGAATATCTTAGTGATGAGTTTGACAATCATCTGACGGAATGTGGGATTGTATCGCAACTCACACCTCCGTATACACCTCAGATGAATGGTGTATCAGAAAGGAGGAATCGTACTTTGCTCGACATGGTACGATCGATGATGTGTCGCTCAACGTTACAAATGTCATTCTGGGGACATGCGCTCGAAACAGCAGCACATATACTGAACAGAGCGCCAACAAAGTCGGTAGAAAAGACTCCGTACGAGCTATGGAAGGGTAAGAAACCAAATATGTCTTTTCTAAGGATTTGGGGTTGTGAGGTATACGTCAAACGACCTACCTTAGAAAAACTCAAACCCAAATCAGATAAATGTATTTTCGTAGGATATCCCAGGACCACCGTGGGATATTACTTCTACAACCCTGGAGAGAACAAAGTTTTTGTGGCTCGAAATGGAAAATTTCTGGAAGAAAAGTTTCTCAGTTCGGGAAACACCAGAAAGGATGTAGATCTACAGATAGTGGACGAAGATACTACACCGACTGTTGAGCCAGAAAATCAACATGAAAATGTTGAACCTCAATCAGAATCGATTGAGGAAGTGCAAACACAAGACCTTCGCAGATCCAGTAGGGTAATACAAGAACCAGATAGGTATCTTGGATTTCTTATCACCCAAAGTAATGGGGATTTGAATGAACCTGTATCCTATGGTGAAGCTGTTTTAGGCAGTGAATCTGAACAATGGCAGGAAGCCATGAAGGCCGAGATGCAATCCATGTACGACAACCAAGTTTGGGAGTTGGAAGATTTGCCTCAGCACTGCAAAGTTGTTGGGCATAAATGGGTTTTCAAGAAGAAAACCGACATGGATGGAAACGTGCACACTTACAAAGCAAGGCTAGTCGCAAAAGGTTTCACGCAAACTCATGGCATTGACTATGATGAGACCTTTTCGCCAGTATCCATGTTAAAATCAATTAGGATTCTACTGGCCATTTCAGCGTACTTTAATTACGAGATTTGGCAGATGGACGTCAAGACAGCTTTTCTTAACAGAAAGCTGACAGAAGATGTCTATATGCAACAACCAGAGGGTTTTGTAGATCCTAAGAATCCTAACAAAGTGTGCAAGTTGCTAAAATCCATTTATGGATTAAAGCAAGCATCTCGAAGCTGGAACTTACACTTTGATGAGCGAATCAAAGAATTTGGTTTCGCTAAAAGTGAGTTCGAGCCGTGTGTTTACACTAAGTTCAGTGGGAGCATAGTAACCTTCTTGGTCTTGTATGTAGACGATATTCTACTCATAGGAAACAATGTACCAACTTTACAGAGTGTAAAGAATTGGTTAAGCAAATGTTTCCAGATGAAAGACCTTGGAGAAGCCGCTTATATACTTGGTATAAAGATCTATAGAAATAGATCTAAGCGGCTTATCGGACTTAGTCAAAGTACATATATCGACAAAATCCTGAAGAAATTCAAGATGGATGAATCCAAGAAAGGATTTATCCCGATGCAACATGGCATAGTGTTAAGTAAAACACAGTGTCCTGTTTCTAGTCAAGATCAGGACAAAATGAAATCGGTTCCATATGCTTCAGCAATTGGATCGATTATGTATGCCATGTTATGTACTAGGCCCGATGTTGCTTACTCGGTAAGTGTTACGAGCCGATACCAACAGAATCCAGGAGAACCTCATTGGGTGGCTGTCAAGAACATTCTCAAGTACCTGAGAAGAACGAAAGATATGTTCTTGGTCTTTGGAGGGTCTGAGGATGAAATTAGTGTCACTGGATATTCTGACGCTAGTTTCCAGACCGACAGAGACGATTTTAGATCACAGTCAGGGTACGTTTTCACCCTAAACGGAGGCGCGATCTCGTGGAAGAGCTCGAAGCAGGATACGATTGTAGATTCAACTATAGAAGCAGAGTACATTGCAGCATCTGATGCAGCAAAGGAAGCTGTCTGGCTGAAGAATTTTCTATCGGATCTTAGAGTAGTTGCCAGTGTCTCTAGACCGATCGATATATTCTGTGATAACTCGGGAGCCGTGGCGCAAGCAAAGGAACCTAGAGAACATCACAAGTCAAGACATGTGCTCAGAAAGTATCACCTCATCCGAGAGATTATTGGAAGAGGAGATGTTAGAATATGCAAGGTTCCAACAGAAGAAAATGTCGCAGATCCGCTGCCAAAGCCACTAGCAAGGGTGAAGCATGAGGCGCATGCAAGTTCCATTGGGATGCAGTACCTGGATGCCAGTAGCTAGTTTTAGTTTATTAATTATTACTATAGTTTAATTTTGAACAATATAATCATGTAAAGCTTTATTTTACAGTGTGATGGAAATAAATGGAGGTTTTTTTTATTCATGATTGTTTTAAGTTAACTATTTTTCGCATATTTAACATATCCATGATTTTACAAAGTTTTGTATGAAATCTAAAATTTCCGTAGCTACTTATTGAGATGGGAATCTTAATGGGGAGTTTAATGCTATTATAAATGCTTGATGATTTATTCAAAGTAAAGAGTAAAAACACAAGTGATGTGACCAAGCATTTATAGATACTCATCAGAGTGTTTGAGTATTGGAAGTGACCAGTTTCAAGTCTGCTTCATGGAGCCTCAGTCATAAGCATCGACTTGATGATAGGTTGTCCTAAGACCTGAGATACTTGGTTTGGGAACATGAGGACTAATGTACTCTTAGTGCGTTTTAACGCTGCACCATAACAGGGCGGCCATACGGGACATGACTAGATGCAGCGGAAGCCGTGGATCCAAATGCAAGTAGTCAAGAAGGGATTTGCACCTCTTTACAAAAAGAGAGATATTTCCGGGCCCCTTGACGATTAAGATTGGCAGAAAACGCGTGGTCACGCTCGGATAGAATAACAGATGTTATTTAGTAATATCCGTTACTGCAGGCAATCGAAATCAGTGTAAAGAAATACTTGAATTCGAGAAATGAATCCTCCACTTCATGTCTCAAATTCATTTTAGAAATATCACGTGCAAAAGGAATGAACCTGTGTACAAATTCAAGCGTGAATTGTATCTCTGGATATAAGAGATCTTATAACCTGGTTAACCTAAGTGTCTGGCTAGGGACCTCCTTAGGCTAACGGTAACAGTGCAGTTACATGTCTAGCACAAGTGGGAGTCTGTTAGGATTGTGTGCGAGACAGTAACAGAGTTGCCGTGTCCAATGTTATAAGACACTAGTAGATCACACCGCTGCACACCTAATTGAGAATATTTGTGTGTGAGAGATAATTGAGAAGAGAAAAGAAATAAATAATGGGTTAATTATTTATTAGGTTAATTAATCAGTTAAATTAATTATTTAAGTAATTAATTAATTAAGGGATTAATTGATGAGATAATTACAAAGGAATTATAATTGGATAGAATCTCTGTCTTATTTATCTCTATAAATAAAGGCTTGAGATCATAAGCCATTTAATCCAATCAATTTTCTCTCGAAAAATCACTCACTCTCTCTCTCTCTCTCTTATTGCCGCCGCCGGCCCTCTCACACACGGGTGAGCGGAGCGTTTTTCCGATCAGTCACGGTGGTCTAGCAACCCTCTCGTGTGGTGTCAGTAGCGGTGTACCCCCTGCTTGCATTCCGGTGCCTATTCGCGTAAAGGTAAACTCTCATGAAACACCCTTTATTGTATCTGTAACGTTTAGGATTGGATCCTCAATTGGGAATCGATTTTTTGTTATCCGCTGCGTACTATTTGTGCCTACGGTTCCCAACATGCTGATCAAAGAAATTTCTTTTAATCCCGAACCACCTGATACACTCGATACGGCGAAAAAAAATGACCAAAATTTTGAAAAATTCCAAAATTATAGCAAACTACAGGCACTAGAAATGACAAGCTTCAAACTAAAAACTAAACACTCCAGGGAGTGTCAACTACTGAAACTTGACCCTTTAAAGAATCACATTCCAATTTGCAGGGGCTGGCAGTGTCATAGCTTCAAACTTGAAAATTTAAAGTGTAGCAAACTTCAAAATTCAAGGACCAAATGTGTCAAAGTCCCAAACTTGAATTAAATCTCCATATCAAGTCATGTGTGACTCGGAGAAAGAATTCCATCTTCTCAATTGCATCACGTGACATGAAAATCAATTCCATATAATTCGAATTTAAGACGTAACTCGGACAACCAAAATGCATTTCGATTTGGACTTTAATTATGACGCCGAATGAATTGCGATTCCAAAACCCATATATTTCTTTTTTATAAAACTTTTTCTCAGCCACAAATTTGTACTCTTTTTTCTCAATAAAACTTAATTTTGATGTCAACAAATTTGCATCAAGATTCTGAGTCGAGAAACCAAAGAATTTCTGGGGTTGGGAAAAAAATGCTTGAGGTAGGGAAATGAAAATATTCAGATCGAAGATTCGGGAGACGACTTTCCAACCCAAAATCCTTTCCAGATCCAAGAAAATCGATGAAACAACTTGTAATATCGAAGAAATTAAGCCTAAAGTTGCTTCAAATCCCAACTCAAACATCAATCTTCATCTTCAAGAACAATGCTCCAAAATCCAAAAAAAAAAAAAAACATTTCTCTAATTGAATGATTCCATATTTGTTTGGCTCTGATACCAATTGTTGGTCCCAAACAATCAAACAATAAGAGGATTTAGGAGAGAAATCGATAGATAAAAAGATGAAGTTCTTGTATTATTGGAGAGTTCTCAAGCTACAAGAAAAACACACACATACACCTTAATCGACTCTCATTGAATGGCTTCACACCTACTCTTCCCAAACCCTAAACCCTTTATATACAGGGCCAATTTACATCAAGCACAAGCCTATTAGCTATAACTACTAGCTAATTACAAAATAATCATTCTCAAAGCTTACTTTATAAAACTTTCTCTAATTAGGACAATTTGGTCCTAACAGTATGCCTTAGCATAGAGAAAGAGCTAAGATGTAAAAGAGTTGTGTGCATGATTATATGATATATGTGAATTGTTATGACAATATGAATAAATTGCATGCTCACAGTCAGTAGATTTGGTTGACTAATCAGTAAATCAGGATACCTAGTGATGAAGTTAAAACCAAATTTGTATCGTTGGGTGGGAATTTTGTGGAAAACTCCTGGGCATGTTCTTGTTTGATTGTTGCCTTAGGGTTTGAAACATGATTCTCACACCTAGCTTGTTTATAATAGTATAAGGGCCTGTACTATTATAAATGTCGATACACATTTGATTTCGACATAATCATAAAGAATCTTGAGATACTGATGGGTTAGAGGGTTTTATGGGCGCACTAAAGTGTAGCATTAGCCTATATCCAGTACTCTAGGTAGGAAAGTGTATAGACATTTCAATAATGAATGTATGCACACTTTAGAGCCAGTTGTTTATGTAATCAGGTGTTAAGACATTTCAGAATTGCTTGAGTGCTAAAATAGAGTTGCTTGCACAGTCTAGAGTTAGTTGCCTATATAGACATATTTATAGCAAGAAAATGTTAAGAATGTATGTTGATAGCTATTACATAAATAGTGATGATCATGAACTTTAGAGATGGTGGTACTACAGAACCAAATCCGCCCAAATCAGATTGAAACCCCTAATTTGACGACGGATGTTTGCGTTGGTGATTAGGCTGCTTGCACCGGGGAGTTGGGTTCCCAGCGGGTAGGAGGGAAGGAGAGCCGGCGGGTTGGCGGTTTGGGTGCAAGGTGTTAGAAGCTGGCGGGTTGGCGGCTTTGGAGGGTAAAGGAAGCCGCTGTAGCCGTGTGTGTGTTGTGTGTGTATTGTGTGTGTATTGTGTGAGAGGGTTGAGAGGGTTGGGTGTGTGTTGTAGAGGGTTATGGGAGGGTAAAGAGAGGGTTGACCAAAAGCTGATGTGGCAGCTGATGTGGCATTAAAAAAGTGTGTGGGTTGATTAGGTTGGGTGCGTGTAGCCTTAGGGAGACACTCCAAGTTGATGTCAGGATAATTCATCTAGTTGAGGGATGCAGTTAGCCGGATGATAGGCTAGAAGATCGAGGCAGCCCTAGCTGCTAGGGACTATGGAGCAGGTGGTTTGCATCAGGGTTAGAATTGGGGATGAGTTAGAAGTCATGACTTGAGGTTAGTTTAAGGAGATGTTTAGGGAATAGTACGGTAATACCCGAAATCCGTAAATAAAATTAACAAGAAAAAGTAACCAACTTCATTGAAATTTTGCGGAAGCTTGTCCAAATATTTGAATTAAAATGAACATTCATACACCATGAGGTGTCAAACCGAAATCAAACCCAAGTGCAAAACATAAGTTAACTGTTTAGGAAAAACCCAAGTTGACCTTCCGAACTAACCAAGTAATTGTTTGAACATCATTAAATAAAAACACTCTCTTTCCAACACCATTTCTTCTCGTGGACTGAACTGGCTGAACCCGGAGCATCAAACCTTTTCTTTTCCCTCTCGGGAAGTGCCTGCAACTAAAAAAATGAACAACAACGGGGTAAGCGAAGAGCTTAGTGAGAACACACCTAAACCATCTACCATCATACATACATAATAACGAATACACATAATCACATACATGCCTCTTGCACTATCTTCCCTTCGGCTAAACCCGAAATAGGAAGAAACCACCAGCTTCCCTAGGGGTATTGCTACCACCTTAGGTCCACCTATCCCCGAAGGGAAACATACATCATCATAACACAATCACATGCATCATCATTATACACATACAACAATAAATAGCTAGGTAGTGAACTCACCTTAGTAATGATCACTACTAGCTCAACGTTACATACAACAGTCACCTCGTACCACCTAAGCACATTACACGTACATACACTTATCAAAACATACTCATAATGGACACTAAACACTCGATACCGAAATGCTCATCGTAGCCATAGGTAGACTACTCCAATTACCCCCAAAATCCACCCATAGTCATCTATTAACATCCCTAAGGGAAGCCCAAAGCCAAATCCCCAAAAGAACCGCAAACGCAAAAGGTCGAAAACTCTCCAGAGAGTTACGCGACCTCAGGTCGCGGGCCTAGTCGCGGGATTCTCCTGGGTTGTTTGACTCACGATTTTGCTTCGATTTTTGCCAAAAACCCCACATCCGACTTACAGCAGTCCCAAAACACATACTACCACAACTAGGGTCGATAATCACCATTTATGTGTGATTGGATTGACCCAAACTACATCAATTGGTGGTTGTAGGATCACAACTCCACATCAATTTCCCAATTTCATGCTACAAGGTGATCAATTGATCATCCAATTCGACTTACAACCAAACCCCACAACCCTACTAGGAATTAACATCAATTAAACACTTCATGAACATAGAATTCATACCTTAAAGCCAAAAGATGATAATCATAGGCCAATTGCTTCACAAAGACCTTGAATTGCCCTTCCTCCTTTCTCCTCCAAATCGCCTCATTCCTTTCTCTCATACGCTTCTGGAAACTGATTAAGGAGGTTTAGGGTTAAAACTTCCCTCTTATTGGCTTGCTAGGGTTATCCCCCTCTAGTTCCATAATTAACACTTAAACCCTCGGAATTCTACAAAACAGATTACTCAAGTCATTAACTATTTCTAACACAATTAAATGACCAAACGTGAAAACGGGGCGTTACAAGTACATGCCATAGTTAGAGGTGGAAAGGATCACGGGAGAATTTGCAAACATGGTACAGACGATCGGGTCTGTTAAATTAGACCACCGACGTATTCTATAAGAAATCACTATTCAGTTTTTAACAGGTGATTAAGGACAAGATGAAGATGTATCTTACTATCTTTACCTTGATATACCTTGTATTGATATTAGAGAAATTGTGACAATAAAAAGGTGTCAGAACCTCAATCAGACAATGAAAGTACATCGGGTCAGAGAATTGTATGTAGAGGACCTGCAAGTCAAGAAGAGAAAGCGGGATCATGTAACACCCCGTTTTCCAAAGTTAAGATTTAACTAGATTTGTTAAGTTAAGTTGTTAATGGGTGATTGTTGTAAATATCAGGTACAAGGACTTGATTGTTGTTTCTAGTTTTAGAGGGTAGTGTCTAGCAGGTATTTAAGTGAGTCTCCAAGCCCACTCATCTTCTTTCCAGGAAATCGTGAAATTGAGAGGGAAGGAAGGCTTTGGGCGATTTTGGGAGATCGCTTGGCTAGAGGAGATCGTTTAATTGGGATAGCAAGAAGAGTCCTTTTGTTTGTTGGTGTTACAATCGAAGGTAATGGTTGTTTATGTATTTGATTGTATCAAATTGCTAGTTGGTTCAAGGGTTAGGTTTCTTATGGGACTTTGATGAAATTGGTGATCTTTGGGTCACCAATTGAGTGGTTAATGAAGTTAAAATTGTTATGGATATATGGGAATTGTTATAGAATCATAGTATATGTTTAATTTGAGGTTTTAGTGCAAAAATCGTGTTTTGGTTATTGGTATGCGGCTAATCCCGAAGCCAACCCGCAGGATTTTGACCTGCGAGTAATGACGGGTAGCCCGCGGGTAGGGAGCCGCGGGTGACCTGCCGATGGGTCTGGATCCGAAATGCATTTTGTGCATTCAGATTCGGGTCGGGGTTTTCTTGCATGGGTTTCCTTTAGGATGTTTAATAATAGTGTTTTGTGAAACTTGGGTTGGGAGCCATTGGTATAGCTATGCTATGTCTACGACTCAAAGGTTCGGGTACGGTTTAGAGTTAATCATGAAAGGTTGCTTATATGTGTGCTATGTGCTTGATTAGGTGCTTGAACTTCACGTGTGATCTTATTACGAGTGTGTGTAATTCTGAATCTACTATAAGGTGAGTATATTAACCTGCGTTCATGTTTGATATGCATGTATGATCATGATGTATATGTAGTATGTATGTAACTGGCATGTAATATTCACGATAGTACCTAAGATGGTATTCATTACCCCTAGGGAAGCTTGGTTCAGAGGCCTGGTACTAGTGTCAGTCATGGAGCTCTCGGTGGTTACACCTTGAGTTATTGGGTCACGATGCATGTCCAGTTTACGATTAATGCTTATGGTTATGTTATTGCATTCATAGAACCTAGGTTTGCCTCACTAAGCTTTATGCTTAACTCGTTGTGGTTTCATGTGGTTTAGTGTCAGGTACTACTTCCAAGGATAAAGGGAAGGCGCATGTCTGATGGCTCGGATCCACTCAGCTTAGAATTGCTATGGATTTTTGGGAAAAACAATTGGAAACACGTTTTGTTTGAAATGATACATTTATTTAACTAGTTACAGTTGGGTTTATCTTATTATGAATTTGACCCCTTTTTTTTGGGAATTTGTCATGTTTTTACTTAATGAAAGCTTCTGCTAACATTTGGTTACTATTTTGCGTTAATGGCTGTTAAATATATCATATCTTGAAATGAGGTGTTACAGATTAGACACAAGTGCCGGTAAAGAAACAGAAAGATTTCAAGCTAGTAGATCAGAGAGCTTTTCCGAAAGGTATCCTTGCTTCTGCTCAAGCTTGCAGTTCTGCCTCGGCAGCAACAGTCACTAGCGTTAGCTGTTAATACCTAAATGTTTCGCTCAAGATTCAGAGCCTGCTTGTTATATTATTACCATGGCTACTGCTCATATATATGAGAATACGGGATTAGTAAAGAATAGATGGCATGCTTGATTTGACTATATTTGTGGAATGTTGAATTGAGCATCTTGGGGTGAGAACCCACTCTTGAAAGTAGATAATTTCTACTTTGTTATTTTATCAATAACATTGTTGTCAAATACCATCATATATTACATGACCACCAAGTAACTAAGTCGGAGCAAAATCCCTTTTATAGTTGTTCATACATGACCCAAGTTCACCTTCAGGTCACTCTTTTAGTAATAAAGAAGCCTGATACAAGAATGTGATGAATAGCAAATGAAGCAAAAAATAGACAATCTATCACCCTCTCTACTTCCTATTTAGAGGAGGTTTTTATAATCTTAAATCCACATAATGAGAAGCATATTACAACTTTGAAGAAACTGAATCCGTATTAACAATAAACTTAATCATCATCAACAAGATTGTAATATGCTGAATTTTGTATTTTTTGTGTGCATCAATATGCAGACATGAAATGTTTTTTGCAACTTACTTGAAGCCAATCAGCAACTGCACCAACATTGGGCAACGTTGCACTCATCCCAACAATTTGGAGACCCTGAGTGGGGTCAGTTTTCCCACTGCTAGTCCCAGAACTTTCTCCACTAGAAACTTCTACACCACCTTCTCCAGCTCCATACAGAAGCTTCGTCAACATAAGTTCCATGAGATAGCCCCTATGCTGATCTCCAACCTGGCAAACAAGATAATAATTCAAGAACAATAAAAAGACGTCTAGAATTGCATCATTCAAAGATACCAGATTCATATTACCATGTGAAGTTGGTCAATTACTATGATCCCCACTTCTTGCAAACGCCCCTCTTCTAGCAATCTATTGAGTAGAGAATTTGCGTTCTCGATTGTGCAAACAGCTACAGAGGTATCTTTAGGAAGCGTTCCACCACCTTGGCTTCCATAATAACTACGAACATGCTTGCCAAGTGGTTCCAGTAGATGTTCAGCCTTCATTAATTACGAAAAATAATAAACCTTATTAAGGACATACATAGATAGAACTCTTAACAAGTAGATGCAGATATAAAGACAATAGCCGCACCTTCTCCGCACAAATTGATACGTAGGGAAGAACAAGAAGTGCCACTTTTCTTGTTGATAATACTCGACGCAACATCAAAATTTCTGCAACAAAACTTTTCCCAGCACTATGGCAGGAAAAGGATAAGTGGTTAAATAAAAAGATTTTGCACAAATACAAGTATACAACCATAAATGGATAAAATGCAAAAAGTTTGAAATTGCCAGCATGAAAGGTTGGTGGCTTAATAAGTAGAAAAATTTTAAACACTGCCCATTTGATGTTAAAATATAGCAACGCATGTAAGGATTATAAAATGGGATGTACTCAATCCTCTAGAAGACCGAAACTGCCCTATCTGGTGTGACTTCCTATCGTAACGGTAGTACCTTGTAGATGCACAATACACAAGGTTCCTTCTCTGTAACACCCCTTCTACCTCCTGATATTCCCCCTCTCTTATAAATGTTGCATAACTCAGAAGGGAGCCAATTGGTGATGTCTAGACGATCATTGGGAAGTAAGGAACTGGAAGGCGTATTTTCGGACAATTCACATTAGCACCTTTGATGTCCATACTTGGTGTATAAGATGTTCTATTATCACTAGGTTGATTCACTACATCCACAATCATAAGAGGATGGTTTTCATTTTGTGAAGACACTAAATAGCTGGACGGACAAAGAACCCTTGGCACTAGGAGATGTTTCAAGTGAAAGCTTTGCATCTTGTTCAACAATCCCCGACTTTAAAAGAGGTCGATCATACAAGCTTATTCTTCTTCTTTGAAGAAAAGAACTGCACATAGTAATAAGGTCAGCTACATATATATATATATATATATATATATATATATGCCAATTGGATGTTCAGCAATACAAATAAAAAAGGGAGGTCTTCTCACATAATTTGATATAAAAAGGCAGACAACTCATATAATATGGTTCTCAAACATACACCACTATGTAAAACTTATAAAGATGATGCATCAATAGAGCATGTAACACTGTTATGTTTCTTGCATTCATAATTTGGTATGTTAATGCATATATATAGAATGACACTGAAAGAAGAAGAACAAAAGGAGACAACTCAAATGAATTTCTTACCTGGGACTTTATACCCAAATAATGAAATTTTTTCACTTACAGAAAATGGTGTGGCACCCACCAAATGTGAGGCGGTGTGTCAGTTTCATTTGTCGTACATAAATACTATATGTACTCCAAAAAAAAAAATGGACCGACAATGTGATCAAATTCATATAAGAACCTATAATTCCCAGCAACTTGATTCGCATTAAGTTCTGGTTTTAACATTGCACAGTCGTCAAAATGTAATTAGAAACGACTGGCAATGACACCCATCAAGTAACAATTTCCCAATAGCATTACTATGAATGCGTACAGCTATAAACATACCATTCTTATAACAAACCGTGTATTCATGAAACCGCACATATACAAATTGAATAGAAAACTTGTCAAACCCTTGGGATTTGGAAATTGGATATAAAAATCAAGAAGAAAACAGATTTTTCTTTTACTTTTCATGAACAGCTAATGGAAGCCACCAAGTGCTTCTACATACCAGATACCACAACAATGAAGTGCATCAATCAGTTGTCCTTAAAGCACGCCAAATTTCAGGTTTTTAAGGTTTTATTAAAACAGCAAAGAACTATGATACGAACTGGTTTGCTTTTCTTTGGAGATTCATATTGTGTTGGAGGGATAATTTCAAACTAACATCATCATTATACCATGCTTAAATTGGTTCAATTTTCACAGGCGAAGTTGCAATTAAGAGTTAAAAACAAGTGTTTATGGCTGACATTATCAAGATTGGGTAAAACAGATATAATCTCCTATGAAACTATGAATCTTTTAGCTTTTAAGAGTTTATAAAAAAACCCTAAAGATCCGTTCTTGATAAAGAAGATGATGTTAGAGAAGGATTAAGACAAACCTGATCAACACGGGAGCGTGAGGGACCACCTGACGACCATTTTTGCAGGATCTTTTTCCGGCGATTGAGCCCTACTTCTTCATTCGTATTGCCGTCGTCAAACAGTTAAAAAGGGGGACTCATTTGAATATGGAATGAACAGTGTTAAAAAAGGCGCGCCATGGCGCGATATGGCGTAAGACGCGTCTCCGCCGTTACGAAATACCCCATAGCGTTTCTGTAAGGCGTGGCTCACGCCATGGCGCCTCAAGGCGCGCTATATCGCGCCGCGGCACGCGTTTTTTGTAAGACGTGTTTTTTTTCAAAAAAAAAAAATTTAATTTTAGTTATTTTTTCTTTTTTTTTCTTTTGTGTTGTTACATATTTATCTTTAACTTTTTCATTTTTATAAACTTATCTAATCTCATCACCCTCAGTTCCACAAATTCATAAATGTTAGGTTTCACGATTAAAACGAAGTTATAAAGTTACATTCGTATGGTTTATCCTACATATTCAATCAAAAACTATCTTTATAATAATAATCAATATGTTTTTTCTTCTTTTAATATGAATGTACAATTTCAATGATTAAAATAAATTATATAAAACATATATGTATATGTATAATTCTATATATGACATACAAATTTGCCGCCATATGTCACGCCTTGGAAAACGCCGTGTCCTCGCCATATCTCGTAAGGCTTAAGGCTTGAACTTGCCGCCACGCCACGCCTCACGCCTTTTTGAACCTTGGGAATGAAGACCGCCAATTCTTACAATTTTAAGGCTACCTGTACCCAACCCACTTAACCCACTCACTTTTTGAATGCCACGTCAGCTGCCACATCAGCTTTTGGTCAACCCTCCCATAACCCTCTACAACACACACGTAACCCTCCCAACCCTCTCACTTTTCAATTTATTTTATTTATTTTATTTAATTAAATAATATAATTAAATAAAACATGTAATTAATTAATTAATAATAAGATTAATAATTAATTAACTAAAAATTAAAATTACATAATTAATTAACTAAAAATTAAAATTAAACATTACATAATTAAATAAAATAAACTAAAACATTAAATAAACTAAAAATTACAAGCCATATTTGGCTTTGATCTCCTCTTTTCGTTTCATAGTATCCTTGAGCTTTTTACCCCGGAGATAGTAGTGCGGGGTGGTGTAAAACTTAATGTCTTCCTCTTGTTGGGTCGTTGGTGAAAGTTCTCCCTCATCGGAAGTGTCTTCCTCTTGTACGGGTTGGTAATTGGGTTGGTAACCGGGTACAAATTGTGGTTGATAAGAAGAACCAAAATCGATTGGAGGAAATTGTGGATTAGGAAACGGTTGATTAGGAAACGATTGATAAGGACACGGTTGAGGAGCTTGTGAAGAGCTCCCGGGTTGATTGGGTTGTAAAGAGCTCCCGGGTTGAGGAACTTAAGGATGAGTAATTGTGATAGAAAAATCTTTCGGCGAAATGTCGACATTGTAATCGGGTGGATATTCTGGAGGGAACCCGGTATGCGTAACGTCGACTTTGAAAGAGGGCTTCGAAGGGGTCTCGGGTTCCGCCCGACGTTTACATTTCGCGCGCCGTGATGCGAGGTTTCGATCGTTTGGATTCATCATTTGAAGAGTGGGAGGTTTGAAGAATTGGAGGTTGTTTGTGTGAAAAAAGAGTTGAAGAATTGAAGGTTGTTTGTGTGAAAAAAGAAGTTGGGTTAAATGAGTATTTATAGGAGTAAAAATTGAAAAAAAAAAGTAAAAAAAAATTGAATTTTGGACCGTTGGAGAGCCGTTTGACAACGGCTCTCCCAACCCGTTAATGCTTCAAGCCGCCGGTTCGAACCCTTCACGCACCCAAGCCGCATGTACCCGGCGGGTAGGGCGGGTGAGCCTGCTGCGAACCCAAGGTGGCGGTGCGTGTAGCCTAATAGGGTTTATGACCTGTGAGGTAACTAACTATCCAATTTGTAATGTTACCATGAAACTATTTTTTGTACTCAATTGACCATTAAACTTTTTTTTTTTACATATACTACCATTATGACCGGCTATAAACCGTAAACCACCGAAACACCACCACCACCTTCAAACCATCACCGCCACACCCACTACCACCAAAGCTGCCGCCACCACCTTCAAACCCACCACCACACCCACCACCACCATCACCACCGCGAACTCAGCCACGAAATCAACATGAAGGAAAAACCCCCAATCTGCTAAACCCTAGCTCCGTCGCCGGCTTAGCCGGAGCAATTCCGCCGGAGCTCAAAACCCAATCTGATACTGATGAGGATGAGGTCTGAATTTGGGTCTCAAGAAGGAGGTCTGAACTTCGATCTGACATGGGTGAACTTTGATCTGAATTTGGGTCTCAAGACATGGGTGAACTCCGGCAGCTGTAGTGGTGGCGTCGAGTGCCTGATCGTCGTCAAAACTAGTCTGGTAAGATCGTCTGGAGTCCTCCTGACGTGAATTAGCTCCTCCTCTGTAACGGCAGGTGATCCGGCAGTTGCCTCCGGCGACGTATAAATTGGGGGATTTTGCAGACAGAAAGTAGAGAATTTTGAAGTGAGGAAGGAGGTTGGATGTTTAAAAGGTGGGATGAATACGATAGTGGTGGTACTGGTAGTAACCCTAGCCATTACAATTTCATAGTATGTAGTGTAGGATGAGGAGGAGGAAGAGAAGACGGTGGTTGGTGGTGGTCCCGGTGGTGATGGTGGTGGTAGCTTTGGTGGTAGTGGGTGTGGTGGTGATGGTTTGAAGGTGGTGGTGGCTGTGGTGGTGGTGCTTTGGTGGTGGTGGTGGTTACCGGTGGTTTACGGGTTATAGACGGTCCTAATGGTAGTATATATGTAAAAAAAAAAAGAAAAAAAAGAGTTCAATAATCTATTGAGTACAAAAGATAGTTTCATGATAACATTTGTACAAATCCGATAGTTAGTTACCCTCACAAATCATAAACCCTTTGTAGATATATATCTATATTTTAGGGCATCAAAATATTATAGCTTTTAGAATACATTATATTTTTGGTTGCTAATTACCTGGTATTACATGCAAATTGCAATGACTCCAGACCGTCATGGTCACTCGAAGGATTAGCCGATGCACATAAATTGGCCTAAAATCCCACGGTGACCCAAAGAAAACAAAAGATTTCCTTCTTCATGATATATTAGAATTTCTTGTATATATTGATTTTTTTACTAATGAAAATTATTTATTGAATTCGATGTTGTACTTATTAAGCCCCCTTTATTTTACGTGTGCCCATGGCCACAAAAATGTCAGGAAAGGACCTATTGGAGATGAATGAGATGTATATAAACCTGACATCTACCACGAAGAGTAGAGCCGCTTTTGTTTTCAAATTAAAAAATAGATATCCGAGATATATAATAAAAATAAGAAAAGGCTACACAATTGTTTGACTTGAATGAAGTTGGGTTAATAATTGTTTCATTTTAAATCCTAGTTCAAGGTTCAAGTAAGAGATCAAAATGTATGGTGAGTAGACAACAAACTAATTTGAAAGACACGTCAACCTTTTGAGTTATTCTTTAATGACGATGGCAGTTGTGGGGTCAAAAGAAAAAGAGTTGAAGGTCCATGCCATGGCTCAAAGTATTTTACCCAGCAAACTGAGGCTATGTTTGGCAAACTAGCTGATAAGCTAGCTGATAGCTGATAACGATTTTGGAGAGCCAAGCTTGGTAGGATACCCACACGCACGGCATTAGACAAACATTGATTCCATCTTGTGCCTGTGGTATGGGGAAGAGATAGAAGACAACGACGACGTGTTAATTAGGTGTGGCGAAGCAAAAAGTGTGTGGGATCGAATTGGGGTTTGGTGGAACAAGGATTTAGAGGGGATCCAATCACTTTCGCAACTTCTTGAGGAAGGCATGGAGGTTCTAAAAGCGGCTAAAGGAAAATCATGGTGCGTAGAAACGAAATGGTCCTTCTTGTATTTAATTTGGGATCACGGGAATAGGAATAGGAATAGGAAGAGGTTGGTGTTCAAAGGAGACAGGAATCGAGCAAACGATCATTTCTTCGAGTGGCAGTGGACGGCATTCAAGTGAATGAGCGGACAATCCAAAAATCAACACGTGGATTGGCTTACCTGGCTGTCAGGTTCATGCAGGTGAAACAGCGGACATCAAGTTTGGCACAGGTTTGGGCGCTACGGTTTGTGTTTTGTCAGACCTTTTGCTGCGGTTCAGTGGTGCTCGGGGCTGGTCAGGTAGCCCAGCTTCCTCAGTGCGGTGGTAGATGCTGTCCCGGATTGGTATCCACGCTTCTCCAGCGTTTCATCAGTTCCTTCTCTCTTCTGGGTTACTGCTCGTAACCTCTGTATCGGCTGGATTTTTGGCTTCTGTGTTTGGCTGTGGATTGTGCTTATTAGGGGCTGGTTCGTTGGATCTGTGGACCATTTGTAGTTTTTGGTAGTTGGGTTTTTGTTTGCCTTGGTGGGTTTCATTTGCTTGAATCCGAATTCTGGTTTCGTTCTTTTATATACTGCATTTTGCAGTTCAAAATTTTTTAACACAATATTAGAAAATGGTTGTTTTCATGATTTAATTAAAGTAAAGGCGAATAGAAACCTGTTGTAATAGAAGCCAGTAGAAACAGGTTGTTGCGATTGTTCAATCCACCATGCAGGTATGTCATTCCCATGAATTTCGATAAACAGCCAATCTCTTTGTGAAATCGGATCTCGGCTACTAAGAATCTAAGATGGTTGGCTGACTCTCTTATCAAATCATGTTGTGTGACGTAATGCTCGTTACAATACCCTTCTAGTTCACTAGCATCTTTCCTGAAATATTCAAACGAGAATCAATCAATCAATCGACCAACGGAGATATAAAATACAATTTTTTATATTTGTCTGGCAATGATAAGCTACCTTATTTTATAAGATCATTGAAAAGTCCCGTTGGCGTTTTTCCACTTTATTTCTAATTAATGTTTCAACATTTTCTCATACAACAGCAAGCTTATCAGCTAATTTGCCAAACATAGCCTATAAATTAACAATTTTTAATACCTTGTGGGAGCAAAACTTAAACATTTCTTGAAGAGGGCTCAAGAAGGTATTCACTGGTATACATTCCTTCCTCATCTAAACCATACAACTCCACCCACATATCCATAAATGCAGAGGCTGCAAGCTTTTCATCTTCAGAAACAAACCCAAATCAGGGAAACATTAACTGGCAATCGGCAAGTCTCCGAGGGCATCAACACTGACCTGAAGGTTAAACAACAGGCGGCTGCTTGAATTGAAATTGGTTTGACCTTCGGACCAGCAAAATGTTCTCTGATCCCATTTGTCTCATCAAAAAGTTGTGAGTTGATTCTTCGTTTCTTCATCAGTTTGAAACTCACAATGGTTTTCATGAGGATGGTGTACAAATAGTTTCTGAACAATGCCTTTTAAGAGTCGCCATTCTAGAAACAGTAACATAAAAGATTGTCCCCAAACATGCCTGTAAACGTAAAAACAGATTCAACGGTCAAGATTAAGGTTTCATCATCTACATATTAACAACTAATGTAACATTTTACATAGGAGAGTTAGAATTAGAAAGTTAATGCCCATTTTTTATCTTGGATATGGGAAGAAGAAAAAAGCTCAATAATTTATTCTTTTAACTTCATTATCGTGACAAACCGTATTTGCCAATGTAGTCTTCCCACAACCTCCTGGAGCTGAAACCGTCAATACCTAGTTGTCATCTTTGAGCAGCCTGCGCTTCAATTCATCAAGATGATGATCCAAGCCAATGATGACATCCGGGATCCCCAGAACACTCGAAGAACCAGAAAATCCACCTGCCCGCTTGCCATCGTCGTGATCTTTAGCGGTTTCTCTACTTGTGTCATGTTCCTAGCCATACAGCTCCTCTATTTTGGCATAAAATTTCATTCATTTTTCAAGATTATTCATCTGATGTTACAAGTAGAAATACGATTCTAAGTGAAACCACATATATTTATGTAAACATTATACAATATTACATTAATACAACACTTTAAATTGAAAAATACTATTGCTCATCATCCACATTTATAACGACAAAATGGTCATCGGGTTCCCATCTAAACTCCTCTTGATTTGCTTCTTCTTCCTCCTCATGACGGCAATTAAAAATGCAAAGAAATTCAAGAGCAGGAATAGATTTCAAGGTTTGATGTAACCAATCATCCACCCAATAAGATGATAAGATCAGAATGGGATTCACAATCCAAAAGTGTTGTGTTGACAAGGAGATCAAACACAGAAAACATGCCATCACCGAGACCGACATGTCTATGGGCTGAAAGCGAAGGAGAAAATTGATGGGTAGTTGTAAAGGAATAACGAACTTTGATGGAAACGAATAGGAGAAATATGGTTAAGACGATGGAGGTGGAGTGGGGAAATTGGAAGAAGAAATGAGCAAGAGGTAAAAGAAGATATCGTGTGTCGATGTTCGATACCCGGTTGCCATCTTTGAGCAGCCTGTGCTTCAATTCATCAGGATGATGATCCAAGCCAATGACGACATCCGGGAGCCCCGTAACACTGGAAGAACCAGAAAATCCACCTGCCCGTTCGGTGACGGCTTCCAGAACTTGATCCATTTTTCCTTCCAGAGCGTAAATCTCGGTTTTGCTATTACTAATCATGTTATCCCGCAATCCGATCAGAGAAAACTCTGTAGCTCATTATCCAATCGAATGAGCTTATTAGCATGAACAAAATTCTTGTACACATTCCGACATTTGATCGTAGATCACATCTGAACTAGCTATTTCTCATTCTCCAGATGTTATATCAACATTTTGATCTCGTTTTAGGGCAATTCAACACTTTCCCCAAAATTGTCACTTCCATAAACCAGTGGATCAGTGGTTCCTAGTGAAATTTCACTAGGCGTTTCAGTAGGGTTTTGAATTTGGCAGTTATTTCACTTTGTGAATAATTCCCCAAACACGGTTTTCAAACCTAACTCATTAGCATTCGTTACCATTTGAAAGAAGAATAAGAAGAAAAAACCACAAACCCTTTTGATTTCAATGTCGAATTCGGGATCGATAAATAGTGTGAAATACAGACAATAAAGTATGATTATAAGCAAGAACACGGTACTTTTGCTTTGCAGTGGTAATGGCGGATGAAGGTCGCCGGAGGTTGGCTGCCGTGTCGACGATGACGGAATCTTTCCGAAAGCCGTTGCAAATATAGCCCCCAAACTATTCTTAATCTACAACTTTAGTCCATTGCTTTTGTTTCCATTTAAAATGATTCGTTCAAAATTTTTCTTTTTTCTTTTTCTTCTTCTTTTTTAACGGCAAGTTAACACACACGCTCCAGCGATATCGGGCCTCCAATTGAGCAATCCTACTAATCCGCTGCGACCCACCCCAACCTATGGTTGAACCCGATCGGCAGGGAAGTAGATCCCATAGACTGGATCCTCGCATACCAGCCCCGAACCCAGCCCAAAGGACCAGATCCAAAATCTGGATATCTCATAAATGTCACCCGTGAGATTCGAACCCTGGTAGCGTATCTTTCACTCCACACCCCCTATAAATGTTACCTATCCATCCGACTGAGCTAACACCCAACCCAATTCTTAGAAATCAATTTTGAGAAGATACTTCAAAGGTGACTTAGTAGGAGGAGTTTAAGTTAGTCTCTCACAAGGTTCAAGACTTGTATTTGTTGTGTGCTTGAGCAAAGTCGCTTTAGATATTTGACAACTAGCTAAACGCCCAAGGGTTCATTCAAAATATTATTTTTGACATATCAACCTAAATCTACATAATACTCAAGAGTTTTATCCCATTTAAACAATCTATATCTATTAGACATGATTATTTGTTGTTTGCCATATGTTATATACTAGTAGTTATACAAAGTTTATATACATTAGTTGTTAAATGTTATTTCTATCATCAGTAACGTTACATTATTTATTTGATCATACAAAGTATGTTTTGTGTAAATTAAAAAAAAAAAAACTTTTAGTGTATGGATTGTCCTTAAAATATGATATTTTCTCCTTTAACACGTTTTTAACCTAAATTTGTTCTTGGTTATTAATGGTCAATACTTGAAATTAGTTTTGGTTTTGGTATGTAAATTCTCTTATGATTTCTGGTTATGGATGACTATTAATGCTACAAAAAAACTTCCAAAACGCTACTCCAAGTAGCGTTTTAATAAGCTATAGCTTATAAGCAGCTTATTGTACACGTTTGGATGGACTAGCTTATAAGCTAGCTTATTTTTATCAAACACAACCTTAGACTAGAAAAATGAATAAATTTTAGGACTAGCTCTAGTTTTGGCTACAGGTAAACTGTATAGACATCAGCCAGACATAAAATAGGCTTGGGAGAGGATGAATTTTACACAAACGTGACATCTACCATGAAAAAGAGAGTCGGTCTTTTATTCAGGACAACTACATTTTATTATTAACGTATAGTTTAAACTATACTTATTATTTGTTAAATTAAAGAAATCTAAGATATTTGATAAAAATAAGTAAAGGCCAGAAAATTATCCGCGTAAATGAAGTTTGGTTAATAAATTATTTGATTTTAAAAATTGAAGTTCAAGGTTCAAGTAGGAGATCAAAATGCATGGTCAGTAAGTACTAGTAGACAACAAATTGAATTGAAAGAGAAGTCAATTGTGACTTATTCTTTGATGTTGATGGCAATTGTGGGGCCAAAAAGCAAGTTCAAGATCAAACTGAGTTGACTCGGCTCTAAGTATAATTAAAAAGCACTATGGGGTGAGTTGAGCATGGCCTTACTAACTCGGATGCATGTGGCTGCTTCGTCGTGATCTTTAGCTGTTTTTCTACTTGTGTCATGTTCCTAGCCATACAAATACAACTCGTCTCTTTTGGCATAAAATTTCATTCATTTTTCAAGATTATTCATCTGATGTTACAAGTAGAAATACGATTCTAAGTGAAACCATATATATTTATGTAAACATTATACAATATTACATTAAGAGTTAAGTTCCGGTGAGACCAAGCCTTTTTGGTGAGACCGGTGAGACCAACATATTTTACTTGAAACTTCACATCAAAACATTTGTGAAGGTAAAAAAAAATTGAACGTTCATTGTTAAAACATACTAAAAAACACTATCGAAAAAAAAAAATTCCAAAAAAAGGTTAAAAAACGAAACCTTCACAGCAGTTTTTTTGTGAAGGTTTGCATTATATATATGTAACCTTCACAGAACTTGAGCTGTGAAGGTTTCGTTTTTTAGCTTGTTTTTGAATTTTTTTTGCATCGAAAGTGAATTTTAGGTCTGCGTATTCGTGTTTTATGTACATTCACGGTGTTTTTTTGTGAAGTTTCATACGTTAGGTATTGGTCTCACGCGGTCTCACGGTAACAGCTTGGTCTCACATGATCCTAAGACTTACATTAATACAACACTTTAAATTGAAAAATAATCGAACAACAATACAAACAACAAATGAACCAATATCAATGAAAGTATGGAAAACTAACATATCAACCTTCCTCGGCTTTACACACATGACAATACTTAGTCATCTTCAAGCTCATCGTCCACATTTATAATGACAAAATGGTCATCAGGTTCCCAACTAAACTCCTCTTGACGTGCTTCTTCTTCTTCCTCCTCATGATGGCAACTAAAAATGCAAAGAAATTCAAGCACAGGAATAGATTTCAGGGTTTGATGTAAATAGTCATCCACCCAACGAGATGATAAGATTAGAATGGGATTCACAATCCAAAAGTGTTGTGTAGACAAGGAGATCAAACACAGAAAACATGCCATCACCGAGACCGACATGTCTATTGGCTGAAAGCGAAGGAGAAAATTGATGGGTCGTTGTAAAGGAATAACGACATTGATGGAAACGTATAGGAGAAATATGGTTAAAATTGTTAGGATTATGTGCGAGACAGTAACAGGGTTACCGTGTCCAATGTTATAAGACACTAGTAGGTCACACCGCTGCACGCCAAAATGAGAACGTTTGGATTACGTGAGAGAAATAATTAATTGTTTATTAATTATTTAATGAGAGAGTTTTAAATAAATAGTTAGTTAAACTATTTATAAATTAATTAGATGAATTAATTATGGAAATTATATTTGGAGATAATTACCAAAGAATCTTATATGGAATAAAACTCTGCTAAGTTTTATCCATATAAATAAAGGGTTAAGGGTATCAGTTTAATAACAATTCAGTTTTAATCCTACAACCCAGAAAACTCTCTCTCCCTTTTCTCTCTCTCAAAACCGGCGCCAGTTTCTCCAATAGGAGGATCGTGTTCGTTTTTCCGGATAATCCAAAGTGGTGGTCTAGCAACTATCTCGATCGGTGTCAGTAGCGGTGTATCCCCTACAAGCCTTCCGGAAAATTAATCACATAAGGTAAACCATCGAAAACACCCTTTGATTGTATCTGTTGTGTTTGGGATTGGATCCTCGATTGGGAATCCGATTTTATTATTCCGCTGTGCATGTTTTTGTAGCCTACGATTCCCAACAGTGGTATCAGAGCCACTTCCCAAACCTGCAGATCAGGTTGTTAATCTTATTAGGTTAGAAAAGTTTTGATTTTTATCGTATTCGGGTTTTTAAAAATTAAATCTTTTGAAAAAAACCTAAGACGGATCGGAAACCACCGCCGGCGAAACCACAGGTTGTGGTGGCCGGCGGCTGTCCGACGAAACCAACCACCACGCCGCACCACAGCTAGTGGCTGCGGCGGTGGCCGACAGGAAACACCGCACCACCGCTTGTGGTAGCGGTGGTGATCGGTCTTGGTAATTGGTGGTAATCGCAACCGGAATCGATAACAATCGACGGTGGCGGTGGTGGTTTCGAGCCACTGCTGTCGCCGGCCAGATTAAAACAACCGTCACACCACCGTCTGTGGTGGTGGCGGCGATGATGTTGCTGTTGGTTACCGCAATCGACGGCGGTGGTAGCCGATTGCTACCATCGTCGATCGAATCGATGGCGGCGGCGATTTCTCGATTTGAATAGAACCACCGGAGGCGGCGGTGGTGGTGGCAGCGGCTGCCACTGCTTTCGTCATCCAAGTTCAACCGCCACACCACCGATCGTGGTGGTGGCGGGGCCTGTTTTCGGTTCAAAGGCCGTCGAACGCGGCGATGGTGGTGGCACCTAGCCGCCGCTGTAGCCGGCGCAATTGATGGCGGCGATGGTTTTGTTGGTGGTGGTGGTCGACAACCACCGCAATGGGGTGTCGATCACCGTAGGATTTCGATGGTATTATGGGCGGCGGCGGTGGCGATCATGTCATCGTCATCGTCGGCGATAGAGAAACCACCGATCAACGGCCACGTTTTGGCGGATCGGTGGTAATCGAAATCGTTGTTCGTCCCAATCGTTTATCGTTAACGAATCTCGATTAGGATTCGTTTCCGGATAGACTTTTGAGACAAAGGATCGTTTTTATCAGATAAGGTTTAAGACGATTCAGGATTAAATTTAATTAATTTGTTTTAAATTATTTTTTGGTTTTATAATTATCCGATTAAAATTCAGTTGTATTTTGATTCGTTTAATTGTATTGAGTCATAGCTGAACCCTTTTTAGACCCGTGGTTGTGTTTTTAATTTTATCCGTTTTAGAATAGTTGGGAGGCCTGCGTGCCATTTACAACCCTTCTTGTATTTTTAAATTATTAGAATATCTGGGAGGCCTGCGTGCCATTTAAAGCCCATTTGTAATAGATAGTTTTAATTATCAAGACGGAGACAAAGACGACGGCCATGGATCTTGGAGCCAGTGGGAGTGCCAGAAGTTGAAGACTTTTGTCACTTAGGGTTGAGACCGTTGTTTTTGTGTTGGCTCACAAAACAACATTAGTTTAAGGGTTTAGGCTATGACTGTGCTTTTTATATTTAAATTGCGTGGTTGTTTAATTTACGTAATTGTTGTTAAATATAAATTGCCCTTTTTGAACAAATTGTTTAAAAATAAAAGGATACAAATACAGTTAGTATTTGGATCCAGTTTTTCAAAGTTTTTTGAAAAGGGAAACTGGCAATTTTGACCCTTGTTCAAATCATAGATTAGTAAGTGCAACCAACTTTGGGGGCACCTCTGGTGTAAGGTACATAGGGCGTTGTAAGTGCACACACTATGAACGCCCGTGTTCAAACCGAAACTGGAGGGTGATAAAACTCTGCGAATTATCTCCGGGTGGTACCGGCCAGAGTTTGTCCAGGTCCCGGGTGGTGCAATCTATTTTGGTAATTATTTATTCACTGGGTGGTACCAGGCCAAAATGCACTAGAGGGACTAAATATGCACGGACTAAATATATCCGATGTCCCGACGATCTAGAAGTCGTATTTTCGAGTTAGAATACGATTGGTATAGTTTTACCTACCATAGATCGCATGAGTCGGTTTGACATGATCACATGCTTCCCGACACATGTGAAATATGGATTCTAGTCTAATAAATTTATTTTAAGGGTAATAATTTATTAGAATTCTATAATTATAAACTAAATTGGAATTTATATTCTTCTGTAGATGTCTCCAATTAGCATTCCGTTTTATTCACCTGAGGAATCACTTCGCCTTATTACGGGCAAGTGGAAGCTTACGGGCCAGAACTTTCCAGTTTGGAAGTTACACTTACAGAATGTTTTGAGTGCCCAGGGTAAGCTTTATGTGATCAATAAGCCCATGTCACGACCTAAAAGCAATGCCCCTGAAGAGGAATTTGCTGAATATTTCAGATTCATGGCAGATGAATCGGATGTAATGTCCATTCTAGTTTTCTCTATATCACCCGAGTTCACGGGAGATTTAAGAGTGAAATTCTGTCACGAGGTTGTGAGAAATGTGGAGAACCAGTTAGGCTTCTACAAGCATACAGGAAAGCTTTTGATCATGCAAGAGATTCTCTCCCTGAAGCTGCAAAAGGGTCAGTCAGTTAAAAACCATCTTATTGAAATAAGAAGGCTTTTTAAATGTTTATCACGTCTGGGGTACAAGATGACTCAGGAAGAGCTAGTGTATCTCATGTGGTTCTCCCTCACAAAGGAAGTTCAGGACACAGCTAGTGCCTACATGAAGGAACCAAAGAACGACGTGGATAAAGTTCATGAAGATATTCTGGCCAGTCTGGAGCCAGTACCCGAACCTGCAAATCTCATGGACACTGATATAATTGATGAGCTGGGAGATCTGAGTTGCCCAGAGTGCGGTAGCGAGGATATTTGCGAACACTCGATGAATATCGACCAGATAGAGATCGGTTTACCCGATGCTCCAGGTATCTTTATGATAGATTGCTTAATCACTTCTTATGAATCATGGGTAATTGATACAGGCAGTGGTAACCACATTTGTAATCATTTACAGGGATTCACTAGAAGAAAGACTCTGAGGAAGGACCGTTCGAACCTACGAGTTGGTGAAGGCACTCCGTTGATTGCTGAAGCCGTGGGATCTTATAGTCTTAGTTTACCCTCGGGTCTAGTTTTGGAACTGGATAATTGTTATTATATTCCAAATATGATTAAGAATGTATTGTCTTTTGATTTGTTAGTAGACCAAGGTTTTCATTACAAATATGATTATAAAATGATTTCTGTTTTTAAAGATAATATTTTCTATTTTAAGGCTACGCCCGTGAATGGTCTATATACAGTAAATCTACAAGACAACAGTAGTGAAATCTATCATATAAGTAAACGATCCAAGGATATTGAGGATCAGACTTACCTCTGGCATTGTCGTTTGGGCCACATAAACAAGAAACGCGTTGAACTACTCCTAAAATGAGGTTTTCTTGGCAATTTCGATTACAAACCTTTTGATAACTGCGAGTCTTGTTTATCTGGCAAAATGACAAAGCAACCTTTCAACAATGAAAATGAAAGGGCTACTGACTTGCTTGAAATAATCCACACAGATGTATGTGGACCTTTCAGTCATGTGGCAAGAGGAGGTTACCGATACTTCATTACCTTTACTGACGATTTCAGTAGGTATGGTTATGTCTACCTTATGAGACATAAATTTGAAAGCTTTGAAAGATTCAAGGAATTTCAGAATGAAGTACAGAATCTACTTGACAAGAGGATCAAGTTCTTAAGGTCGGATCGTGGTGGCGAATATCTTAGTGATGAGTTTGACAATCATCTGATGGAGTGTGGGATTGTATCCCAACTTACACCTCCGTATACACCTCAGATGAACGGTGTATCAGAAAGGAGAAATCGTACTTTGCTTGACATGGTACGAACGATGATGTGTCATTCTTCGCTGCCAATATCATTCTGGGGACATGCGCTCGAAACAGCAGCACACATACTGAACAGAGCGCCAACAAAGTCGGTAGAAAAGACTCCATATGAACTATGGAAGGGTAAGAAACCCAACATATCTTTTCTAAAAATTTAGGGTTGTGAGGTTTACGTCAAACGACCCACCTCAGAAAAACTCAAGCCCAAATCCGACAAGTGTTTCTTCGTTGGATATCCCAAGACCACCGTGGGATATTACTTCTACAACCCTGAAGAGAACAAAGTTTTTGTTGCTCGAAATGGAAAATTTCTGGAAGAAAAGTTTCTCAGTCTAGAGAACACCAGAAAGGATGTAGATCTACAGGTAGTAGACGAAGAAAACACTGCACCAACTGTTGAGCCAGAAATTCAACATAGCAATGTTGAACCTCAATCAGAGCCGATTGAGGAAGTGCAAACACAGGACCTTCGCAGATCCAGTAGGGTAAGGCAAGAACCAGATAGGTATCTTGGGTTTCTAGTCTCTCAGGACAACGGAGACTTGAATGAACCAACATCCTATAGAGAAGCTGTGTCAGGCAGTGAGTCTCAACAATGGCGGGAAGCCATGAAGGCCGAGATGCAATCCATGTACGACAACCAAGTTTGGGAGTTGACTGATTTGCCACAACACTGTAGAGCTGTTGGGCGCAAATGGGTTTTCAAGATGAAAACCGACATGGATGGGAACGTACACACTTTCAAGGCCAGACTGGTCTCAAAAGGGTTCACGCAAACTCATGGTATCGACTATGATGAAACTTTTTCACCAATGGCCATGTTAAAGTCAATTAGGATTCTAATGGCCATCTCAGCGTACTTTAACTACGAGATTTGGCAAATGGACGTCAAGACAGCCTTTCTGAATGGAAAGTTAACAGAAGACGTCTATATGGAACAACCAGAGGGGTTTGAAGATCCTAAGAATCCTAATAAAGTGTGTAAACTGCTAAAATCCATTTATGGATTGAAGCAAGCATCTCGAAGCTGGAACTTACACTTTGATGAGCGAATCAAAGAGTTTGGTTTTACCAAAAGTGAGTTCGAGCCGTGTGTCTACACTAAGTTCAGTGGGAGCATAGTAACCTTCTTGGTCTTATATGTAGATGACATCTACTCATAGGAAACGATGTACCGACTTTACAGAGTGTAAAGAGCTGGTTAAGCAAATGTTTCCAGATGAAAGACCTTGGAGAAGCCGCATATATACTTGGTATAAAGATCTACAGAAATAGATCCAAGCGGCTTATCGGACTTAGTCAGAGTACGTATATCGACAAAATTCTGAAGAAATTCAGGATGGATGAATCCAAGAAAGGATTTATCCCGATGCAGCATGGCATAGTGTTAAGTAAAACACAATGTCCTGTTACTAGTCAAGATCAGGACAAAATGAAATCGGTTCCATATGCTTCTGCAATTGGTTCGATTATGTATGTCATGTTATGTGTTAGGCCCGATGTTGCTTACTCAGTAAGTGTTACGAGCAGATACCAACAGAATCCGGGTGAACCTCATTGGGTGGCTGTCAAGAACATTCTTAAATATCTGAGAAGAACGAAAGAAATGTTCTTGGTCTTTGGAGGATCTGAGGATGAAATTAGTGTCACCGGATACTCTGACGCTAGTTTCCAGACCGACAGAGATGACTTCAGGTCACAGTCAGGGTACGTCTTTACCCTAAACGGAGGTGCGATCTCATGGAAGAGCTCGAAGCAGGACACGATTGCAGATTCAACTACAGAAGCAGAGTACATTGCAGCATCTGATGCGGCAAAGGAAGCTGTCTGGCTAAGGAATTTTCTATCGGATCTAAGAGTGGTTGCCAGTATCTCTAGACCGATCGATATATTCTTTGATAACTCGGGAGCCGTGGCGCAAGCAAAGGAACCTAGAGAGCATCACAAGTCAAGGCACGTGCTCAGAAAGTATCACCTCATCCGAGAGATCATTGGAAGAGGAGATGTGAGAATATGTAAGATTCCAACAGAAGAAAATGTCGCAGATCCGTTGACAAAGCCACTAGCAAGGGTGAAGCATGAGGCACATGCGAATTCCATTGGGATGCAGTACCTGGAAGCCAGTAGCTAGTTCTTAGTTTATTAATTATTACTATAGTTTAATTTTGAAACAATGTAATCATGTAAAGTTTTATTTCACAGTGTGTTGGAAATAAATGGAGGTTTTATTTTCATGATTGTTCTAAATTAACTATTTTTCGCATATTTAACGTATCCATGATTTTTACAAAGTTTTGTATGAAATCTAAATTTCCGTAGCCACTTATTGAAATGGGAATTTCAATAGGGAGTTTTAACGCTATTATAAATACTTGATGATTTATTCAAAGTAAAGAATAAAAGCACAAGTGATGTGACCAAGTATTTATAGATACTCATCAGAGTGATTGGGTATTGGAAGTGACCAGTTATCAAGTCTGCTTCATGGAGCCTCAGTCATAAGCATTGACTTGATAGGTTGTCCTTAGACCTGAGATACTTGGTTTGGGAACATGAGGACTGCTGTACTCTTAGCATGTTCTAACGCTGCACCGTAACAGGGCGGCCATACGGGACATGACTAGATGCAGCGGAAGCCGTGGATCCAAATGCAAGTAGTCAAGAAGGGATTTGCACCTCCTTGCTAAAAAGAGAGATATTTCCGGGCCCCTTGACGATTAAGATTGGCAGAAATCGCGTGGCCACGCTCGGATAGAATAACAGGTGTTATTTAGTAATATCCGTTACTGCAGGCAATCGAAATCAGAGTCAAGAAATACTTGATATTTAAGAAATGAATCCTCCACTCCATGTCTTAAAATCATTTTAGAAATATCGTGTGCAAAAGAAATGAACCTGTGTACAATTTTAAGAATTGTATCTCTGGATGTAAGAGATCTTATAACCTGGTTAACCTAAGTGTCTGGCTAGGGACCTCCTTAGGATAATGGTGACAGAAGAGTTGCATGTCTAGCACAAGTGGGAGTCTGTTAGGATTATGTGCGAGACAGTAACAGGGTTACCGTGTCCAATGTTATAAGACACTAGTAGGTCACACCGCTGCACGCCAAAATGAGAACGTTTGGATTACGTGAGAGAAATAATTAATTGTTTATTAATTATTTAATGAGAGAGTTTTAAATAAATAGTTAGTTAAACTATTTATAAATTAATTAGATGAATTAATTATGGAAATTATATTTGGAGATAATTACCAAAGAATCTTATATGGAATAAAACTCTGCTAAGTTTTATCCATATAAATAACGGGTTAAGGGTATCAGTTTAATAACAATTCAGTTTTAATCCTACAACCCAGAAAACTCTCTCTCCCTTTTCTCTCTCTCAAAACCGGCGCCAGTTTCTCCAATAGGAGGATCGTGTTCGTTTTTCCGGATAATCCAAAGTGGTGGTCTAGCCACTATCTCAATCGGTGTCAGTAGCGGTGTATCCCCTACAAGCCTTCCGGAAAATTAATCACATAAGATAAACCATCGAAAACACCCTTTGATTGTATCTGTTGTGTTTGGGATTGGATCCTCGATTGGGAATCCGGTTTTATTATTCCGCTGTGCATGTTTTTGTAGCCTACGATTCCCAACAAAAATGATGGAGGTGGAGTTGGGAAATTGGAAGAAGAAATGAGCAAGAGGTAAAAGAAAATATCGTGTGTCAATGTTGAAGGAATCCATTTGATGTTATGATTAATAGATTTGCTTGTTTAATGGGTATTTATAAGTCTCCCAAAAAGGAAGGTGAGGTGGATTATGTCATATGTGCAAACCCCGTGTGAGAACAGCACCATGTTGAGGTTTAAGGTTCAAAGTCCAAGGTTCAAGTTCATTGGTCATGTTAAGGACAAAAAGTCCACAAGTTGAATAAAGTGCATAGTAAAGGGTGGAAACTAAACGATACATACTTCATCGATAATATTATGAAAGTTTTTAAATATAAATGGAGACCCAAGATTAAATCAAATCGGATCATATAATTTATTTTTTTTACTGAAAGTAAAATTCGTACCCATGACCTCTTGCATGTGGAGTGCATCAATACACTGCAACCATCTCACCTATTTTTAATTTCTAGATGTACCATATATGGTGACTGTTTCTATGTATGTTTTCTGAATGATCATATAGATGTTAATCTCGATAAACAAAAGAAAGTTATTTTAAGTTATTGTAGTTAACTAGCTTATTAATTATATTCATATACCGATATACACTTATAAAAAAAATAATGTAAAAAGTGAAATCAATTTGAATCGAATGAAATTTTACTGGTCAGCTTTGGTTCTTTAAAGATGTCCATATTAGACAAATACAACAATTTCAATATAAATGAGAGTTCGCATTTGAATGGAATATTATGTGAAAGTTAATTAATCAAAGTTACTAGTAATGAAAGTTAGCATTTGAATGGTTTAATTATTAATAGGTATATTATATGAGTTGATATGCTATATTAGATGGAGAGTTCATGGTTAAATCAAGGCAGAAATCGATCTAACAAAAATAGAGGGTATAGATATCCTTTTTAGGATTATTAAAATGGTGTATAGTTTTTTTATTGTTATATGTATTTGAATATTGTATTACTATAAAATATATACTAGACAAGACGAACGATCATTTGATTAACTTGAGAAAGGGTAAGAAGTAGATCTGAAACGTTGATTACTTTTACCCGCGTACACTCCCATGAATTACGCTTTAAAAGGGATTGATCCGATGCATTTTCGATGCATCTCATCATAATCCGCATCATTTCTCATCTAACGGTTAATAACTAGTTTTCACGTTAACTTCAATTTCTCAGTTCTCATCGGAACCCAACCCTATCAAATGATAAATAGTGAAATAAGGTAACTCAAGTTTCTTAAATACTTGTCAAAAAAGTAATAACTTTATTGGTAAGGTCGATACTAATAATAATTAATCAACTATATATACTTATTGATTGTATGTGGGTTGAATTCTCGTAAATAGTAAGGTATATCTATCTTAAAGTATGTTTTTCTAATAAATGTTTAACCTTATAATATCTTAAATACATGAAACTTATATATTAAAATTAAAATAGGTTTTTTTGTCTTTCTAGACATTTACGAAAAATAGACGCACTCGAGAATTGTAAAGGTTATAATCATGTATGAAAATGAATGTCATAAACGAATTAATAGTTCAAATATCAAAGTTCAAGGTTCAAGGTTCAAGTTGGAAACATATCATATATTAACTAAATTTCATAGCCCACGTGTATCAAGGAAATTAATTTGAAAAGTATCAACCAAGTTCCCTTTATACATGGCCCATTGGGCATGATAATTAAAGGGATTGATGTTGACATGAAAGGTTTTACGGTCCAATCCATGATTAAAATTATCAACCAAAACAAAAATATATTAAAGCTAGTTATTTTTTTCCCGAGCTTCGCGTTGGGTTTTAAACTGTGATATATTTTATCATAAGTAGTAAAATAGAATAAATAAAAATATTAATCTTAGGAGATTTTAACCTAAAGCTTTGAAGAAAATAAATCATGCACTTATTAATAGTTTAATGAAATTATTTGATTATTTTTTAGATTAAAGTTATAATAATTTATAATTAATCAATAAAACAAAATGCATTAATAAAATAAATAAACTAAAAAGTAAAAATATAAATTATATAATTTGAGAGTACAAAATATAAAGAATGTCTTAATTTAATTAAAAATTTTGAATTAGTTAATTACTTAATTTTACAAAGTTGAATGGAGGGATAAAAATTAAATGAAAATAAAAACCATAGGGATGCAAAAAGCAATTGTTAAAGAGCAGGAATCGAAAATCGCTATAAATACTAAACGACAGGGACTAAAATCGTACTTGTGTAATTTAATAACATTGGCAATCTTGTTTTAACAACGATGACAATCTTGTGATATAAACGATTTTCAGTATAAATAAAAGATATTAAATTTTAAGAGATTTTTAACATAAAGCTTTGGAAAAAAATCATATACTTATCAGTAGTTTAATGAAATTATTTGATTATTTTTTATTTAAATTATAATACTTTATAATTAATCAATAAAACAAAATGTGTTGATAAAATAAATAAATAAAGTAAGAAGTAAAAAAAATGTGAATTATATATGTAATTTGAAAAATAGAAAATATAAACGATGGTCTACTATAAGAATCAAATATGTAATTCAATCAAACATTTTTGAATGAGTTAAATACGTAATTTAAGAAAGTTGAATAGCGATAAAAATGAAATGAAAATAAAAAAAAATTGAAAAAAAAAATTGTTAAAAAACAGGGATGAAAATCGTCATAAGTGTTAGGGTAAAAATCCACAATCGCACGACGACCGACTATAATCGTAAGACAAATGTTAGGACAATAGTCCTGTATTAAGATAAGGTCCTGAGATAAAACCTAAAAGAACAATCGAACTAAGATCATTTAACATCGAACATATACATCGAATAAGTCGAACGATGACTACAATGTCGTACGACAATACTAACGAATAAACATACAAAGTTTATATGTTTGATGCAGGCAAGTTGATTATCATATCTAACAATTGTCCACCTTTGAGGAAATCTGAAATTGAGTACTATGCCATGCTTGTTGGAGTTCACCATTACAATGGATGTGTCTCAAGTTACAACTCGTTCGACAGGGTCCAACGACATTAAGAGATCGACCGTTACAAGCAAGATTCTCGCAGCAGTTATAATCTGGACATTAACTCTCAGCAATACCGTTGGACAGTTACTCTTCGACCATTAATTAAAGACAATAACGTTGGACGGTTACGATTCAATCATTGATGAGCCACAATACCGTTGGACCGTTATTCTCGAGCTATTATATAAGAAGAATCAAGCCAGCATTTCAACACACGAAGTCTATCTGAAGCTCACAAATTATATAGCAATTATTGTTGATAATCATCTGTAATTTACGTTCGATATCGTTGTTATTTCACTTGTAATTGTACGATCAAAGTTGTATACCTGAAGGACGTCACCCCTGATTGGTGAACATAGTGCTCTGTCGACTTAACTTTTAGGTCGACCGCAGGTTTTTTCCTCCGTCGTGAGGTTTTTCCTGCGTCATCAAATCATTTGTCTCATTTTACTTTTTCGCACTTATCATTGATTATAATTTCTTTCTCTCGACGGTTAAGCCTCACACAATTTCTTTACGACATCGAGTTGTGTAATTTTTTACATAAACAATAAGTATTAAAGCTGGAGGACTAAAATCATAGTTTACTACTTTACTATAATATTTTATTAGGAAGGTAAATAGGCGATGGCATATATGTAATTTTAGCAAGTTTTAGGGTGTCTTATATGAAAAAGTAGACACACGCAAACAACATTTAAGGCTATGTTTGGCAAGCGTAGCTTATAAGCTAGCTGGTAGCTGATAAGCTAGCTGGTAGCTGATAAGCTAGCGGATAGCTGATAAGCTAGCTGTTGATTGATAAGCTTGTTAGTAGCTGATAAGCTAGCTGTTGAACAAATTATGTTTGGCAAAAACTAGCTTATGAGTATGTAAAATGACCAAAAAGGGTATATTTGAATTTAATAATTAATATTAATAAGAGTATAATTGGAAAAAACTACAATAAGCTACTCAAAGTAGCGTTTCAAAAAGCTAGCTGATAAGCTAGCTTCCTGGTACATGTTTGGATGGACTAGCTTATAAGCTAGCTTATGCTTGCCAAACAAAGCTTAAGCCTCTAATTCCTCATACTCAATGGCAGTATTGTAATTTAATTAGTTTGCATGGGCAAAAGTTTATTTTTCCTGCAAATTAGTAGGTACTATAATGTGTCAAAGTGTGTGGTTTAATTGTTATTTTGTATAACAAATAATTTTTTCTTAAATTGATATAACAAAGTTTTAAATATTATTATTATGAATCCAATTTGATTAATAACATTCTATTTTGTAATATTTGATGATTTATTGGTTAATAAGCTTGACATTAACGTCATCATTTAGTTACTAGTCAAAAGTCAAAATAGGTATACGAAAAAGAAATTACTAAACTTTACATTAAATAAGAAAATTTATTAAGTTAATAAACTTTGTTGCAATATTTTCATTCATGTCCCCTTATCAACTTTTAATTCCTCCGTTCCAATATAAATGTTTATTGTGAAAAATTAGAAAAGACACCTAATTTTAAAAATATGTAATAACATATTTTAATGATCTCTCTACTACCCTTATTAATAAGAAATCTTTTTCACCTCGTCATTAAAGTAGAATGGAAAAACTTAGTTTAGAATACAATTTTGGTCCAAGAGGTTTACAAAAATCAATAAAATTTAGTTCATGAACTTTAAAAACTACATGGATGGTTGCTATTGTTTGCATTTTGCTTTAAATCAAGTTCTTGCTCACTAACTTCGATAGTAACTCAGTTAAGTGAATGTATAGTTTGAAAATCTAAACATTTTAACTGAATTACTAACGAGGTTAGTGAGTAGGGACTTGATTCATTTAGAATTTTCATTGAATGTATACTTTGAAAATCTAAACATTCTACATTAATTAATGTCCCTACTCAATTCCTGTTTTCAGTGACATAAAAGTTGTGAGGAAGACCGGGAACGAAAAGATACCGAATGTATACTTTGTTCCAAGCCTTAAACATAACATGTTAAACGTCGGACAATTGATGTTGAAAGGCTATGACCTTCACTTCAAAGATGAACTCTGTGAGATTAAGGATGCAAACCATAACTTTCTTGGAAAGGTACACGTCAAATCTAACAAAATGTTTTCATTAAGATTTTCGGATGATAAATCTTTTTCTTTTAAAATTACAAGTCATGATTTATCATTATTATGGCACAAACGTTTTGGACATGTCAATTTTGGATCTCTTAAGTACATGTATAACCATGAGATGGTTCGAGGTGTGCCACGGTCAACAAAATTGATCAGGCGTGCAAGGGATGCATGTTGGGAAAACAATCGAGGGAATCATTCTCACATGATAAAGCATAGAGAACCTCCAAACCATTGGAACTCAATACATTCAAATGTAGGGGTGTAAATGATGTGATTCGAGCTTGAGTATCATTATACTCGACTCGAACTCGAAAGCCAATACTCGAGCTTAACTCAAAAACTCACGAATAGTAAAAATTTCAGCTAACCATAGTGATGAAATTGGAAATTAGTTTATTTGAGTGATCCAATCCAAAATTTCAGCAAACCTTAGGGATGAAATTCGTAATTTACACTTTATTTTATTATACAGATCCAATTAATTAACACGTCCAACTTGACATAAAATCTCATCCTATGCATTTTTTGTAATTTTCATGTACAATTGTACACTACATGTATAAGTGGCGGGAATTCAAAGATAACTTTATGTTTACATAAAAATTAAGTTGTAAAGCATTACATTAATACAAGTATAGATACAACACCTCAAATAATTGAAATATCAAAGTTAAACATAAAACAAGAATACAAACAACAAACCAACCTCAAAGGCAGTTTTGAAAGCTAATGAACTTATAGCTTCCTCAAAGTAAGGATGACTATACCTTATTTATCATCTTCAAGTTCATCATCCACATTCACAACAACAACGCTGTCATCTTGATCGACATGTGCTTGTGCTTCTTCTTCTTCTTCTTCTTCTCCTCCTCCATGACAACCATTAAAAGTGCAAAGAAATTCAAGCCTTGGAATAGATTTCAAGGTCTGATAACACCAATCATTGACAAAGTGAGATAATAAGATTAAAATGGGATTGACGGTCCAAAAATGTTGTGTTGACAACGAGATTAACGACAGAAAACACACCATCACAGAGACTGACAGGTTTACCGTTCGAAAGCGGAAAAGTAAAGTGAGAGGCAGTTGTAAGCGAACAACGAGTTTTATAGAAACGAATAGAAGAAATATGGTTATGATGATGGAGATGAAGTGGGGAAAAGGGAAGAAGAAATGAAAAAGAGGGAGAAGAACATGTCTTGTGTCAAGGTTTAAGAAATTCATCTGATGATTTTCTTATTATGATTGTTGGGAATTAATGCTTTTGGGGGTATTTATACCCTGCCCCAAGTCTCCTGCAATTGGATATTGGTTTAGGTGGAGGGACTCAAGTCCAAGGTTCAAGTTCATTGGTTATGTAAAGGGTATATAAGTTCAAAAAGTAAAAGGAAACTTCATAATCACTTACGGATATTATGAGAGTTCTCACATGAAATTTGGTTTTAGTTTATCCTATTATTTTGAGCTATTAATTTCTTGGTTGTTTTTGTAGTTGAAAAGTTTTAGGTTGTTAATTTGAAATATCTTTTTGTAAGTTTTAATTTGAAGTCATTAAGCCAAATCAAGTGACATGAAGCTTCATAAGTTAAGTTTGGTACCTCTCAAAGATGCCGAAATATATAAATTCCGATTAACGGTTGTAGCCAAAACCAAATAAGTTAGTCCTAATGAAAGTTAGTATTGGGTTAATAGGCATATAGTAATGTGAATATGATAATATATACACAGCTTTTCTTTGATAAATTAATAATTAATTAATTATTTAAAAAAGTTAAAAAATTTCTATTAAACAATTTATAATAGGAACTATTTTATTTAAAAAGTAAAAACTGTTATCAAAGTAAGAAATTATTTTATTTAATAACATCTAATTATTTAAAAAGAATTGAGTTATTATGTTTCATAGAATGTAATTACAAAAAGGTTAAAAGGTCTTTTTTATTTATTTATCAATAAGCACTTACCAAAAATACTTAGTAAATGCTTTAACTCAAACAATACTTACCCGGATCAACACTCTTACCAGGTTAAAGTAAGTGAACAATCCCTTAAGTAGCATTTTGATGGTTTAATTAAACTATTGGGTTAACAATGTTTATAATAATTTGAATATGATATTATAAGGCTTTTCATATAGTGATTGATATATTGATGACATGGAGGGGTCATGGCTCATGGTTCAAGTCAAAGGTAGATACATAATCAACTTTTCCCATCAAGTTTGATAGTTGTATGTTGATGACATAGAGGGTTCAAAGTCCATGGTTCTAAGTTCAAGTTCAAGCCGGATGCATAACAAAAAGAGAGAATATCTAGAATAAAACTTTAGTTTCATGCCTGATGGTGATATTTTGATGACATGGAGGCTTCTTGGTCAATGCCAATATGGATATATGTTATATATGATTATTTTGCAACCTTTGTATATCCGTTTGTTGTAACCTAAAGTCAAAATCTAAACTGTATATAAGTTGATAAGACTTTTTCTTTTTTAATCAATACGATAAATAGCAAGGGACTACGGGTAAAATAAGGATTTGCTTAATAAATTTCTTGTTTAATTTTTTTCTTCATTGCTCCATTTAATTCATGCGATGTTACTGGAATTATTTATTTTCTATTTTTTTTAAACGATAAAGACCACACGCACCCATTAACCTAACTTAAACCTACTCCTAAATTTACATCAATATCCGTGATGGGACATTGGTGTAGATTTATCTATTAAGATTAAGATCATTTATTTTCTATTACATTTTATTTTTGGTAGTTATCTAGCTATTAAGATCATTTTCCGAATTCATTGGTTTATGATTAAAGTTTTCTTCTTAAAAAAAATTGTTTATTGCATCAATAATATTAGTTTACATAAGAATATCGGTTCCTTCGACTTTCAGCCATGAGCTTTTCCATCGTCCAATCCAAGTTGGTTTATCGTCTTTCAACCATGTTGTCACTAGTCACTAGGACAAAGTTGTTGAGAGGACGCTCGATCTGAATTTTCACATCTCCAAGCTTTATTAGTTGTTTTTTTTTCTTTCTTTACTTCTCTCTCTCTCTCTCTCTCTCTCTCTCCCTCCCTCCCTCCCTCTCATTGGGCTGCTACTATTTGGGCCTTCTAATTGCTGCCAACATGAAACACACACAAGAAACCCAAAACAAAGAAAAAAACAAATATATCTTTGTAAAATGCTTGTCCAGGAAGCTATATTCAAGAAGATAAATAATTTTTCTTTGTTTTTATTTTTCTCAACTATCTTTTATGCTGTCTAATTCTGTCTACATATCAACGATAGATACCCTAAATACACAGATACTTGCATTTTACGATATCTTTCAGCCTTCTATATCGTGTTCTTTTTACTTGCTAATAAATATTATTTAAATAAAAAGGTCATGGAATTTTTTATTCTCATATTAAGGAGGCTAGAGATGTGTTACACAAACTCTTTAATTTTACCTTATAATGAGAAACTCAAGATCAAATTGTTCGTTGCAACCGGATACAAGGCTTTCCCCCGATTACGTAACATATGCACTTTGATCAAGTTATATAAAACACATGCCACAATACCGAAGGTTTAAAATGCACGATACCAAGGAGTCACTTGAAAATATAACTGATGGCATACTTGATAGGTAAGAAGCTATTGACCTAAGCTCTAAATATGCAACATGATTGTCGTTTCAAGTTCTTGGTAGTGGTTTTGAGATGTTTTGCTATGCCTCATACACAGGTACATATATTATTAGTGTAGATGTCATTTAAATCCATTCAAATTCATTTGGATTTGCTGATTGTTCTGTTTAGTTTTTATTTTGATTAAATCATGTTAAAATTCACAAACTTTTATAAGTAATCAATTATCATCCAAATAACAGTTAACAATAAATTATATTTAATTAACTAACAATGATTATTTAGTACAAAATAATTAATCAAACAGTATTCTTTATAAACATTTAACATTAATTATATTAAGCTAATATTTTATAATAAGTAATTTAAGTAGTATTTGATAGCTAATTATTAATGAATATTTAATGATAATATTTAGTAATTATTGAAGTAATATTTGATAATTAATTGTTATCTTTTTTTTTTTTTGAACAGCTTCGCCTCAGCGGTAGAGGCACAGGGTTTGAACACGGTTGATCTTATCCGAGCCCCGAGTTCAAACCCACTCCTCTACGCCCCCCTAATTAATTCGGTAGGGCTGCTTCACCTACCCTCAGGGATAATAACCCCAAGGGCCCCAAGGGAAAACCCTCAGGAAGCTCCAAGGAAGAAACCCTCCAGAGAGGCTCGAACCTGAGACCTCTCATTCATAGGGACTAAATAATAAATAATATCAAATATTTAGTCTTAATCATTCTTAATCAAATTTGTATTTATTATTATTAATTGGTAGATAATTTTTATTTGATTTATTATTGAGCACGTCTTCTCTCTTATTTTGTATTAAGGGTTAATTACATGGCTATGTATCAAACTTGTCAAGTTTTATCATTGTATGTACTCAACTTATAAACTTACCATTGTAGGTATCGAACTTTCTAAAATTGCCATTGTATATATCCAACTTTATCAAAACCTCAAGTTCGATACACTTTCCTGACAACTAGAATACATTCAATGATAGGTTTTGATAAAGTTGGATACATACAATGGCAATTTTAGAAAGTTTGATACATACAATGGTAAGTTTATAAGTTGAGTACATACAATGATAAAACGTGACAAGTTCGATACATACCCATGTAATTAACCCTTGTATTAAATACCATTGAATCTTTTGATTTAGTTTTTGTCAAACTAATTTTATTATTTATATTGTTGTTATAATTATAATTATAACTATTATTATTTTTTAATAGGTTTGTTTATTATTTAAATATGCTTTTGTAACTTACGTAATTAATAAAATTTTATATTTTGTTTTTGTAAATAACAAAATCTCGATAAACTATAATAATAAAATAGATTAAAAAAGTGTTTTATAAATTAGTTTATCATTTATACTTTCATTAACGCAACTAATTTTATATACGTTTACCAAACTTGTTACGAAATGCAAACCACAAGGGACGTCAAGTGTACTTATTGTCCTTACAATATTCTTGACAAATGAAAATGGCATCGTATATATGTTGCAATACTGTTTGACACATGTTGCAAATAAACGTCGTCACCTTTATCTATCGAGTAAAACCCTTGTTCATTGTCTTGCTTGTTGTAAACAACACCTTTAAAACTCTCTATCTTTGCCATGTTAATCCAATAATGTAAATGACTTAACAAATGTGTTTATCAATTACTCTTTGTATAGATTTGTCTTTAAGGGTTTTTTTTACCAAATTTTCTATCAAGTTGCATATGAAAAAATTTGTCTTAAAGGGTTTTTTCACCAAAACTTTATATCAAATCATGTATGTATAAAAGTGTATTGTTGTTTGTTTTTTTTTTTTTGTTTTTTTTTTTGTAAATCAGCATCATGAAGGACAGAAATAACATCCGCAGGGGCGGAGCCAGAAATTAATTTGTAGGGGGGCAAAGTCTGAACAACAATCTTAATTGTAAAAAATATTTTGTTATACACAAAAAAACCTTCAAAATATCAACAATAATCATAATTTTCGTGTGAAGTTGATTTTTAAGGGGGGCAATTACCCAAATATCGCTAATATTTAAAAAGAAAACTAATAAAATTTAAAATGTTAGGGGGGAAACTGCCTACTCTGCCCCCCTCCTGGCTCCGCCCATGAACATCCGTCATCATAAATTAAGCTTTGTCTAATAAATTGTGGTTTATTTTTTTAATTGAATGACATTTCTTTTAAAAAAATTGCTCTCTATCCCTCCCTCCCTCCCTCCCTCCCTCTCCAAAATCTGATGTAAAAAGTAAATTACCATCTTTGTGCATATAGTTTATCTAACTTTTGTATTTTCGTCCCTATGCTTTATCAAACTTTCATTCCTGTTTTCAAAAGCTTTTGACAACTTACACCATTATAAATCTTTAAGACATACTAGTCCAATACCCACGCGATGCGGCGGGTGTAAAAGTTAGTGTAGATCAATAACATATAAATTAGCAACTTAAAAGGGTTGTAAGCAACTAAGCAATATAGATTGCCCCTGACTCTCTCTCTCTCTCTAAATATATAAAAAAAAATCCGACTGATCCCCGACAATTTTGGGGCTAAACATGGACCCACTTAAATACCCGTATAATTAAGTGGGTATTATGCGCAAGGAAAAGTTCGAACTCGGTTAGGGCGCTATGAACCCCCGAGCAATAACCAATTCGCCACAACACTGTCGATTGTGTTTTACATTGTTATACATGGTGCATAAAGAACAGTAAAGTTGAATATTGAAATCTTGAAAAATAACAGTTTCCAAGACTTATTTTTCTTTAATATATAGTATAGATATACATATAGATAGTATAGATTAAAACATAACTGAAAAACAAAAATGTAAAAATATAACATAAATTAATTTGCATGTATTCTTGATATTAAATAATACGATTAAATTAAAAAATATTCAATATTAGACTTATTTTGAAGATAATATCGAGACGACTACAATGATATTATTTGCTAAAAAAGAAAATGAATATTTTAATACATTTTACTTTAGTTCATATATTATTTGTGTTAATATAATAAAATGTAAGCGAAAAAAGAAAAAGTAATAGATTGAATGTAAATTAAATTAACTAATTATACTGGTATTAACCGTAAGTTATAAATTAAAAATGATAGAATGAATATTTAATAAGGGGGCTACTTGAAATATTGAATAGTCAATCTTGAAAATTGAAATAAAATTATTACCTTTATATAAATAAATATGTAATATAATTGCATAAAAAATATTCAATATTGGGCTCATTTCGAAGGTATTGACGAGACGATTATGATGGTATAACTTGTAAAAAAAAGAAACGCAATTTTAATATATTTTAGTTCATAATATATGGTTATTTAGATTATATGATAAGGGTTTAAAATATAAAATGAAAAAGTGAAGGACTAAAATAAGATTTAATAACTAACTATAGCGGTACAAAGTGTAAATGTGTAAAATCAGTTTTGTTGAACAAAATAACCACCTTTTTAAGTTATTCTCTTTATATAATAGTATAGATATATTAGATTTTCAAAACTGGAAAATAGAAAATTTTGATAAACTACAAAGACAAAAATCTTAATCTACTCATTAACCATAGATATAGAGAAATGATTAAAGAGCACGCATGCATAAAGGGAGGACAAGATGGAGAGACAGAGAGTTAACAATCGTTGCATATATATATATATATATATATATAGAGGAAAGTTCAAATGTGAACTCAATTTTGGTTGTGAACATTTCATCTTAGCCAAATTTAAAGCCAGCTTACTAATATGGCTTGGGGGTATTTTTGTCAGATTTAGCTCCTTCTTTTCCCTGTTGAAGAAACGTATCAGGCATATCTCTAGTTCATGGCTCCCTCTTACACCACCATAGGCATCTCTCCTCCATCTCTAGCATGAGCACCTCCATTGATGGTGATTTTTTCATCTCTCTCCAGTTGATTTCTTTCATATACATCGAATTAAATCAAACTTTTCAGTCTTGAATTTTGAAAATTGAAATTGTGAACTTTGTTCTTGATATTTTTCATCAAATTAAGTTAGTTTGATCCGTTTTGGTGATTCTTGCTTTTCAAAAGTTGCTTGTAATCATAATTAGAACAACATATCCAAAGCTTAACAATTTTTGTGATGATTTCCGAAATTTTTTGTCTAAAAGTTGAAAATTTAGGGTTTGTGTTCTTGAGATATTTCATCAGATTAGGTTACTTGTATTCGTTTTTGGTGATTGTTATTTTTTAAAAGTTGTTTGTAATCATAACATGTGTAACATATTCGAATTTTAACAATTTTTTTGATGTTTTTCGAAAATCGTTGTTTGAAAATTGAAATTTTATGGTTTTTGTGTTCTTGAGTGTTCATCATGTCTTTTTGAACAAAAAGCTAATAAATCTGAGTTTAGATCTATTTTTGTTGCATTTAGTTAATTTTCTTGTGTTTGAATCATAAAACATGGAGAAGTGAAATTTTGGCACCATTTAGCTCTTGAAGATGAATATGTATTGATGTAGGATTGTTGAAGATGAATTTTGTTGAAGATGAAGTTGTGTTTTTTAAGAAGAAGATGGAAGTATCAAAATAAAAGATTGCTTAGAAATAATTGCTATTCACTCTGAATAAAGCTTGTATATTCAAACTGAATAAAAATGTGTATATAAGCTTAATAAAAATGTTGATTAGAATTACTTATTATTCACTTTGAATAAAAATTTTTATTTAGACTGAATAACAAAGATACTCAGGTTTACAAGTAAATCCACTTTGTTATTCAGTCAGAATAACAAGCATTCTCACTCCAGATAATATGTATATGATTTAGTTTTCATTATGAATTGTTTTATCTTGTATTTTGATCGGCTATTATTTGTGTTATAGATCAATTTATATTGGAGATGATACTAGTTCTTCAAGTATTGAAGAAGATTATGCTTATGGTTTGAAGGTTTGGATTCCTAAAGTAGGAGATGATTTGAAACCTGTTGTCGGCCAACTTTTAAGTCTTTGGGTAAATTGATTGAAATGTATAAGAAGTATGCATCTAGAGTAGGATTTGATGTTAGGTTTATTATGCAGGTGGAATAGTATTATGATTTAGTTATTCGATCTGAATTAAAGCATTATTGAATTTGAAATTATTTGTTATTCATTCTTCATTCTGAATAACAAATAGCTTTGTTTTTACTCGGTCTGAATAACATTTAATGTAAATATCTCTGTCTTATTCCGACTGAATAATAGATGATTATTATTATCCAGGCTGAATAATAAAGCATGAGATCCATAGTCTACTTGTTATGCAGACTAAATAACAAGTAGGTTTGTATATCAAAGTATTATTTGTCATTCATATTGAATAACAAGGCTTGTTGTCTATATTTTGCTTGTTATTCAGAGTGAATAACAAGTGGACTTGTATCATATGAATAAATCAATGTATGATTTGTTATTCGGACTGAATAACAAAGCATGATATCCATATTCTACTTGTTATTCAGACTGAATAACGAGTGGACTTGTATATTACATAAAAGTAGAAATATTTTCTATTAATTAATATTGAGTATACATATATGATATATACAGGTTTTTATATTCAACTGTAACAAAATTATAATAAAGTTTTTTATGCAGGTTGTTCATAATAAAGAGAATGGCTATTTTGATTGTAGTTGTTTGTTCTCACTACGGTTTGCTATGTCAACATATATTTTGTGTTTTAAAGAATCTTAGCATTGAAGAGATACCATTGCAATATGTAGTGAATCATTGACGAAAAGACCTTATTTCTTCTGAAATGTTGAAGAAACGTAATTGGGATGGCGTAGGAAATGAGCATCGTGAAAAACTTGAAAATGATGCTCAAACCGTGTTTCATGATCGTATCGATCTAGTAGTTAATGATATAGAAAATGTTGAAGGTTTTGTCTCAAAAATGCAAATTTTGAAGAGTGAACTGGAGGCCACTGGATGTAATGTTCGCAGCGTAATAAAGAAGAGGTGATGGAGTTGTTGTTTGGTGTGTCAAAACCAGAAAATGATGAAATTTGTAATCCAAAACCAATAAGAAACAAAGGGTGTGGTACAGGTAAGAGGCTGAAGAGTGGTAAAGAAATAGCAATCGTAAAAAGGGAAAAGGTGAAGAGATTATGCAGGTTGTGTAAATTTTTTTTTATCATGACTCACGAAATTGCCCATCAAGAGATGAAGTTTAGAAAATAGATTTTTTTAGTAGCAAATCTCGATACTCATAATGATTTTGTATTCATTCATAATATTAAACAAAAACTATAGTTTAGATAGTCTTTTTATTTTCATAAGTTTTATCTTATTCAGTTTAAATATTGTGTATTATTCATTCTGAATAAAAGGGGTTTTTGTTTTTATGTGTTTAATATTTGTTATTTAATTACTGGATAAAAGTTATATTCACTCTAAATAAATCACACTATTTCAAAGTGAATAAAGGAATAAGTTATATTTATTTCTTCATAGTCTTCTTTTTATTCATTGATATACAAATCTACTTGTTATTCAGTATGTACTGAATATCAAATGGAGGGAGCTTGACTTTGGATATCATGCTTTGTTATTCAGTATGAATAACAGAGCATACATTGATTATTTAGTACAAATTAACTTGTTATTATGTCTGAATAACAAGCAATGATTCTTTGTTATTGAGTCTGAATAACAAAGGAACCAATCTAAAAACAACAATATAAAAGCACCAAACTAAAAGCAACCATATAAAACAAACATCCTTTTGTTATCATGACTGAATAACAAGTAGACCATGTATATCATGAATGAATAACAAGGCATACATTGATTATTTATTTAATACAAAGGTGCTTTGCTATTCGGTCTAAATAACAAGTAGACCATGTATTACATGCTTTGTTATTCAGTCTGAATAACTAAGGACGTTTCCTTCTTTCATTAAATTTGGTGTTGGCTTTGTTATTCAGAATAAATAACAAGTAAACCATGGATCACATGTTGATTGGAATGACTTGTTATTCACCATGAATAAAGCTTTATATATAAATTGAATAAAACTGTATATTTAGACTGAATAAAATTGTGTATGTAAGTTTAATAGAAATGTTGATTGGGATGACTTGTTATTCACTCTGAATAAAGCTTTATATTCAGACCGAATAAAACTGTATATTCAGATTGAATAAAACTATGTATGTAAGTTTAATAGAAATGTTGATTGGGATGACTTGTTATTCACTCTAAATAAAGCTTTATATTCAAACTGAATAAAAATCGGACATTATTATGTGCCAACTTTTTTCTTCATATCAGTAAAAAAAACATCAGGCTACATTTACTAATGAATCAAAAATGTACATTAAGTAATAAATTTACATATACCTGAAAACAACTAAAACCAAATAAAAACATTTAAAAACCATATACTAATTGTTCAATTCTTGTCCACCAACATCATAACAACCAGAGCCAAATTCATAGAAAAACAATCATAAATACATACAAAAACAATCAACCACAACCAAATTCTTCTTCACCAAAATCATATCAACGACACCCAAATATTTACCTTCTCCATCTTCTTTTTCCTTCGCATAATGAAATTCTTTGGTGATGTTTACATCTGTAGAGACCTATATTCTTTGGCGATTGATGTTGTTTCTCTTTTTACTACATTCTCTCTTTTTGAACCTTTTTCTTTGGTGTTGTATCTTTTTTACTAGCTTCTCTTTCCGCTTCAACTCTTTTTTGGTTGATGTGTTAGCTTCTTCTTCAATTTTTCTTTTCTTCCTGTGTTTTAAATAGAAACAATTAATAAATATAATTATTCATATTAATATATTTAAAATAACAATCAAGCTTGCTATTTCCTCTGAATAACAAGTGAGCTTTAAAACAAACTATCCATTTTAACTCATCCAAAAGATCAACTAAAATACAATAGAAAACATAAAAACCATTACCAGTTTTAACACATTTAAAAGCATGATTATTTGATCAAATTCACATATTTGAATCCACCATAATTACCAATTTCTTTATGCAACTTTCTACACGCTTCATTCATGGTTTAAAGTCGATGATTTAAACTCTTCATCAACTCAAAGGTTCTTTAAAACCTCATCCATATTCATTGATACGAACCCTTATCGTCTCTAGCCAATGCGGTTTGTAATTCTTTCAAAGTCAATTATAGAAGATTGTTGGCTCAAAGAGGTACTTTCTGCCATCTAACCACAGTTCTTGAAATTGATATATGAGCTCATGGCTCAAATCATCCAATACCTAACAGAGTATAACAAGATCAAGTTATCCCACTTGATTTCTTGATAGTTGATTACCACATGCAATTCATTATTCACCATCTTGAATATCTACATACAAAAAGTAGAAAAAGTTACCTTGGTAAGTTCAAGAGATGACTGGAATAACTAGTGATGACAACACCACACATTTTGGAGTCGAACACAAAGATCTACAGAGATCCATTTTGGAGTCGATTAAATTCGAAAGAGTCTAGAATGTTCAAAGATTTCATGGATACACGTCAAAGTTGTAACTCAAAGTTAACGAACCATGAACAACATTGATATGTCTGCCTGAAAATTTTCCATATTACACAACTTCTGAGCTGTAACTTAAACTGAAGGCTTCTTTATTTAACATATATGAGTAATATTATTCCTTGATATTATTCACTTTGAATAAGATAAATCAATATTCATTTTATACTTGTTATTCAGTCTTAATAACAAATAGACTTTAATAAGTAGGCTTGTTATTCAAACTGAATAACTAGTAGACTTGTTATTCAGACTGAATAACAAGTCTACTTTTTAAAGTCACTTGTTATCCAGTCTGAATATCAAGTCTTCAATCTTAATAATAACTTTAATTTAACAAATCTTCTTGTTATTCAGTTTGAATAACAAGGATACTCATAATTGCAAATCTCACTAATCTTCTTTGTTATTCGGTTTGAATAACAAGAATATTAAGAACAAAAAATAAACTTGTTATTTAGTTTGAATAACATGTTTATTAAGGAATAATCTTCTTGTTATTGAGTGTGACTAAGCATACTCAGAACAAAAAATGTACTTGTTATTCGGTCTAAATAACAAATCTCAATAATCTTATTCGTTATTCGGTCTGAATAACAAACATTCTCAAAACAACAAATCTACTTTTTATTCAGTCTGAATAACAACCTTATTAATGAATAATCTTTTTGTTATTCAATGTGAATAACAACAAATCTTAATAACCTTCTTCGTTATTTAGTCTGAATAACAAGCATTCTCATAACAACAAATCTACTTGTTATTCAGTCTAAATAACAAGCTTATAAGGAATAATCTTCTTCTTATTCGGTCTGAATAACAAGGATACTCATAACTACAAATCTACTTGTTATTCAGACTCAAGCTTATTAGGAAATAATCTTCTTGTTATTCAGTGTGAATAACAAGGATACTTAGAACAACAAATCTCAATATTTAAAACAACAAATCTCATAACAAGTAAATAAACCCAAAATATTCAAAATTTTCAGTCTGAATAACAAACATACTCAATCTTATGAATAACAAATAAATGAATCCCCAAATTCTTGTTATTAAGAATAATAAGTAAATGTAGTTGTCATTGAGTCTGAATAAGAAGTATATCAGAACAAACTCAGATCTGAATGAGATGAATTTGAGAGAAACTCTAAATATTCATAATCAATCGTTGATTATATTGTATTTGAGAAAAACCCTAAGTAATCAGATTTTTTTATCTAAGCATTAACTGTTGATTTTAGTTAGTAAAAGTTGAATGAAACCCTAGATATTCAGAAAATAAAGTTTTAAATCCAAAGAGCTTACCAATAGCAAAGCTTTGAGAGAGTGGAAGTGTGTACATTTCTTCTTCGTTTGATTCAGGCTTTTTTTGTCAAGTTTGATTTCTTCAATCGATCATCAATGGTGATTTACAGAGAGATTTCTTCTTCAAGTTTGATTTTAGAGAGAGAAACCATTTGCAGGTTATGGTACATAATTATGAAGTCTATCTGATTTGAACCCTTCTTTTAGTTTTCCACTCTTACCCCTGCACGCTTTTTTATGCTTAAGCCATGGTCATAGTTTTCATTTTATTTACAAAAATGCCACCGTCCCTTATACCCATAGATCAAATCAACGAATTTTTGATCAATGACTTATATTTGTCCTCATGTTCACAACCAAAAAGTGGTTCACATTTGAACCCACCCCTATATATATATATATATATATATATATATATATATAGAGTCTCCTTATTTTAGAAACCATGAAATATGTGGAAACTTTAGAAACTCATTATTGTCTGTTAATTAAATAATTGTATGGCTGAGATTGCGTTTGAAATTCAAAATTTGAAGGAGAAGGTTATGGCTGAAATTCAAAATTTGAACCCCTATTTTTAAGCTTCTAATCTCAGCCATACAATTATTTAATCAACGGACAATAACAAGTTTCCAAAGTTTCTATAAATTTCATGGTTTTCAAAATAAGGAGACTCTATATATATATATATATGTGTGTGTGTGTTAAATATTAAAATTAAAATGCCATGCAATTTTTTTATTTCACATTGGCAAAATGGAGGCGTGCAGTTTTTTTCTGTACACTATAAAATGACGTCAAATCGATTGTTCATTTGTTCAACCGGAATCACAAAAGTGTACTAATGGCATATGCTCAAGAGCAGTGGCGGAGGCAGTAGGGGGACTAGCTGGTGCTCAGCCCCCCCCCCCCCCCCCCCCCCCCCCCTAACTGTTCTCCCTTATATATAATTCGGTACAAAATAAGCCAAGAATCCCTTCCAGTTCAATTGGTTATGTTTGTTGCGTTTCACATGGGAAGCGCTGGTTCGAATCCTGCAAGTGTATTTATCTTTTTTAATTATTTTATCATCTATTTTTAAAATTTTGATGATTGTTTAAAATTCATTCATGAGCTTTTTCCCAAATTCATTCATGTAGCTTTTTATATAATTTCATAATTTTATTAAACAATCGATTGTTTTAGTTTTTCTAGTTCTCATTAGTTAATTTTTTTGGAATTTTAAAATAGATATATTCATGTAGTTTTTAATACTTATTTTTTTCATTTATTTAAGTTTTATATTATTGTATTAAAAACTAAAATAAACTACGTCTAACATTAATGTCAATATAACATTTTAAAAATAAATAACTTAAGTTTTAAAATTTAGTTCTCACCAATATATACAATCAAAAGCTCAATTGCATTTTGGCCATAAATCGAAGGACAAATAAGGGCAGGATACGTTTTCTTAAGTGTCTACATATATTAATAAACTAATGTGAGTAATGACTTGTTTAAAATAAAAATAAAAAACACGTTGTTTTATAATAAAATGTATTTCTCTCTTCTAATATTTCACAAATAAAAGTCATATTTATGGTAATGTTTTCATCTATAGATATGATAAATCAAATTTCCGGTCAAAATATTGTATACATCATGTTAACCTTTTGTTTAAATAACTTTGATCGGCAAGTCAAATTTGAGAATTTCTATCCCCCCTTAAAGAAAATTTCTAGCTACGCCCCTGCTCAAGAGTTAAAGTGATTGACTTTGTCTTGTCTCTTGTGTTCATAGGTCTCAAATCTTTTCAACCCTAGAAGGGCTTCCTCTTTTTACTTGTTGGGATTAAAGCCTTACAAACACTCAAAATTCACCAATATTATATTATAATAAAGGTTTTGAAAGAAAATTAAAGAAGTGAAAAACAAGGGTGAAATGTTGCTGCAAAACTACCGCTTTCATGTGAAAAGGGAAAGAGCCATATAAAGCCTTACACACACCTAGCCAATGAAAAGAAAACTACCCCACTAAGGCTATGTTTGGCAAGCGTAGCTTATAAGCTAGCTGGTAGCTGATAAGCTAGCGGATAGCTGATAAGCTAGCTGTTGATTGATAAGCTTGCTAGTAGCTGATAAGCTAGCTGTTGAACAAATTATGTTTAGCAAAAACTAGCTTATGAGTATGTAAAATGACCAAAAAGGGTACCTTTGAATTTAATAATTAATATTAATAAGGGTATAATTGGAAAAAGTTACAATAACCTTCTCATAAGCTACTCAAAGTAGCGTTTCAAAAAGCTAGCTTATAAGCTAGCTGATAAGCTAGCTTCCTGGTACATGTTTGGATGGACTAGCTTATCAGCTAGCTTATAAGCTAGCTTATGCTTGCCAAACCAAGCCTAACTTAAATAGTAGATACATGCCAAACATCTACCCTACGTGCTAAACTTCCTACATTTACTAATTCAAACAAAATAAACTATTAATTTAAAACACAACTAATATAATAATAAACAAACTAAGACCCATATCCTTTCCTAATCAAGATTACACCCAACATTACTGACTTTCCTTTTGTTTGAAAAATCTTAAAATGCTTGTTCTCACTCTCGATATAACTTTGAATATGACTAAAGTCGATATTCTAAATGTTCTGAATTCTATCGAGAGTGAGAACAAGTATTTTAAGATTTTCCAAACAAAAAGAAAGTCACTAAAAAGAGGACGACCTTCTAGGATTGAGGAAGACTTGAGACCTATGAACACAAGAGGCAAGACAACACTAATCACTTTATCTGTTTGAGTATATCGAGTCACAATTTGGTCAAACCTAGAAGAAAAGCATCCAAGCTTAACGACAATAATTTTGTTTTTTAAGTTACACTTGTTTTTACATGATTAATTGTTATAACTATAGTTTGGCCACTAAATCCTTTGGTTAACAATAACAAAAGTCACTTAATATCTTGATGTTGTCTAACAGCTTATGTGTCTACATTGAAACACAAATGCAAGGAGAAAGGCATAAGGTGGTGGCGAGGAAAAGATAAAGGACGGGTAGTTGATGAAGACTCATCCGCCAGCGAGATGTGTTTAAAAGAACATATGGTGAGCATAAGAGCAAAGTTTGCTAGTGATTCGGTGAAGTTCACCCTTCCAAATTATCAGCAACATTTGAAGTTCATGAAGGAAAATTGGCCTGCGGTTTGTGTTACATCCTGCTCATTGTAAGGTCAATTACTTTGATGACGAAGATAATGAGTGGTTTTTATTTACTTCTGATTAAATGGTGGAGCCATGCACAAAACATAAAAGTGATATTAAGCTGGAATTATTCCCACGAGATCCATCTCATATTTATATTGAGAAGTGAAACAACCGTGTTAGTTAATCAATTAAATGGAAGGTTCTAAATTATAGATATAAAGTGTTATGCAATCCTCCTATTTGTGTTACAACTTCTATTATTTTCTGTCTCAAGATTACTCATCTCTTCTTTACTTTTTTGGCCTTTTACATACCAGCATTCCTCACAAGCTAATCCACATCGGTTGATAAAAAAAGGATTTTTTATGTGCTTTTAGAAGAATTAAATGGAGTTTTAAAATGGATCACTTTCTTTCTTCAAAATAATATGCCAACTAGGGCTGGCAATTTTTGACACGACCCACCAACCCGACACGACACGAAAATAAAAGGGTTTGGGTTGAGGTTTTTGACACGCCAACCCGTCAACCCGCCAACCCACCAAATTTCAAGGGTTGACCCACGGGGTTGGTGGGTTGACCCGTAAACCCGTTTATGTTTAAATTAATTATTTATATATATTTTTTATTATATAATAAAAATTAGAAAAACTAAAAAATATCAAATCCACTCTTTATATTTGTATTTTGAACAAACTCTAAATTTATTTGTATTTTGAACTTATTTTTTTGATAAGGTTCATCTAGGCTTCGCCTAGACTACTTGTATTTTGAACTTTAAACTTGCGTTATTTGAACTTGGAACTTGGTTGTATTTGGTTGCTTTTGAACTTGGTTGTATTTGGATGCTTTTGAACTTGGTTGTATTTAGTTGTTTTTTAACTTAATTGTATTGGGACTTTATTTTTGTTTGAATTGTATGAAGTATGAACTTTGACCTGTTAACCCGTTTATGACCCACCAACCCATTTATGACCCAGCCAACTCCTTTATGACCCACTAACCCGCCACTGACCCGCCAACCCATGACACGACCCACGACACGACCCACGACACGACCCTTCACGGGTAAGGGTTGAAGAACTCGACACGATTAGCTAAATGGGTGGGGTCAGGGTTGAGGTTTCTGACCCTCCAACCCGCCAACCGGTGACCCGCCAACCTACCAACCCGCGAATTGCCACCTTAATGCCAACCATAGGTACTACTACAATCCTTATTCATCTTATGCTTTAGCTTGTGAGAGCAACTCGATAAGGCTGCAGATTAGAAAGGCTGGAGATGTAGAAGGGCAAATGTGTAAGGCGACGACGTGGAAGAGTGACCAGAGACGATGTGGAATAGAAATCAGCAACGACGTTGAAGAAAAACCCACAACGTATGGATGAGCAATCTAGAGAGAAGCTTCCTGATGCGTGTGTGTTATCATATAGAAGTGTAGATGTGGAAAAGAGAAGAGTCTCAATAATTGAGAGAAGCCCTAATGTCAAAATCATTAAAAAGGTATTGTAACCATTAAGAGGGTGAACTCTCATGAATAGTAAGGTATATCTCAATGTATGTTTTTCTAATAAATGTTTAACCTTATAATATTTTAAACACATGAAATTTATGTATTCGATTAAAATAGTTTTTTTTTTTTTTTTTGTCATTCTAAACATTTACGGAAAATAGACGCAATCGAGAATTGTAAAGGTTATAATCATGTATAAAAATGAGTGTCATAAACGAATTAATAGTTGAAATATCGAAGTTTAAAATTCAAGGTTCAAGCATGTAACTAAATTTCATAGCCCACGTGTATCAAGGAAAATTCATTTGAAAAGTATCAACCAAGTTCCCTTTATATATGGCCAATTGGCCATGACAATTAAAGGGATTGATGTTGACATGAAAGGTTTCAGGGTCCATGCTTAAGATTATCAACCAAAACAAAAATATATTAAAATGTGTCAAAGTGTCTGGTTTAATTGTTATTTTGTACTAGAAATTTTGGTGCGTGATTCCTCACGAAACATTTAAAATTCTATAATGAAGAGGGATAATTGATCATCTTTTAACTCATGTGAAAAATAACATTTAAGATTTTTTTAACATATTTTTGTTCATATATGATTATTTATCTTAATATGAATTTTTTTTAAAATGAAACATGAAAAAAAATAGAAAATTAATAGTAAACTAAATGACTAATTATAAGGGTATTAACTGTAATTTCTAAATTTATAAGCAACTTAACTTTTAAGGTAAAAATATATGAACAAATTAATTCATTTGTATTTTTAATATTTAATAATATGATTAAAATCTAAAAAAATCTATATTTGACTCATTTTGAATATCTTTTGGAGACGATTATAATGATATAATTTGTTAAAAATAAAAATAAAATTTTTAATACATTTTACGCAATTTACGTTATTTATGTTAATATAATAAGGGTGTAAAATGAAAAATGAAAAAAATAAGGGGGTAAAAGTAATTTAATTAAGTAACTATAAGGATAGAGAAGGTCCAAAGGCATAATCAACTTTTTCCATCATGTTTGATAGTTATATACTTATAGTAGGTTTTAACCCCGTGTAATACACAGGGTAATTTACAAAAATTAAACTATGTTAGAAAACTTAAATCAATCTGGAAAATACAAAGTTGAACTCAAACTTAGAATCAACAATTCAAAAAAAAAAAACTATACTTCATATATAAAAAATAAAACAAAAAGCAAAAAGCAAAAAAAGTAACAAATTGAAAGACTCATCCAAACAAGAAACACAAAAGTGATCATGGAATAAAATCGGGAAGAAAGTAATAAATTCACTAAATCAAATGAATATTTTCCTTTTTGTTTTTTTTTTTTCTGAAAATTATGCATCTTATTCTCAACACTCAAAATTTGATAAATCCAAATAAATTATAAAAATAGCATAATCAAAACATAAAACCAAATTTAACTATAATTAGCAAAAGAATCATTTTACATTATTTTCATATTAAAAAAATATAAACTCGAAAAAAACAAATTAATACACTTTGGAGAAGGAAAAAAGAACTACTTACAAAATTCCAGTTTAGTATTTGTTAGAAGCTCTTCAACTGCAAAACAAAGACAATACAACACCAAATAAACAATCAAAACCCTAAAAATTGAAATCAAACAAAAAACTTAAACTATTAATGAATGCAATAAACATAAATTGAAAAAGAAACCTGAATGTGGTAGATTATTGAGCAAGATAATTAAAATTTCCCGTAATTCGTATATTAGCATGGATTTTAGTGTCCTAAAACATGAATATAGTAAAATAAGAATTGTTAAAAAAATAAGAAGATACGAATAAGTATTTATACATGAATAATCCGTACAAAAAATTGAATGCTAAAGATTTTAAAACAAATAACTATTTACCTCTTCATCCATTAAAATCATCTCGATGGAATATAATTGTTCAGGATCTTTGAAGAGTGGTTGATGCCATAAACGAATGATTATAACCTTGAGAGTAAAATCATCTTTTTGTATATCAAAGTTGTCAATAATAGTGATATTTTTTTTTCATCCATTGGCAGAGTCAAAATATGAGAAGAATTTCAGATCTCAAATGGTTGTTAGATATTCTTGTAGTAGAGAAAAATAGGGATAGAATAGTTTAATATTTGAATTAATAGAGATAAAATAATTTAATATTTTTAAATTAAATTTAATATCTTAATTAACTTTTAAAATTTTATATATATTTTTTTACAAACCTTTTGAAAGAAGTTATATAGACTTATATATTGTATTCTAGTTACGTATTATGTATTTATTATATATAGGTTTTCAACCACTATGATTTAGGATTTATGATAATATAATTTTCTATTCTCAGTTTATAGCAAAATATTACATTATATTACATTTGCTGATAAGCGTTTTAAATAAAATGGTAATATTGACTTCTTCAAACTCATAATTATGCACATTTTAAATAAAAACTCATTTTATTTTGTTTTCTTCTCTTATATTTTTCATATTAATTTATTAAAATTACATATTATTATTTTATATAATTAATTTAGATGTTGTTAGATAAATATAAAAGGATAAATTTATTTAAGAGGGTATTTATTTGAATGCCTATTTAAGAGGGTATTTATTTGAATTAATTTTAAAAAAATTCAACAAACGTGAAGTTATATATTGTAACTAACACAACCTATTTAAGAGGGTATTTATTTGAATTAATTTGATAGAAATTTTTTTGAAGTGATATGTCAACAAATTCCACATATGCATGACATGTGGCAAAAATCGACACGTAGGCGAAAATTAATGTAGACAATAAAAGTGTCCAGGTGCTTGTTTTGACGGGAAAAATCAGAAATCGGCTCACCAGAGCGCGACACGTGGCATGCCAGTTACTCTTTTATTATATACAGATGTTGATGACATAGAGGGTTCAAAGTTCATGGTTCAAGCTCAAGGTGAATGCATAACGAAAAGATAGAATATCTAGAATAAAGCTTTAGTTGTATGTATGGTGATATTTTGATGACATGGAGGCTTCTTGGTCAAAGCCAAAGTGGATATATCGATGGATATATTTATATATATTTATTTTGCAACCTTTGTAAATCTTGTATTCCTTGTAAGTTGTAACCTAAAGTCTAAATCTAAACCGTACATTAGTTGATAAGATTTTTCTTTTTTAATCAATACGGTAAATGGTAAGCTGCTGACTAAGGGTAGAATAAGTATTTACTCAATAAATTTCTTGTATAATTTTTATATTCATTGCTTCATTTATAATTAAAGTCTTTTTTTTTAAAGAAATTTGTTTATTGCTTCAATTAATATCAGTTTACATAAGAATATTGGTTCCTCTGACTTTCAGACATGAGCTTTTCCATTGTCCAAGTTGGCTTATCGTCTTTCAATCATGTTGCCATTACGAGTCTACGACAAAGTTGAGAGGATGCCTTTCACATCTCCAAGCTGCTAGATTGGTTGTTTTTTTTTTACTTTCTTTTATGGGCTACAATCTCTTCTTTCTTAGAGCATCTCCAACAGCGCTTCTAAATTTTTTCTAAAATAGAGAATGTAAACCCAAAATTGCTAAAACTTTTTCTTTGCATCTCCAACAGTTCTTCTATTTTAGACAATCAATCATTACTTATATTACTATTATATACAATATATTTAGTATTTCAATAAAAAAATTTAAAAAAGTTAAACAAATAATTATGCTATTGGTGAAAAACATTTAAATAATATTTCTCTCTCATCTTTTAGAGATTTTAGAGAAATCTCTATATTTAGAGATTTCTCTATGTTTTTCTATTTTAGCAATTGAGATAGCAAACCTGTTGGAGCAATTTAGCAAACAAAAACCATCTTTTTTCTATTTTAGCAATGCTGTTGGAGATGCTCTTAGTTTCTTTAATTCTTTCTCTCTCTCATTGGGCTGCTACTATTTGGGCCTTCTATTTGCTGCCAACATGAAATACACAATAAACCCAGGAAGCTATATTCAAGATAAATAATTTTTCTTTGTTTTTATTTTTCCCAACTATCTCTTGTACATTCCCGTTTTGTAGGAACAAGACAACACAAGATAATTTAGATTGCATCTCACGTTCTCTTAAATTGATATGTTTATTATTTGAATCTCCATATATATATATATATATATATATATATAGGGGGCATTTAATTGCAAACCATTTTGTTTATGCAAACCACTTCCACACCACTAGTTTTATTTTGATTAAATTTAGTTTTTTTTATTAATAATAATTCAAGTAGGGATAATAATGGCAAATTTAAAATTCAGCCAATTTTAGTTGATTTATTAGATGGATATAATTTGAGAAATTCATATTTTTTAGCGACTCATTATCATGATTTTAATCACAAAAATATTCCAATTTTATCAAAAACAAAATTATTTAAATGCATATACTTATTCATGAATGCAAATATATATTTATAAATCTATAACCATGCATCTATAATCATATTATAACTAAAGAAAATGAGTGCACACAATTATTCATAAATATATGTCATGATTAAACTCGTTTGATTCATGAATGCATATAAATATTGATTATTCGTCAACATATTCATGTTTTGTGTTATACATATTACATCTACACTGATGAATGCCATTCTTGAATCACTATCCATTTTATCACAAAAAATATTGAATGCATTCATGAACACAATACTTATTCATGAATCTATAACCATGATTGAAAAGAATTATTCATAAATGCAAAGAATTATAGATTTTGGGTTAATATTGTCACGTTAAGTATGTATTAAGTTTTTTGGTTTTGATATGAATATTGATTCATGAATCAATCCAATAAATTTAAGTTTTTCGATTTTTGGAAATTGTTTCATATCATGTTGGTGTATAACTTTCTATCAAGCTGATCATTATAAAGTATGTACACATTAAGTTTGTTTATTCATGAAAACTGATTATATGTCAGATCGGTTAATTAGTGGTGGTATTATATAATTAGACCATTCTCTAAAATAGTCATAAAATGTTGTTGCTTGTTCAATAGCAAGATTCGATATAAAGATGAAAAACATGAGCTTTAACATCAAAAATCAACATGCACTGAAAACTTAAAATCAACATATTTGAAGAGAATGCCATCAAAAAAGCAAAATAAGTTGTTTATATTTGTTCAATACATAAAAGAGAACAAGACACAATGCCCATGATTTGCTTGAGCTTTTGATTTGGTCCAAGTGATTTCGTTGATGGATGCTATATTTGACAAAGGAGTCGAATTTTTGTGCTGTTTAACGTTCTCTGCGCTTTTATACATCGCCTCATGTCTTCATCAGAACACATCAAGATCCAATGTCCATCTTCATCAAAGTACTTGAGATTATAACCAAGAGGATTCAGATTAAACCTCTTGGCAAGTTTCAACTTAATACCAACGAAAGTTGCATATGAGATTGGGAGATCGAACGTGATGGCACCATTTAAGTCTTGCGCCATTATGGTCAGAATAGTCTCTTTATTTCCGTAATATTGATGACCCAAACAAGGTATTACAGTTTATATCTTGGTGCCACAAGAATTCAAAAGCATAATCTAAATTATTGGTCCTTTTGCTCTTCAAGCATATCACAAAACAACTATATTGGGCAGAGTGATGGATAAATCTCAATGGATCATCATTACCCAACTTGGAAATGTTCTCTAAGAAATATGGTTGATGGTTTTCAAGTGTCTTTCCAGCAAGTCCCTTCCCCCTTTTCAGAAAAAGGTTATCATAGTTTTCATCATACCAATCAAGCTCTACATGATACGGAAATTCATCATTTGGCAAACCACAACGACGACCAATCAATTTCAGCCCCGATGATGAAACGTTACGCACGTCCTTACAAGAAATCCAAACTTGAGCAAATCCTATGTTATGGCCCTCCAAAAGGATGGCTAACGCCAAATCTATTTCATCCCTTCACTTGTTCGAGACTTCGTATGCTCTGCATCCATACAGTTTGTGATCATAAAACAATGGTGTGAAAAATATATCACAATGATCAATAACCAAGATCATATAATCTATACATAATCATCTTTCAGAGTAGTCTTACCTTGTATGGCATGCGATTTTGAACATTAAACGTTTTCAAGCCCTCCTTCTGCAAATTAAGAGAATTGAATTGAAGTAGAGATAAAATTTTACCATGAAAATGATATAAGAAATATAACTCTGAATAAAGTAGTAAAATTACCTCTAGTGCAGCATTCACCTTTACGAGATAAGCAAAAAGATCGTATGGCCGTTTCGTACAACACTCAACAACACCCACACAAATACGTTGTTCATGAGGATAAAAAACAGGCAGCACAAGCGAATACCTCAATCTACACTCCAAAGCATAAGTCCTCATTGGACTCACCTCGAGAACCCGAAGGTCCATAATTAACTCCGGCTCGTTATTTTTTAATGCACCACATACTTCATCGTCATCTATATAAGCATTATACCCATGATTCAGAGAACGTAGCATGTATTTCATGGTAGCTTCATCGGGATTTGCAATGGCAAAAGGTTGACCGAAAGTTTTAAGACCATCTCCAACCTTGACACCAAAAAGAACACCAAAAACACCAATTCTGGTAGGCCCAATCACACCAAATAAAATTTTAACTCCAACCACACTCTAAAAAAACACTAAATTTTTGGACCCACATTAAAATATTATATTTTACTTATTATTAACTATTTTTAATAACAATTATTATATGTTTATAATGCATATTATAATCATAAATAATTACTAATTAATTTATTTAATGAAGATTTATTAAAATAAAAACAATAATTTTTTAATTTACATTACGAAATTAACTCAAGTAACACAAATTATATATGGATATATATTAAACAAGAGGGATTTTCTTTTGTGAACTTTTTTTTTGTGTGAACTTGTGAACTTTCTTCAAAACGACTATTTCATAGGTTAAATTAATGAAATTGATTCATGAAATTGTTTAATATGATGAAATTATATCATATGATTCATTTTTTGATGAAAATGTTTCATATTTCGGTATTTTTTACGTAACTTTTTCATTCTTATGAAACTGTTTCATATATTTTTATAAAACCTTTTGATTTCACGTAAAACCACCAAAATATGAAACAATTTCAACAAAAAATGTATCATATGATATAATTTCATCATATTAAACAATTTCATGAACCAATTTCATTACTTTAACCTATGAAATCGTCGTTTTGGAGAAAGTTCACAAGTTCACACAAAAAAAAAGTTCACAAAATATATAGAAAAAGAATTGACAACTTTTAAATATATTTTGAATTGAATAAAATTTAAATAAAAACAAAGAAAAATGAATTATTTACGTCTAGTTTATTTTAAAATAAATACTAAATATTAATAATAGGTAGATATATAATAAAATAGTATATTTATGTGGGGCCTCAAAATTGGTGTGTGAGATTTTGACCTCCAAATTTGGAGGCCAAACCTCCTTCTCACCTAAACCCACACCAATTTTTTTAGAGTTTGAAGTGTGGTTGGATTAGATATTTGGTGATTTTGGGTTTTTTGAAGGTCCATTGGAGTTGCTCTAAGAAAACGATCGTTGCCGATTTTTACGGGTGCCCAAAACTGAATTAACCCATCTAAAGAACCGATTTCAAGATCAGAGAATGCGTGTCTTATCCTCTCTTGAAGCGTCGATGGATCAGGATTATCTGTGTATATTACAATTATTGGTGTTATAAAGATGATTGAATAATTACACTTTAAAAAATGATGAAATAATATATAATATATATATATATATATTACAATTATTGGTGTTATTTGTATTTGATCGCTCCTATATATATAGGGTTAGATTCAAATGTGAACTCATTTTTCATTATGAAGGTGAGGACAGCCGAAAGCAAACCACATGGCATATTCATTTTAAATATTCATGTGTTATTCAAACTAATGCAGTGTTATTCGGTTTGAATAACACATAATATTCAAATTAAATATGTCACGTGACACGATTTTAGTGATCCTCATGTTCACAACTAAATTTGAGTTCACATTTGAACTTTCTTCTCTCTCTACATAAATATAAATATATATATAGAGGGTCATTCAAGAAAAAACCATTTTTTTGTAAAAACTTGAGGAATAATCTAAGTCTTTGATCTAAAAAGGGCATGATCGTCATTTTAGATTATTCCTCAAGTTTTTACAAAATATGTGGTTTTTACAAAATATATATATATATATATATTCATTTTTTTGTAAAAACTTGAGGAATAATCTAAACACTTGATCTGAAAATCGCAGTTTATTCATTATATGAATATTCACTATCATATTCACCATATGAATATTCATATTCATCGTATATTCAGCATATGAATATTCATATTCATCTTATGAATATTATATTCAGCAGATAAAAAATTATATAAATTCACCATCATATTCACCATATGAATATTCATATTCACCATATCATATATTCACTATATATTCACCATATGAATATTCATATTCATCTTATGAATATTCGTATTCACCATATGAATATTCATATTCACCATATCATATTTATCATATATTCACCATATGAATATGCATATTCATCATATGAAAATTATATAAATTCATTCACCAAGTGCATATTCACCTTATCAATACAAAACAAAACGTCCATTACATCTATATTCATAAGTAAATAACATCTAAACAGAAATAAATACAACCATAGCTCCCATCTCTCTCTTTCCGGCCACCACCACCATTAAATCCGGTGATCCCACCACCACTGTCGTTAAATCCGGCGACCTCACCACCACCACCGTTAAATCCGGTGACCTCACCACCACCACCGTTAAATCCGGTGACCTCACCACCAACACCAACACCGTTAAATCCGACGACCTCACCACCACCACCACCACCACCATTAAATCCAACCACATTTTTTTTGAAGCATTTCATCGAACACCTTCAGTGCAAGAAAAAGACATACACACATCTTTTTCTTCATATCTATAAGAAATAAGAACAAAATAAATATGAATGTCAATTGTAACAAACCACATTCAATCTAAAGCTGCTCCTAATGAATTAACCCAAATTTGGTCAAACACTATTCTTCAATAACAATTGGGGATTTTTTCACCAATTTACACACTTCTGGCCTATTGAACAAATTCCTTGATTGAAAGCTAATCTAAACATGAAAATGAAGGTATAAATAATAGAATTAAAGGATCTTACCCCACTGGCAATAACAACACCGGTGACAACCGGTAGAAGCGTGAGATACGTCAACCAAGCCTCCCTCTTCACCGTCATAACATAAGCAAACACCGTCGTGAAGAACGGAGTCGTAGCTCCAACCGCCTGCGTAAACGAAACCGGAAGATACCTCAACGACACGTTCCCGCTCACCACCGACGCACAGAACACCAAACTAAGCACCGAGATCTTCAGAAACTGAGCCCGAGACCTAAACCATAGAGAGTATGACCTTGGCGTTTCAAAGCATAAACCATATCCTTTGTCGTAACAGTTTTCCGGCGAGCCTACTCGATTTCTGGATCTGATTTGATTTCTTCGCCGTTGATTTCGTGCTCGATTTCTGGATCTGGTTTGATTTCGTGCTCGATTTCGCCGTTGATTTTGTGAATTAGGGCAAGTGACGTTAGGGTGGTGGAGGGGAGGACGACGGTGTCGTTACCGGCGGCGGCCATGGTGGCCGGAAAATGGTCGTTGCCGACGGCGGCCATGGTGGCCGGAAAATGTGGTTGATGGCAGGTGGGTCACGCAGATAACGATTGTTTCCTTCTTAATGAATGCAGTGAATAAATTTTCCTTTTAATGGCTTAATTCTCAAGCAAATATCAATATATCAAAATGTCCAAAATGCCCTTTTGGGCTTAAAATCAGGTATGGACACATGGGGTTACAATAAAATTATAAAAAAACTTATCAATATTATTAACCATTGATTAAAATTGATTGAAGGTGTAGATTGGTCCTCTACTTTTTACAAAATATGTGGTTTTTATTTGATTATTCTTCTATATATATATATATATATATAGGGGTGGGTTCAAATGCGAACCACTCTTTGGTTGTGAACGTGAGGACAACCGAGAGCGCGACACGTGGCGGATGACTAGACGCCACGTCGGATCCACGACGGATGACTAGGCGCGATTCATGGGAGGGCATTGAATTAAAGAGGGGGACCACACTCAAAGCCGCCACGTGTCGCGCTCTCGGTTGTCCTCACGTTCACAACCAAAAAGTGGTTCACATTTGAACTTTCCTCTATATATATATATATAGGGAGGTTCAAATGTAAACTCTATATTTCGTGTAAACTATGTAAACCCATCGTGGCCCTTGATCAAAAAAATCAAAGGAGGATATGGATTCATAGAAAATATGGAAATGTGAAATATATGGTAAGTCAATGATTATGGAAATATGAAAATGTGAAATATGAAAACGTTTTTGAAAATCAATGGTTTGGATTGGTTTACATAGTTTACACGAAATATAAAGTTTACATTTGAACCTCCCTCTATATATATACATATATATGTATATATATAGAGGGAAGTTATTTTGTAAACCACAAATAACGTGTAAACCGTGTAAACTCATGGTTGCATAGATTAAAACAATAAAAAATCTTTTGTAGAGTTGTTTAATATGATGAAAATGTTTCATATCCTAAATTTTTTGATGACATTGTTTCATATGAAGGTGTTTATTTACGTAGAAATGAAAAAGTTTCATTGAAGGCAGAAAAAGTTTCATATGAATAAAAAACACCAAAATATGAAACAATTTCATCAAAATTTGATGTTTATGAAACATTTTCATCATATTAAACAACTCCATAAATCAATTTTATTGATTTAATCTATGCAACCATGAGTTTACACGGTTTACACGTTATTTGTGGTTTACAAAATAACTTCCCTATATATAGAGAGAGGAAAGTTCAAATGTGAACCACTTTTTAGTTGTGAACGTGAGGACAGCCGAGAGTGTGACACGTGACGGCTTTGAGTGTGGTCCCCTCCTTTAATTCAATGCTCTCCCATGAATTGCGCCTAGTCATCCGCCGTGGACATGACGTGGCGCCTAGTCATCCGCCACGTGTCGCGCTCTCGGTTGTCCTCACGTTCACAACCAAAAAGTGGTTTTTATTTGAACCCACCCCTATATATATATAGGGGTGGGTTCAAATAAAAACCACCCTTTCGTTGTGAACGTGAGGACAGCCCAGAGCGCGACACGTGGCAATCTGAAACGGCGGGTCAAGTATATTCAGTCTGAATAAAACTGCATGTTAGTGTTATTCATACTGAATAACGCTTGACCCGCGGATGACCCGCGGCTGACCCGCCCGCGTCTAATTGCATCAGAGTGCATGTTAGTGTTATTCAGTCTGAATAACGCTTTATTCAGTCTGAATAACTAAGTCGAAATTTTTTCAAATTGCCACGTGTCGCGCTCTCGTTTGTCCTCACGTTCACAATGAAAAGGTGGTTTGCAATTGAACTTTCACCTATATATATATATATCACCTGCATGGCTCCAGAAAACCCATGGTCGCTTAAACGATTGAGGTTTGGAGTAACGATAACGAAGGGTTGGAAACTTTGCAAAGATTGTGGTGAAAAGGTCTTCCAGTTCACTCACAGCATGTGCCATTTGTACACTTTGTGATATCCAGTTGAACAAATGAAAATCCGATTTGACGCTTTTTTATAGTTTACAGAAAAAATTGCATGCCTCCTATTTTGCCAATGTGAAATTAAAAAAAAAATATACATGTCATTTTAATTTTAATATTTAAAGCATATATGTAAAGATTGGTTCTCTCTCTCACTCTCTCATGTGTACCCTCTCTCCATCTCGTCGTCCCTCTCTACAGGCGTGCTCTTTATTCATTTCTCTGCATCTATGGTTAAAGAGTAAATTAAGATTTGAGTAAACTACGATTTTCGTCCCTATAGTTTAATGTTTATAACTATTTTCGTCCCTGTAGTTTAAATATTGCTTTTATCATCCTTGTGCTTTTGATTTCATTTTGGTTTTCGTCCCTGATATTAAATATAGTATAAAAGGCCTGTTAAATTAAGGGTAAAATAGTCTTTCTACCTCTTATGTTCTATTTCTTTTTTTACTTTTTGTTAAAATACTATTTTATTGTTTAATCAATAAAATAATAACAAAAGCTACCCATCATAACTTGACTTCCCCCTTGAACCTACCCCACCCACCCAACAGATTCTTCCTCCCTAGCCCACCCCACCCCTTCCTTCATCATCTTCCTAATTTTTAAACGTCGGCTCCGATGATCTCCCATTGATTTAGTTCACAAACAAAAAAACCCAAAAATTATACCAACAAAAAAACCCAAACGCCCCAGCACCTGCTTCAACGCCAACTCGTGGTATTATTTTGCAACTTGATTTTGGTTATCGATTTTCGATGCTCCAACTTGATTTTGGTCTTGTAGAGATAAAAAATGCAGAGGGTCTTCTTGGTATTATTTTGCAAGGGCGGTGGTGGAGCAAAAAAATCTGAATTTATATGCTCTACTTCTTCGTTTTGATGGTGATAATTCCTTTTTTAGATCCATAGAGGATGGTGATAATTCCTAGCGAGGAGCAAAAAATGGTGGTTTCAAGATCCCCATTATTTGTCTTATTTCCTAATCTCCCTCTATTCCTTTGTTCATCAAATTAGCATATGTGGGGAAGATGACAGTTGCAGGTAAGAAAACTTGAAGACATGGAGGAGATGATGTTGAAGATGGGTTAGGTTTTGATTAGATGGGGCTGAGGTCACTATAGGGTTGATGGGTTCATTTTCTTTTTAAATTATTTTAAGTGTACTTTAATCTGATAAAAGAAAAGCCAAACAAAAACAAAATATAAAATGACTATATTACCCTAAACGTAATGAACTTTGTTGGTCTAAGGCACGAAAAGCAAAATGAAATGAAAACCACAAGGACGATAAAAGCAATTTTTAAACTATAGGGACGAAAATAGTTATAAACGTCAAACCACAGAGACGAAAATAGTAGTTTACTCTTAAGATTTCCGTCCTCGTGGTTTATCAAAATTTTTTGTTTCCAATTCCAAAAATCTAATATATGTCTTAAAATTTTCAAATGGCATAATTTGTGAAAACCTTTGAAAACAGAAATGAAAGTTTGATAAAGCATAGGGACGAAAATAGAAAGATTTGATTAACTATATGTACAAATTAAGATTGTAATTTACTCTTTACCTCAGATTTGGAGAGAGTAAGGGAGAGCATGCATGTACTAGAGAGAGGGAGAGAGAGGGTATATATTAGAGAGAGAGCGTTAACCAAGTGTCGCATATATGTGTTAAACGAGGTTATTTTGCCCCACGTTGCAGGGGAGATGGAAGGTTATAAAAATATAATGACACAAATAAACAAAAAGCAGTTAAAATGTAATACAAATCAAAATGATAACTATGACGCAAGTGTTTGCCGCTTGCAGAACAATTTGGTGCAAGATGATTAAGTGGTCAGAACCAAAAGATGGTTATGATATAGCACAAAATGAATTATGGTTGTTTAGTAATTGGTCAAGTCAAAGAAGGGCAATGAAATGAAAATGTTGTTTGCTTTAGATACTACAATTGAGAGCATCTCCAACCATTAGTAAATACATATTAAACTAACATATTACTAAACTATTTTTTAAGCACAATAACTATAATTTGTAATGAAATATTATAACAATAATTGATGATTAACTTTATACAATAATTTACTTGTCAATTAAAACTCCTTAAAGTAAAACAAACAAATTTTTAGTTAATATTTATTTTATAAAAAATATTAGATAAATTCATATAGTTAATCGTACTAAAAAAATAAATATTGGAAAACAATTTTTTTATAAAAATTGTCGTTTATATATAAATTGTTATTTGAATCATTTTGATATGCTAGAAAATTCACAATGAAAATAATTATTAAATGATGAAATAAATATATTAAAAATGAATTAAACACATTAAATTAAATTAAATATTTTCAACCTCAAAACACAAAATCATCCTAAAACTTCCAATCCACAATGTACAACTCACTCACTAAAGCACCACACTTTTGTATTTTTACAATAATACCCTTGGTGAAGCATGCTTTCAATTCTTGAAAAGTGATACACACGGGAAAGAAGAAAAACAGAATGTTGATTATTATTACCACCCAAAAAACCTTTTTACTTTCATCCAGCTCATTTTCTCCCTAAATTCTCACAAATTCACCAAACCCATCGATCCATTCAAGATTCATCCTTTCTCTTAAAAGTTAAAACCCAAGTCATAATTTTCAATAAATCTCAAGAAAAAGTATCTTTTTTTTTGGTTTTGAAGAATGAGAGATTACTTTAGGTATCTTCTTGTGAAAGCTCTTTGATGTCCTCATATGTATTTAGTATAAGTGTATGTATAATCAGACAAATACCGAAGGGGAAAAGTAAAGAGGTGGGTTTAGAGGGAGAGGGAGAGGGAGAGGGAGAGGGAGAGGGAGAGGGAGAGTTCTTTGTTGGGTGTTATGGTGACAGAGAACCAAATCACCCAAATAAAAGTTCATCTTCGATCTGCAAAACACCTCCAATCCATGCATCTTCTTATTCACCAAAAGCATTTCGATTTGTTCATCATCTTCTTCATCTTTGGTATGCAAAGCTTTTCCTATCTATTCATCTTCTTCTTCACCAAATTTGGTTACAAAATTTGAATCCGAAATGGATTTTGTTCATCCATGTTCTTTATCTGTATAATTTTTGTTAGTATTAGAAACATATTTTGTTCCAAATTTTGATTTCGAAATGGATATTTTTATCACTTGTTTTCACCAGCTAAATTTTGTTAAGGAATTTTTGTTCCATTTGAAGACATTATTTCATTTTTTTCCCCATGAAGTTGTTTTTGGATGTTCTTATTTCACCAAATTTCTTGAAATGAATGAGCTAACAACATCAAAATGAGAAGTGGGTGTATGGAATTCTTGAAATTAAAGAATGAATAATGGTCATGGGTTTTCTTGAGAAGTGGGTATAGATTTTCTTTGGGGTTAAGCTAAATTAGGTTGAAACACTTTCTTTAGGGCATCTCCAATGCATGACACTCTACTAGAGTGTCATGGACTGCCACATTAGCATTCCACTCACCATACAACTCTACCATTTTACACCCACACTCCATAACACTCCAATAAGTTTAATGGATTTCCACATCATATATATATATATATATAATTTTACCAAAATATTTAAAAATCTAGTTATGTAATATTTTATTAATGTAATGTGTTTTAAAATTAATGTAATATTTTATTAATGTAAAATATTTTAAAGTTAATGGAATGTTTTATTAATTCTTTAGTTTTTATAAGTAAAAAAATAAAAAAAATTATTGATTAATATATATAATATGTATGTGTGTGTATATATATATATATCATATTTAATAAACTAAAGAATTAATTTAAAAAGAAAAAAAATGTCATGGGCCCACCTTCACCTTCCATTTAGGAGTGATATGGGGATTACACTCCACCCCATTACACCTTGATTGAACTCCTTCTACAATGTCATTGAACTCCAATTAAACCCATGACACTCTCATGACACTCCCATTGGAGATGCCCTTATATTAAGAGTGTTGTTGTTTCTTTTGAACTAAAAAGAAAAAAAAAAATTGGTTCAAACAATGTTACCAAGAAATGGAGGTGATCACTGTTTATTGTTGGAAGGAGGAGAAGAGAAGATGATGATATGTTTATTGTTGGAAGAAGGAGAAGAGAAGAAGACGATGATGTTATGTTTTTTACTTCAATGGGGTTTGTGTGTAGCAGGTGAGGGAGCAGCTTCAGAGGTGTTGGTGTGCAGGAAGACAATTGTAAAATAGGAAGAGGGGTAGATGATTAATTAGGTTGGAAAGGAGAAGATGAACTACAGTGACAACCATACCCACCACCATCATGCTTTCTGACAGCCATACCCACCATACCTTATCAGCAGATAAAGCATGACAAATAATTTATTTATTTTAGAGTGAATTACGAATTTGGTCCCTGTGGTTTGGTGGGTTTTACGGATTTGGTCCCTAAACTTCATTTATTACAGATATGGACTCGAGGTATGTCATTTTATAACGAATTGGTCCCTCCTTCTAACTGCCATCCATTCCCTCCGTTAGGCTTGAGGGCATTCTCGTCCTTTTCCATTTTTTGTCTTTATGTGAGGGACCAAAACCATAAAAACCACACAAACCACAATGACCAAATCCGTAATAATTCCTGGAAAAATAAAAAAACTTATTTTTCATACTTAAATTAATTAACTATTATATTTTAGCATGCAATAATTATTATACTTTATGCTTAATATTATATTTAGACATCTTTTCTTTCAAATAAAAATACTACTACAAATATTTATTTATATTACTTCGAATTTATTAAAGTACTTAATTATTATATTTTGATATACATATATACACACATATATATATATATATTAATTACTTTACTTTAAGTTGAGTTTAATATATAATATATTTTATTTCTAAAAAAAGTATGTATTACGTATATACACACATATTTTTTTTTCATGTATTGACATTAGTTTTGGTATATTTTTCTCATATTGTCTTTTTGATATAATTTATTTCAGTTGATTTTTGTATACATTATAGTAAACAATATTAGCTTACAGATTTTAGGTGCATTTTTTTCTCACAAATTTAAGATAACTTATATTTTCGGGTGAAATAAATTACAAAAGAAGCACAATTTGTGAGAAAAATATAAGTTATCTTAAACTTGTGCTTTTTGAGAAAAATATAATTGTGTTTTTTGTGCAATTTATTTCACCCGAAAAATATAAGTTATCTTAAATTTGTGAGAAAAAATGCACTTAAAATCTGTAAGTTAATATTGTGCTTTTTGTGTAATTTTTGTGTAATTTATTGTGCCAATATTGTGCTTTTTGTGTAATTTATTTGAGAAAAATATAATTGTGTTTTTTGTGTAATTTATTTGAGAAAAATATAATTGTGCTTTTTGTATAATTTATTTGAGAAAAATATAACTGTGCTTTTTGTGTAATTTATTTCACCAAAAAAATATAAGTTATCTTAAATTTGTGAGAAAAAACATGCACCTAAAATTTGTAAGCTAATATTGTTTACTAATGTATACAAAAATCAACTGAAATAAATTATACCAAAAAGACAATATGAGAAAAATATACCAAAATTGATGTCAATACATGAAAAATATGTGTATATGTACGTAATACATACTTTTTTTAGAAATAAAGTATATTATATATTAAACTCAACTTAAAGTATAGTAATTAATATATATATATATATATATATATATATATAGAGTCACCTTATTTTACAAACTCATTAATTTGTGCAAACTTTGTAAACTCATATAAACCATTGATTAGAAGGATCAATGGACAAGATTAATTGCAAAATCCAAAAATATAATCACCAACTCCTATAATTAAGCATCACAAAAATAAAATTATCAAAAATAAACAAGAAAATGGATTCTGATTGGTGGAAAACATGGTTTACAAAGTTTGCACAAATTAATTAGTTTGTAAAATAAGGTGACTCTATATATATATATGTATATCAAAATATAATAATTAAGTACTATAATAAATTCGAAGTAAAATAAATAAATATTTGTAGTAGTATTTTTATTTGAAAGAAAAGATGTTTAAATATAATATTAAGCATAAAGTATAATAATCTATGCATGCTAAAATATAATAGTTAATTAATTTAAGTATGAAAAATAAGTTTTTTTATTTTTTCAGGAATAATTACGGATTTGGTCCCTGTGGTTTGTGTGGTTTTTATGGTTTTGGTCCCTCGCATAAAGACAAAAAATGGAAAAGGACGAGAATGCCCTCAAGCCTAACGGAGGGAATGGATGACAGTTAGAAGGAGGGACCAATTCGTTATAAAATGACATACCTCGAGTCCATATCTGTAATAAATGAAGTTTAGGGACCAAATCCGTAAAACCCACCAAACCACAGGGACCAAATCCGTAATTCACTCTTTATTTTAATATTGTCTTCAGTAACTGTAGCTTATGAACAGTGGTCTAACATTTGATAAATGTTAGTATTTATAATATAATTATAATGGAATTTGTTAGCTGGTAAATTTCAAATATCTATACTATATTATAAAGTTTTTGCGATAAACTCATAAAAATTGTTTTTGATGCATTAGATACGTTTTATTGATACATGTTATTTAATATTCAAGATTATAAGTAAACGATATACAAAAACAACTTTTTATAAGTTGCATGTTTGAATTCATAACTATCTCATAAACATCTATATATAATAAAGGGATAATTTCATGTATCCCATTTCATAACTCAAAATATCATATTTGCCCAACTTAAATTGCAAATATCATGTATACCCTTATTAACTTATCAAAATATCAAATTTACCCAAATAACCATTTTTTATTTTTTAATTATATAAAACATGCAAATGACTATTATACCCCCTCCCTTCTAATAAGACTAAAATATCACATTTGCTCAACTTAAATTACAAATATCATATATACCCTTTATAACCTATCAAAATATCATATTTATCCAAATCATTATTTTAATCAATTTTAATATTTAAAACACTAAATTTAAATTTAATTTTAATTTTAAACACTTTGCTTATTCGTTTTTTTATCATCAAATTCAAACCTTTTTTTATCATCATTTTTAAATACTTACCCAACCTTTTTTTTATTATCAAATCAATTAACGGCTTTAGAAAAATACCATTACCCAAATG
>CM058042.1:17382633-17418047 GCA_030169165.1 Centaurea solstitialis
GATGACGCACTAGAAGTCTAGAGAAAAAATTGCACTTTTGGTGCATTTTTTATAAAAAATTTCAGATTTAGGTGGTTTTTTGTTGGGTTTTCAGATGTAGTAGTTTCGGACTTCCAGAGTCCGAAACTTCACTTAGCTTGGCCACCTGTCATTCTCCCTTGGATAAACAAAAATCTGATTCTTTTGTTATTTCGGAATCTGGAAGTCCGAAATAGAAAAATGACAAATTTTCTTATTTCGGAATCTGGAAGTCCGAAATAGCATAAAGTTAAACCAAACCTCACATGCCTTGAAGTACATTCTGAAAAGCTGAAAAAAACCAAGGATTTGACCATACCATCTCTTAAAAGACTAAAAAAAATTATGAAAAAAGCCAAGGAGGTCACGGGTGGTGGATTGAGAAAATCAATTGAGAAAATGACAAAGGATATCACATAATGCAAACATATGGAGAAACCTTATAAATAAAAGCATGCATGCAAAATTTTTCAAACACATATTTTCTATTCCTACTCAACTCTCTCTCTTTTAAACCATAATTTTTCTATCTCTTTCAAACAAATAAATTCTCTTAAACTCCATTCTCATTCAAACATGGAGAATATGACAATCCATCCTGGTCCGTTCAACAAAGAGTTGTTGTTTTTGGAGACTAGTCACCGGGCGTATAACATGTTTTACGGGGATAGCAACCCCGAAGAGACGCTTGATCTTAGAAGAGGCGACCGGGAATTGTGGAAACATATCAAGCAGCACGGTATCCCGGACCCAGTGAGGAGCTATATACGTAGAGCCGGATTCGAAGGAGTCTTCAATTGCGGATTCAAGCCCCTTGATCATTCTCTAATAACCGCACTTGTTGAAAGGTGGCGTCCCGAAACCCATACGTTTCACCTACCAATTGGGGAGGTAACTGTTACCCTACAAGATGTACACCTTATGTGGGATTTACGAATTGATGGGGAGGTGGTTACGGGATGTCAGCGGACATGGAGTCTTGCCGAGAAAATTGAGACGTGTTATCGGTTGCTTGGAATTGAAACAGAGCAGGGGAATTTCAGAGGTGCACAACTGAAAATGCCATTTCTACGTACCGTGTTGGATACAGCATTGTCGGATAATGCAACTAACGAGCAATGTATGCAGAGAGCCCGTGCATACATTTTACTTTTGCTTGGTGGTTCAATTTTTCCGGACGGTGCAGATAATTCGGTACATATGAATTTGCTAGTGTTGTTAGAGGATTTTGACAGGTGTGGTGGCCTTAGTTGGGGGAGTGCGGCCTTAGCCTGTTTGTATAGAAACCTTTGCAAAGGAGCAACCAACGATAAAATAATTGCTGGTCCATTGATGTTATTGCAACTATGGGCTTGGTCCAGGATTCGTGCCACTGGCCCGAAATATGATGGTCATGCTCTTCAAAGACCTTTTGGTGTTAGGTATAAAATATATTTTTTTATAAAAACTAAGTATGTTGGTCAAAGTCTGGAAGTTAAATTTCTTGTGTGTATGTAGGTGGAACAGTCCGCTTCATTTCGAAAGTGTATCGACACACTCTGTATCGGGGTATCGGGCGAGCCTGTGTGCAATGATCGATGGCGAGGTATCGTGAGTCTATCTATATAATACCACAATTTATTTTTATACGTGAATGCTAAAACATGAAGATTATGTTTTTGCAGTTTGAGTGGACTCCTTACGACCAATACGACCATCAAGTGTTAACAGATTGGTTGTGTAATACATATATAATTTTTTGGGAAATTGTAGAGGAGTGTTTACCCATTAGGGTAATGAGGCAATTTCACTTTACGCAAACCATTACTACATTCCGACTCTCAAACCAACAAGAACATAAGAGGCTACACAAATTGACACGTCGAGGGACCACTTCGACAAATTGGTTTGTTAAACTGGGACCACAAATAAACCATTGGATGGATCGCATGCACCATTACGTCACCGGGCAATTCAGCATTCAACCGACAACAGAGATTGGGTATATGAGTTGGTACCTACAGCGTACTGTAATTCATATAGTCAAACCAATGGCCAATAATGAAAACTCCTTTCGTTACCAAAATCAGGGAGGAACTCTTGAACTAGCCGTATGTGTATATATATATATTTATAATTATTTTTCCGTGTTTAAATTATATTGTAATATTTATTAATAAAGATAGTAACATGTAAACTCTATATAGGTGGAAGGTTTGAATCGAATGCATGAAGGTTTGGGCCAGGTGGATGAAGATAACCCAGATTATCAGCGTCTACATGGCTTGTATGAAACGAGTAGGCATTATCTCGGGTTCACACACGGAGAAAATCGTCGGGAGGGTTATGGTCCGCATGTGGTACCTATAGGTGATTTTGCCCCGGTTATTGCGAACCCGGTGGAAAGAGTTCGTAGACAATCGCACGGGCAAAGGCGTAGACATGATGATGAAGCGGGTCCCTCGAACCGTGCTGAACGGGCACCTTCACATCATGATGATGAAGCGGGTCCCTCAACTATGCAGTTCACACCGGGCATTTTCAACGATGGACCGCCTGGACCATCTGGACAGTACGAGTATATGTCGCCCATTCCAAACCTAAACCCTTTTCAATCGTCTCAAGAGTCCCCACAGTATGGTAACGTATTTGCCGATTGTTACCACCCAACTTTAGACTCAAACTTTCCTGTAAATAGAAATAACTCTCCTGTCCGTATTGATATAAATCTACCATGGGATGAAAATGAAACTCAACCGGTAGTACAACAAGACGAACATGTACAACAAGACGAACATGTACAACGTAGACCCTCACGAAATAGACAACCCCCTGCTTGTGGAACAGGTGGTAGACGTGGTCACTTTCACTAGCTTACATTTTCATTAACGTGTAATTATTGTAAGTTCTAATGTAAAGATTAGACTTTTAGTATTAATAATAATTTCATTGTTTGTATTCAATACTTTCCCATATGACATCCAAATGCTACGTTTTGTATACATATTATAGTTATTATAATTTTGTATACATATTATAATATATTTTACTTATTATTAAACCATTTTAAATAATAATTATTATAGTTAATTTTATATACATATTATAGTTAATTATTATATTATAGTGAAAGTGTAAACGTAATTAGTTATATATAAATAATATAATTCAAAAAAATATATTAAATGTAATTAGTTATATATAAATAATATTATTCAAAAAAATATATTAAATGTAAGTAGTTATATATATATATAAATAAAAACGTAATTAAGGACAAAAGTAGATTCAAGTAAAGGACAAAAAATTAGAATCACATGCAGCTTGATTACAATAGCCTTCAACGATTTTACAAAATAGCTATTAAAAAAATGCATAATAGAATCACATACATAAAGGACATGAAAGGATATTATGCAACAATTAATTAATCTAATGGATCAAATGCAACAAGACGTCTAAACGGTAAAGTCCACCCTACTCCTGTGTAACGATAGCTATAAAAATCTTGAGCCATAAGTCGTCGGTAATCCATAGCAGCTTGATTACAATCCACGCCTTCATCTAGATTGATTGTTTTTCCTTGAACCAACTTATGAATAAACATACAAATAAACACACCAGAGTCTTCAACCCTACCTTGCGGTACTTCTTTGGCAAATTTAATAGTTGGTCTCGGAGTGTCGATGCGGCCTGATTTTTGTAAGTACGAAAAACTCGCTTTATAAGGTTCCATTACCTGCGACCAACGTCTTAGGATTGCTTTTAGATCTTCGGAATTCACGGAACGTCGACTGCTAGAAAATAAGAAAGTCTCAGCGGTAAGAAGATCCATCTTCGCAAGTAACCAATTGTTTTCGTTTACACAAAATGGGATAAATACGACATCAATGTCCGCCCAAGCGGGGTATGGTGCATAATTCCCATCAGCATATTTAACAGCATCTGATCCTTGAGGCGGGTGAAACAGAGAATCAAATTTCGTTGGCATTATAGTCCACCTCATTGGTTGTGTACTTCTAGTAGATTGATATCGCCGATATTGCAACCATCGTCTTGCCCAAGCGTCTATATGCTGTCAACATGACAATATGTTAATTTAAGTATAAACATTCATTAATTCAAAATACAGACAAATATGTAATTACGTACCAGTGGCCATAAATCACTGTTAGACAACTCACCCACCAGTAAACTCCAAAATTCTCTAGGTATTTGCATACGACCTATCATTGCAATATGAGAGTATTCACCACCGCTATCCCCACGGAGGTAAAACTCCTCTACACTCCGAGCCCATCCCATCTCTGCAACCAGGTCATCCATGACTGGCTCCTGATTATCTTCCAACGTGATCGTCGGAGGTGGATTTTCTCGCATACGTTGTCTCCTTGAAACTCGCGTCCTACGGGTGGTTGGAAACGTTGGCTCCGACTGATAATCGTCCTCATCAACCTCCTCTTCAAGTTGTAGTCTATTCCATCGATCATCCATTTCTTTAAAAGTGAGTGTGTGAGTTTGAAGGTTTGAGATATATATATATATATATAAGGTGTATATATATATATGGTGTATGGTGAAATATTTAATGATGAAATTTCTAGTCTACTTTTTCTTGTCTTCTTTTTGGTGGAAGGAATCTGATTCCCTAATAATATATATATATATATATGTATATTGTGTGTTTATATATATAATATATATATAATGATTAGACAATACATGGCAGAGGAAGATGGCTTTTACAACCACGTTTCTTCCAGTATATGTATGTATGTTTTTATATCTATAGATTTATAAAACCATCAAACCTTACCAACCTCAAACTCAAACACAAACCCTCAAACCTTCAAACTCACAAACTCTCTTCCTAAAAAAATAAGCCTTCCAAAACATACACATAAACCCTTCCACAATATGGTTCATTTGCGTAATCCATTTGCGGTGAACTTATATTGGGGTGGAAACATACAATACCATAATGGTCAGGTGCAATATGATGAATCCACATGCAAAAGTGTTATCGTCTTTAGAGAAAAGCTTAATTACGAAGATTTTGTTGACTTGGTTTATAGGCATGTCATGGTCTCAAAAGAGCAGTATCGGTTGAAACTGTACTTATGTTATGAATTTCAAGGGCATTCAGATACATCTCTAATTCAGGGGGATGAAAGCTTAGATTCATTATACTACTTCGCCGAGCTCCAACAAAATTATTGGGGTAATATTATAGTGAAGATGGAGGATATGATGCCACCACCGCAACATGTTGGGTTTGTCGAGATGCTCCAAAATCTTACTGTACCAGAAGCGTCTACTGCTCCTGTAGGTATTTATCAAGAGGGTTTGATGCAATATCAACAAGTTGATGTGACGGGTGCATCGACCTCTAATTTTCCTATTGATGAATCTGGCCCTGAAGAAGAAGAAGAAGAAGCGTTTGATGGATCCGAAGAATATGGCTCAGAAGGAAGTGAAGAGACGAGAGACGAATTCTATGATAGCGAGGAAGAGGAAGATTCTGATGATGATGAAGGCACCCATGCAGAGCAAGATACTTCACCTTCTTTGCATGACTTTAGTCAATGGGACACACATCCAGACACAGAGGCTGATGATTCAGGCCCCGTATTTGATGACGAGGAAGATGGAATGGATTTTTGGAGTGCAGGGGCATCAAATGTTATTCGGGTTGGTATGTATTTCTCTAGCAAACAAGAGTTGATACAAGCCATTAGGGGATGGCATATATCACAACATAGGGAGCTTGTAGTTCTTGAAAGCAAACCGACATTATGGAGAGCAGTTTGCTACACTCAAAACCCGAGAAACAACACTGAATACCCTACACCTGGTGCACCATGTAACTGGCAGGTTCGTGCAACAAAAAAGAAGAAGCAATGTTTGTGGCAAATCAGAACCTGGGTGCCTGCTCACATTTGCTATGGGACAGTTATTGCTCACAACAACCGAAGTTTGAAGTCATCGGTGATAGCCACTCACATCCTACACTCGATCCGTGCAAATATCGCCTACCCAGTTAAGCAGATCCAAGCCGATGTTAAAAACAACATGCATGTTGATATATCATACATCAAAGCATGGCGGGCTAGGAAGATGGCTATAGAGAGCATATACGGGAGTTGGGAGAGCAACTTTGAGGTGTTACCGAGGTACATTCATGCTTTAGAAACATCTAACCCTAACACGGTTGTTGTATGGTCGCATGACCCGAATAGCTCGTCCAATATCAAAACCTTTAAATATGTTTTTTGGGCTTTTGGACCCGCTATCGAAGCTTTTGCATACTGCATCCCTGTGATATGCGTGGACGGGACCCATTTAAAGGGGTCATACAAGGGGAAGCTCTTGACCGCGGTAACAAAGGTAATTTGTAAAATTATTTTAACAAAGCTCTTGACCCATTTAAATTTGTTTCTTGTAAGTTATATATATATATATATATTGTTTCTTGTTTTAACAAAAATGATTTTTAATTATTTTATTAAATTATTATGTGTAGATTATTTATAAACATTATTGTATATGTTAACTAAAATTAATTTGATGAATCACGAAATTTTACAATAATTATTTCTCTTCTGAATCGATTTATTTTTTCGTGAGGTAGGACGCCAACAATCACATTTTACCGCTCGCCTATGCCATTGTTGATGAGGAGACGGTAGATAGCTGGACTTGGTTTTTTAAGCAACTAAGGTGGTACGTTGCAAATAACAATAGCAGAGAGCTTTGTGTCATTTCTGATAGGCACAAGGGGATTCTTAACGCAATGAGCACTCTAGATGAATGGAAGGAGCCAATTGCATATCACCGATTTTGTCTCCGACATATTCAAAGCAACTTCATGAGGCAGTTCAAGAGCTATCGACTGAAGAAACTTTGTTACCAAATGGGTTGTACGTCGCAAAAACGGAAATATCTTCTAGCCCTAAAGGAGATAAAAGAGATCAACATTGATGCATGGGAGTACCTAAAAGAGATCGGTGTTTCTAACTGGACACTTCTGCATGACAAAAGAAATCGTCGTTGGGGAAACCTAACAACAAATATTGCAGAGAGTTTTAACAATGTCTTGCGTGGAGCTAGGGTTCTTCCTATTAAGGCTTTAATTGATTTCACATTCAATAAAGCCGTGCAACATTTTAGGAAGCATATGGAAATTGCTAGTAACTGCCCGACGGCCCTACCCCCACGTATGTGGGAACAATTCAACAAGCGCGACCGATATGCACAAGGGCACACAATTACAGAGTTTGACTACACGAACAGCGTTTACAGAGTGGTGTCAAGGATGCAGAACGACTACACTGTCAACTACGGTAAACGTACATGTACGTGTGGAAAGTGGCAAATACATCGGTTCCCTTGTTCGCATGGTATTGCCGTTTGTCGTAAAAGGGGAGAGGACCCACATACACTTGTGCAAAAATGGTACACAACAAAAACGTACAAACGGCAATACAAAAGTGACTTTATGCCGCTTGCTCATGTTGACTACTGGAATGACCCAGGTTGGAGAATAAAAGCCAACGCATCAAGACTTTCCCCATCTATGGGTAGGAGACGCACGCGTAGAATTCGTAATGAGATGGACGTCCGTGATCCAAACGAGCCAATTATCAGAAGATGTGGATTATGCAAGCAACCCGGACATAACAGGACCACTTGCCAAAACTCTCATCCTTAAATTAACTTGTCATGTTTAACGTTGTAATGTGATTTTTTCACGCGTCTAATGGAATGTTATTTTTATTATTATTATGTCATCCTTCATATTTTTGTCAATTTTACAATTCAATTACTAGAGTACTCGTTTTTGTGAGTTGTAATGTTATAATGTTTTTCTGAATATAAAACATGACAACTGAATTTTCGTAATACCATCTAGTTTATATATATCAACTTACAAAACCCTAAAAACCCTAAACCACCAAAAACCTAAAAACCCTAATCCACAAAACCAACTCTAAAAACCCTAAAAAATGAATCATTCTTTTTCAACAGAGCCGTATCAAAATCATTGTATTTTTCTATTTCGGACTTCCAGATTCCGAAATAAGAAAAGAATCATATTCCCACCATCAGTGCTATATCAAATCATTGTCATTCTCTATTTCGGACTTCCAGATTCCGAAATAAGAAAATTTGTCATTTTTCTATTTCGGACTTCCAGATTCCGAAATAACAAAAGAATCAGATTTTTGTTTATCCAAGGGAGAATGACAGGTGGCCAAGCTAAGTGAAGTTTCGGACTCTGGAAGTCCGAAACTACTACATCTGAAAACCCAACAAAAAACCACCTAAATCTGAAATTTTTTATAAAAAATGCACCAAAAGTGCAATTTTTTCAAGTCTAGAACACTGGAAAATTTCCTTTCTCGTGAGATTTTTTTTAACCGCAAGTTAACGTGCACACACGTTTTAGCGTTATCGGGCCTTTTTACGGGTAATCTTACTAATCCGTTGCGACCCGGCCCAATCTATGGCTGAACCCGACCGACAGGTTTTATAGGCCCTATGGACCAACCTGAACGGTGAACTTGACCCGGAAAGTCCAGATCCAGAGTTTAGATATGTCAGGAAAGTATCGCCCGTGGGAATCGAACCCTCGTAGTGTGACTTTCACCCCACACCCCAAAGATGTTACCTATCCTTTCTCGTGAGATAGAAATACTAAAAACCCAAGTGTTAAATTAAAAACATAACATTTGATTTAGCGAGAAATACTAAAAACCCAAATGTTAAATTAAAAACATAACATTTGATTCAATTAGAATCCATCGATCATTGTTTGATATCCCATTGTTACCGCAAACCTTATCTAGTTGGTAACATATTGACATCCCAAATTGTTCTTGATATTAAATGTGGCATCACATCATATTACATGGAAAAGCTGCTTTTACGATGTGTTCTCAAAACCCTTTTAGGAAAGGAGGGAAATGGAAGGAGAGTAAAAGTTATCCTTGTTCTCAAAACTTTTTAGGAGAGAAAGGAAAGGAAACATAAGAAAAACAATGATAAGTTTCTTCCCAAAACTTTCCTGAAAATGTGAGAGGAATGAAAAGCAAAGAAAAGAAACTACAGCCACTTAAAAAAATCTTATTACAATTACAAAATTATCCAACCTTTCATTTTAAATGGCATATTAGTAAAAATGACATATTTCCCTTCATTTACCTCCTTTCCAAGAACATAAAAAGTTGTTTCTTTCTTTTTCCATCCCTCTCAAGTATATAAATATAAACATTTCGTTTCTTTCCTTTCTATTTTTCCCAAATTCGAGAACACAGAGTTAAAGCATTGACGACGATTTCATAAATATGTTAATGCACTGAAGTTAAAGGATTAGCGGCTTCAGAATTCCTGTGTTAATCCATAAACAAACATGCAACTCCTATCTAGAAGTATAGGACAAATACTTAATTCTAGGACATAATTAGCTTTGAAACAGGAGATATAATAAATAGGACTATCTTCACCATAATGTATCCAACTTTACCAAAATTCCTATTGTATGTATCGAACTTAAAAAAGTGTTATTGCATGTATTAAAGTTTAAAAATTGGTTTATTGTGTGTTATGGTTTACCTACAAACCTGCTAATGCTGAGGTGTAATAGGTTAATTCCTATGTGGCGAATTTGACTTTTGTTGACCATATTCATCTTCTTCTTCATCAAATTAGGGTTCTTCAAAGTTAGGGTTTCAAAAATAGGGTTCTTGATTTGGGATGGATTTTTGAAATTGATAGCTTGTTTAGGATCGGTTTTATATGCTTATTCCATCTAGTTGATCGATTTTTGAATTTGATTTTCAAATTGGAGCATTTTCTAGGGTTTTTGGGCGATTTTTTGGGTTTAGCCGAAAAGTTGATTTCCACTCAAATCTGCGATTTTTGGGTTCTATTCAAACTTAGGGTTGTGTTGTTGTGGTCGATTTTGGCTCTTAAACAACTCTACATCATCAATTTGTTCCCATTTTCTGATTTGAATGGATTATTGGAGGGTTTGGTCGAAGTTTTGGTTATGGCCGATTTCTTTCAGATTTGTCGAATCTGGCTTGTTCTTGTGGATCTAGATATAGTATTGAGATCGTTTTGGTGTCCTTATTGTGGGTATAACATCTATTTTGCTCCAATTTATCACTTTGATGATCAATTTGTGGGTTCAATTTATCAATTGATAAATTAGGGTTCTTGAGGAATTGGGGGTTTTTCAAATTAGGGAAGAAGATGATGAGTAGGATGAAACTATCCCACATGGCAACCCACATGGCAACCCACATGGCAACCCACATGGCAACCAGGTAAGCTTCTTTTAAATGGGGTGACCGGTTAAGGGTTTAACCGGTAAACCATAACACACAATAAACCATTTTTTAAACTTTAATACATGCAATAACACTTTTTTAAGTTCGATACATACAATAGGAATTTGGGTAAAGTTGGATACATTATGGTGAAGATAGTCCTAATAAATAACACAAACTGGTTACACACCACCATTTTATCTTTTGTTAATAGTAGATCCAGATAATCAATGTATATAGAAAAAAAAATTGTATCTACGCCACTACCAGATACTCAGGGCAGCAAGTTTAGTTGACCAACCTAAGAAAAACTTATAAAAATCAGTTTTCCTTTTCAGATGAGAAAGAATGCAAATTATATACTAATTAAGATAATATCCATGCTTATATATATAGATATAAATATACGGTGGAGGTTCAAACGAGAACCCATCCTATTTGCGAAAACGCGAGAAACGGTTGTAGGCCTCCAATTTATTTAATGCTCCTTAACCAAATCCCACAGGCTATAAACAACCTTTCTTTCTTAGCTTGGTACAACCCTTGCAAACACATCAGGAGATCTTATTGTACGAAGAACACTTCCTAATTCTTAGAGTTGCAACTCACTTGAAGAACACAATCAAATTCTTCCCTAGATCATGTGGAGTTTCTAGCATTCTCAACCATGAACTCACCACTCAGATTTAGATTCGTATTATCTTTCCACGTTGTTAACATGCGATAGCACCGTGATAATCCAGTGATAGCACACGTGATAATCCCGTGATAGCACGCGTGATAGCACCGTAAGAATCCCGTGACAGCACCCGTGATAATCTCGATATACCACCAGTGATAATCCCGTGATAGCACACGTGATAATCCCCGTGATAATCCATGATATCACACGTGATAATCCCGTGATAGCACCGTGATAATCCCCGTGATAATCTCGTGATAGCACCCGTGATAATCCATGATATCACACGTGATAATCCCGTGATAACACGGTGATAATCTCGTGATAGCACACGTGATAATCCTGTGATAGCACACGTGATAATCCCGGATAGCACCGTGGTAATCCCGTGATAGCCCCGTGATAAACATCACGATAACCCTGTGATAACATCGCGAAACAATTAAACATCGTGATAAACAATGCGATAACCCTGTGAAGAGGAACATATTTTAGAAAAAACCCACTGGGTATTATTTGCTAGTTTTTAATTCTAATTGTTTTGGAAAATTCTATTTCTTCATTGTTAGTTGTAGTTGTCATTCCCAAGTTTATGCTTCATTAGCATTGTTTCACATCTTATTTATCATGGAAAATTATGGAATGAACATCGAATGGTTTCCAGGGAAAATTTTGACCTAGAAGGTTATGAGGAAGAAACCTAAGAAGGGATGAAGAAGCCCCAAGCCACGAATTAGGAAAACAGAGGATTGTGAAAGCTTTTTAAATTTCTTTAAGCCATCATAAATCCCTGATGATATTGACCAGCATGTGGTAACCTGAGTACTTATACAATGAATATCACAAATCATTATTGAAACACGTTATAGAACATGAATACATATAGAGGCCGACAAGTGTTCTCGCATTCTCGTAAATTGGATGGGTTCTCGTTTGAACCCTTCCCTAAATATACAACCTTAAGTCCTTAATTAAATGATGTCACACTCTTGCATTCAACCATTCCATATGTATTCTTTTGTCTCAAACGAACTTGGTGTATTTTAAGCACAGGATTCATCAAAATTATAGATTACATTACAAAAAAAATCAAGTTTATGGAACGCCTAGAATAAATAAAATCCACTGTCATTATCAAGGTATTTGAGCTTATAATAAGCAACAAGATTCAAATTAGACCTCTCCATCCAAGACGTCCCTCCATTGTTTCTCGAATTGCTCCTCTTCTATCTTCTTCATTCGTCATTCTGTTACAGATATCTCACGTCCTTGCCAGTTTATTCCTTCAACTTCACATTTGCGTTTGAATTATGTAATTAGAGACCAAAACTTAAAATCATTTCAATTATGTATAAACAGGTGTAATCTTGAAAAGCAGAGAATTATTATTACCTCCAAACCTTGCTGGAACTACATGCGCGGGTTGACCAAATGGTGACATGGTTTGTTCTCGTGATAAACTAGGCCCTGTTGTCCAGCTTCTTGGTTGCATTTCTCTTTGCAGTGGCATTTCGTTTCTTTGGGGAACCATCATATATTTCTTTTCACCTACTACAGAACGCTTAACGTCTAGAATATATATCTCATCGCCAAGTTTGGTACCAGAAGCACATATGAAGCTTGGCAAATGCGATCTCAATGTTGACAATAGCGACTCCAATATGTCAACATTCTTGCTACGTTCCTTCCAAAGGAATTCAAAAACATAAACTAAACCAGGAGTCTTGGTGCTCCTCAAGTATATCACAAAACAACTGCACGGAAACCAGATAGAGGATAACCTATCTGGCATTTTGTCACTTAGATTCCCAATGTTTTCGATGAAATGTGGCTCACAGTTTTCAAGTGTCCTTCCAGCAACAAAGTCTTTGTCCATTTTCAATGGAATCTTATCGCAAGCATGACTATAATCTAGAAAAAATTCAAAATCATCACTGTCGAAAGTATTCCATTTACCGGTCAATTTGAGCCATATCATTCCTTTTGTCAGTGTGTCCTGTGAAGAAGATGAAAAGGCCGCACGATCCTCATCCTTACAAGCAATCCAAACTTGAGTACACTGAAATTGATGCGCCTGCCAAATGCTGTCTAATGCGTTATCGATTTCAGCCTTGGCATCTGCGAGACCGCATATAGTCTATTTCATGGGCATAAAGTAATTAATTAGACATCTAATAATAAGACCATAAGGAACTGTAGATTTCAATAGTTGTACAATATGGATTATTTTATATGTTGAGTGTGGCACTTACTTTGTGTGATAGATATTTTTGAGAATCAAACGTTTTGAGACCCTGTTTCTGCAAATAAAAACAACAAATTAGATTACATGTACTTAATGAAGATGAAGGTTTATGAAAGTTTTTAGCAAGAAAAAGGCAATATAGTGCTCACTGACATAGTCTATATATAAATTAAGCTATAATTTGTGGTAAGCTAATAGTTGTTCGTATCCAAGGTTTTAAGAATCCCAATCGGGATTCGAGGCGTTTTCCCTTTGTGAGGCGAGGCGTAAGCCTTGAGGCTTTATATATATATATATATAGAGGAAAGTTCAAATGTGAACCACTTTTTGGTTGTGAACGTGAGGACAACCGAGAACGCGACACGTGGCGACTTTGAGTGTGGTCCCCCTCTTTAATTCAATACCCTCCCATGAATCGCGCCTAGTCATCCGCCATGGATCTGACGTGGCGCCTAGTCATCCGCCACGTGTCGCGCTCTCGGTTGTCCTCACGTTCACAACCAAAAAGTGGTTCACATTTGAACCCACCCCTATATAGATATATATATATATATATATAGTATTAGGTTCAAATGAGAAGTGCTAAGAAAATGAGAAGTAGAGAAGTGATCTCCACCACTCATCCGGTCAATAAGGGAGGCTTTGACCAGGTCCCCTCCTTTAATAATCTCTACCCTCACATGAATCGCGTCAATCCCCCATGATCGCGTCCACCGTAACCGGTCAAAGCCACCTTTATATATAGCATATGATATATATAATTCTTTACATCATAAGTTCATAAAAGTATATCATATACATATATATATATATATAATCATAGAGGGAGGTTCATACAAGAACAACCCAATTTGCAAGAACAAAGGAACCAAAGAAATCACATGTGATTTTGTGCTGCGATGGAAAAAGCGTGTGTAGGCCACGCTCCAACAAAGCAAGTGGGTGAGCCGCGAGTGGACGTCCATGCACAAAATCACGTGTGATTTTGTTGGTTCCTTCATTCTTGCAATTTGGTTTGTTTTTGTTTGAACCTAATTCATATATCATATGCTATATATATATATATATATATATATATAGAGCTGAAAATATTGACAGAAGAAAACAGTAAAAAAAACAGAAACATGTGCTAAATGGTATATTTATAGTAGTTATATACATATACATCATATATTATATATACATATATCATGTACTATGTATACATATATCATATGCTATATATATGAGCTGAAAAATATGACAGAAAAACAAAAATAGAAAACAGGAGCTAAAAGGTATATTTCCAACAGTTATATGCATATATATATATAATACATTATATATATATGAACTAAAAATATGGACAAAAGATTTAAAAGAAAACTTACTTTTGGTCAACCTTTATGAGAGATTTGTTTCTTCCTTTAAAATAGTACTATCTAAAAGAGTATTTTGTACTTTTAAAATAATATAGTACTCTTTAAAATAATATAGTATTTTGTACTTTCTAGCAGAATATGCCTAAAAGAGTATTCTATCACAAGTTATTTTAAACGGTCAAAATGGACTCATATAATGAGGCTTGCGCCTCACAAATGCCTACCGCCTCACCACCTTGAGGCACCGCCTCACTTTTTGAGGCTTAAGCCTCGTCTAGGGCCATGAGGCGTAAGCCTCATGAGCGGTTTTTGACCGCCTTGCCTCGAGGCGTACGCCTCAAACGATTTTGCAAACCATGTTCGTATCATTTACTTTTGTACCACACTCAAATGAGAAGTTAATAAGCTGTAAAAATAACACAACAACCAGGTGTATGCAATTGTTATGAGATTGTTGAAATGAAAGCTTATATATATATATATATTAAAAAGTAAAATACAAACCTCCAATGAGAAACTCAATTCTCTTAACAAGTGAAGAAGTTCTTTAATAGGGTGCGTTTGGTACTGGGACTGGACAGAACAAACAGGAACAAGGGGTTTGTGTCCTGCGTTTGGCATGACTTATAGTGGAACAGAACAGAACTGAGTAGAACTCGTCTGGAACAAGCCTATTCCACCAAAATACATGGAACAAACTAGAACAAGCCAACCTTTACAAAAATACCCTCTCTTTTCTATAAACCTAATACACCTAGAATTTTATTGTATCCTTTCTTCAACATAGACTCCATGTTTTTTCAAGAATAAGAACTACAAATCGAGACCTAAAAATGGCTGATTCCTCAAGTTCGAAACCTGCAAATGGCTTTCTTCAAGATCCAGACCTGCAAATTGTTGATTTCCTTCTCAATCAATCAAGACCTAAAAATCGTGACCTGCAAAATCGAGACCTGCAAGATGGTTGATTTCCTAATTTCGATCTTGAGAAAGGTTTTCTTTCAATCGAGAGCTGCAAATCGCTTCTAAACTAGAGACCTGCAACTGATTTACTTTCCATATATGATTTTTGCAAATCGCTTCTTAATTAGAGACCTGCAATTGATTTTTGTTTCCAATGGAGAGCTGATATGATTTTTATTTCCATATTTGATTTTTGTTTAAAGCAAATCGCTGATATGATTTTTTGTTTTCATATTTGATTTTGGTTTCCATGTATGAATTTTTGTTTACATTTCATATATGATTGTTGTTTCCAGAACTTTTTTTGTTTCCATTTCATATATGATTTTTTTCCATCAATTTGAGACCTGTAATTTTTTGTTATACTTGGTAAAAATACAATAGACCATGAACAAGGGTAAATTGGTCATTTGATTGATTATGTTTTATTCTATCCATTTTAGTTATGTCTTACCAAACACCGAACACTGTTCTGTTCTGATCTATCCTGTACTGTACTGTTCTGTCCTGTTCAGTTCTGTCCTGATACCAAACGCACCCTAAAGGATCTGGTAGAACACTTAACGACACCAACACATCCTCTTTGAGAGGGATCAAAGATAGGAACCATAACCATATTCATCAGTCCATCATCAGAAGCCAAAGATGTCGATGGACTCGTTTCGTTAAACCTCAGATCCGTAAGTAACGCTCTCTCTAGCGGATCTTGTTGTTTGCTCTAGAACGCTCTAGCGCGTGGCGCGTGCACCGTTACTACTTATGATCGCAGGGTCGTCTTCAGCTTGAAGACCATTCACATCAACATCATACTGATACTCAACAGAAGATGACCTATAGTCGCAAAGACCTTCGAAGAACTGGGGAACGTTTTCAGGTTTTGCAAGGGCAAAAGGCCGATCATAAGTTGTGAGAAGCTGTCTGCCGATGATTGTTTCCGGAGCCCAGAGCTGAATTACGCCTTTAAATGATTTACCAACTTTAATCCCTTCAAATGCACATCTTATCCTTTCTAGAGCATCGCTTAATAGAGAAGCATCTATTCAATAAACAGTTTGTTAGAATTAATAAATAGATTAGATAGATAGATAGAGTAACAACTGAAATTAAGAAAAAGAGTGAAATTGAATCTACGGCTTACGGCTCCAAAGAACAAGTAGATCCGAAGACGACGGAGGTGATGACCGAAGGAGGGGTGGATGGGATTTAATAAGTTTGGAGAGCGAATCCCTTATGGAATCAGAAATGGGATCCGGATCCATAAGGTTTACTGATGATGAGAACAACAGCGAATCCATGGGCGAAACCACCGTGAAGGTCTGAACTAAGCAGGCAAGCACGTTTTGTAACACCCTGTTCTCGAGTTTTTTAGCGAACAAAAGAAAAGGGTTTTGAAGGAAAGCTAAGAATTTGTGTTCTCGAGTTTTATTTAAGAAGGAAAAGGAAAGGGAGGGCTTTGAAAAGGGAAGGAAAGATCAGAATTTGTTTTCTCGAGTTGCATTAACTTTTGTCCATCTCAGTTATATAAAATCCAAATACTTAATAGAATATAAAATCCAAACACTTATTAATAGAATATAAAATTTTATATAACATCCAAAAACTTAATATAAAATTTTATATAAAATCCAAACAACTTAATAGAATATAAAATTTTATATAAAATCCAAACATTTCATAGAATATAAAATTTTATATAAATCCAAAAACTTAATATAAAATTTTATATAAAATCCCAAAAACTTAATAGAATATAAAATTTTATATAAAATTCAAACATTTCATAGAATATAGAATTTTATATAAATCCAAACACTTAATATAAATTTATATAAAATCCAAACAACTTAATAGAATATAAAATCTTAGGACTTAGGACTTGGGATTCGAAAATGTTAACCTTCCAAGTTTTACTTTGTAAAGATGATCAACACATTGCAGCTATTTTGTTTTCAAATTTACTTGGTATGTGTCCAAAACCTATCCTTTAAATGATTTTTAAGAGAGATTGATTGCATAGGTGATGTTTGGAATTTTATAAGTTTTAATGTTTAGTGATTGTTATTAAGGGTTAAGACGTAGAAGATGAATATTCATTTAAAGAAAAAGTTAATAATTGGTAAAAATAATCATTTTGCTTTATAGTTAACAGATGGTACAGATGACCATCTAGCATGGAGGCCAAATACTATGACAAAATGCAAAATGCAAACCACACTCCACATATTCATTTTATGTACTTGATAAAGTTTACAGAGCAATCAACCCACTCACTTTTTTAATGCCACGTCAGCTGACACATCAGCTTTTTCCCAACCCTCTCTTTACCCTCTCATAACCCTCTACAACACACACCCAACCCTCTCAACCCTCTTACACACAACACTATCACAACATACACAAGCTACATCGGGTTGGAGAAGCCGCTTACACCGCCAACCCGCCGGCTACCCACATGGCACACCCAACCCGCCGGGCTTTTTTGAAGCCGGCGGGTTTAGCCGCTGTGAACCCACTATGCCGGTGCGCATAGCCTAAGGACCAAACCCAAAAGTTTAGGGTAGCTTACCGACCACACGGAAGTATGTTTTGAATTTTGAATTTTTATTGTATTTCTAGTTTCAGAATTAAACTTTAAGTTTAATTTTAGGGATTTGATTTTTAACATTGATTTGTATCGGGGGATGTTTGATTGAGAATTTAATCATAGCTTCATTTTTGTTTATGATATAAGGATTCAATTTTTTTGATTTTCTTGAAGCTTTTTCTTGATTGAATTTGAGTTTAGATTATGACGCTTAACGGCTTAAGATCACCCCCGGATAATTTATTTAGCATAATAAACAAAACAACAATTTTATCAATATAAATAATAAAACAAACAACTTTATATATAAATCTAACTTTATCCGTATAAGATTTAATAAGAAAAATCAACAGAACAACCCCTTTTGTCAGGTATATGACTTGAATTAATAAGATGTCAAACACTATTCTTTAAAAAATATCAATCAGATGCAAAACTTCAATTGATGCAACTAAATTATATATAGAGAGAGAGAGAGAAAAGTTTAAATGAGAAATATATGGTGCATTTACTTGTGAAAAACTATTTTCATTTTCATAAAAAACGTTTTTAGAAAATGGAGTTGTGTTTTCATTTTCAATTTTCATAGAAAATTTTAAAAAACTCGTTTATTTGGAATGATGGAGTTTTCATTTTTAGAAAATTAGAAAACTCAATTAGTTGTACATTTTCCATTTACTTTTCATTTTTCATTTTCAATTTTTTCAAATATTGCAACGGCCGCGGTGACGGTGGTCACAGTGGCGGCGGCAGCGGTGGCGGCGGTCACAGCGGCGGTGGGGGTGGTGACCTCTACGGCGACGGCGGTGGTGGCGGTGGTCAAGGAGGTGGCGGCGGTGGCTTCGACGATGGTGGCGGTGGCCTCGGCGGGGGTGGCGATGGCATCGGTAGGGACTGCGGTGGTGGCCGTGGCCTCAAAGGCGATGGCGGTGGCGGTGGCGGGGGTGCCGGTTGCCTCGGCGGCCATTGCGATGGCAGTGACCTCGGTGGCCTCGGCGGTGGTGGCGGTGGCCTCAGCTGCGACGGCGGTGGCCTCAGCTGCGACGGCGGTGGTGGCGACCGTGGGGCGGTGGGAGGGTGGTGGCGGTGGGGGCGTGGGGCGGCGACGAGAAGGAGACGGCCGTAGCGCCACGACGGTGGCGGCAGCAGCAGCGGAGGGAGGTGGCGGAGGTGGCGGTAGGCGGCGACGAAAAGGGGACGGTAATAGAAAATGAAAATGAAAAATGAAAATGAGAATTGGAAAACTATAAAAGTAGTTTTCTAATTCAAGCGTAAATTTTGAAATAAAAAAATTGTTTTTTTGAAAAAATATTTCTAAATTGAATCAAGTAAATAAGTTTTCTAAATTTTTGGTGGAAAATTTTTCTAGAAAACAAAAAAAAAAATTCCAGAAGTAAACACACCCATAATTTTTTAAGAAAACCTGAGAAGCAATCTCAGTCACTCATCTGGTCAATAAAGACGGATTTGACACCCCCTCCTAATAATCTCTACCCTCCCATGAATCGCGTCAATCCTCCATGATTATGTCCACCTTAATCGAAGATGAGTGACTGAGATTGCTCTTCAAATTTTCTTAAATTGATACGTTTCTCGCATGAACCTTCCTATATATATATATATAGGGTCAGGTTCAAATGTGAACTCAATTTTGGTTGTGAACGTGAGTACGAATCTTAACCACACATCTTTGGTTACGGTGGACTCGATCACGGAGGATTGACGCGATTCCTGGGAGGGTGGAGACTATTAAAGGAGGGGACCCGGTCAAAACCACCTTTATTGACCGGATGAGTGGTTGAGATTCGTCCTCATGTTCACAACCAAAATTGAGCTCACATTTGAACTTTCCTCTCTCTCTCTCTCTCTCTCTCTCTCTATATATATATATATATATATATAAGAGAGAGAGAGAGAGAGAGAGAGGGAGAGAGGAAAGTTCAAATACAAACCACTTTTTGGTTGTGAACGTGAGGACAACCCAGAGCGCGCCACGTGGCAATTTGAAAAAATTTCGACTTAGTCATTCAGACTGAATAAAGTGTTATTCATAATGAATAACACTAACTCGCACTCTGATGCACTCGGACCCGGGCGGGTCAGCCACGGGTCATCCGCGGGTCAAGGCTTATTCAGTCTGAATAACGCTTTATTCAGTATGAATAACACTAATCCACGGATTTATTCAGACTGAATAAGCCTTGACCCGCCGATTTCAGATTGCCACGTGTCGCACTCTGGGCTGTCCTCACGTTCACAACCAAAAAGTGGTTTGTATTTGAACCCACCCCTATATATATATGGGTGGTTTCAAATGTGAACCACTTTTTGGTTGTGAACGTGATGACAGCCGAGAGCGCGACACGTGGCGGATGACTAGGCGCCACGTCAGGTCCACGGCGGATGACTAGGCGCGATTCATGGGAGGGCAATGAATTAAAGGGGGGGGGGACCACACTCAAAGCCGTCTTTATTGACTAGTCTCCGCCACGTGTCGCGATCTCAGCTGTCCTCACGTTCACAACCAAAAATTGGTTCACATTTGAACTTTCCTCTCTCTCTCTCTCTCTCTCTATATATATATATATATATATATATATGAATATGACACTACTAAAGGTGACCAACTAAAATACATTATATATATAGAGAGGTGGGTTCATACGAGAACCCATGCCAATTTAAGAAAACGTGAGGATGAATCTCAACCACACATCTTCGGTTACAGTGGATGTGATCACGAAGGATTGACGCAATTCATGGAAGAGTGGAGATTATTAAAGGAGGGGACTTGGTCAAAGTCGTCTTTATTGCCGGATGAATGACTTAAGATTCGTAGTCACGTTTTTCTTGAAAAGTAATGTTTCTCACATGAACCTTTCTCTATATATATATATAGTGTTTGGTACAAATGATAAAAGATGAGTATAAAATTGGTACATTTTAATGTCAAGTTTCCTCTAAAATTATTAAGGATTTGATGTCAAAAATACCATTCCAATTGAAATTGGTATTTAATTGGTTGAAGCTAAAATAAATATAAGAAAGAAGAAAATTCATTTAATTTGTCTTTGGTTTTTTTTTATTGGCAGCAAGCCAGCAACCAAAAATGATTAGCAAAAGACATGGGTTTTGAAAGTCATGCTTACTTCACGTGGGCTGGAAATTGAAAAGAAAACAAAAAAGTTCAAGGCCCACATCAGCAGCCCAAATCACAACCCAATTTAGAAGTAGAAGGCGTACAATAGTAAACATTAGAAATGAGCATATGACACTGAAATCTTAAATCAAAATGGGATCGGGATCAGACCTGGACTGGTATATGTTATATGGTACGGTAAATGGTTCTTGAATTTGGCTCATTCGGTTTCGGTCTAATCGGTTTCGGTACCGGGAAAAAGCCGAAAAAAACCGGTCTGGACCGGTTTAGGAAGACTTATAGCCACTTTCAATTTTTTGGTAACAATTCCTTTTTCCAAACATGATTCTCATTCATTTTCTAATAAATCCATCCCAAAAAATCCGTTCCTTTAATCATACCCAAAAACCGATTTTCGCTTTAAAAATGGGTTTGTATTTGGTTCCATTAAGTCTACAAAGAGAATACGGTTCCATCAAGTCTTTTTTTATTTACTTTGTTGAAGTTTTAGTTTTGTTATAACATTGAAATTCGCACATTGCGTAACTCCTTCAAAAAATGGTCCTACCGGTACTAGAACCAAATTTCCCGAAACCGCACCGGTACCGAGCCGGTATATACAGTTCGGTATTCGGTCCTATGAAAAACATTTCAAAATTTTCGGTCCATACGTTTCCGGTCCGGTTCGGTTCGGGATTGGGACCGAGTTCATCCCTAGGCCACATCCCCTTCTCGTTCTCATCGCTGGCGACTTTTGCACAGGTAAAAGTCGCATCCCAACCGCGTTCTTCACTATGTTTTATGGCATATCAAAATCCGGGCGAGTTCTCGGTGGGTTTGCCCGCGCCCAAACCGCGTGTGACAAAATTTTTGAAGCCACATTCTCCTTTTTGCGGTTATTTCGAAATTAAGATATAAAGCGTTCTGGAAACCGTCGATTGTAGGGGGGAGAAGGCAGTTACGCCCTGTTCTCAAGTTTAAAAATCAAGGGAAAGAAAGGAAAGAAGAGGAAGGGGAAAAAAGGGAAGGGGAGGAAAGAGTTATATCTTCAAATCATTCCACTTTTTGAAAGAAATTGAAAGATAACTTTCAGAGAGGGACCCATTATTATAGGATGGTCCTTTTTTTCAACTTTTATCCCTAAGATCATAATCGCTTTTTAGAGAGAGTGTTCGAGTCTCTATATCCAAAAGATCTCGACATATAATGCAATGATATTTAGGGCTTGTTTGGGAAGGCTTATTTAAAACAACTTATATCTTTTAGCAAAAGTACTTATTAACTTATGTGGTGTGGAAAAGGAGTTTTTTAAAAAGTGTTTGGATTAGCTTATTAGCTTTTAGGGGTTTTTGATAAGGAGTTTTTGATAAGTTAGTATGAAGTGACTTCTTAAAAATGACTTATTAGCTTTTAGGGGATGAAATAAGGAGCTTTTAAAGTGGCTATGCAAACACTTTATTTTAACTTATTTGCTTCTCCAGGATGAAATAAGTTATAAGCACCTCCAAATAAGCCCTCCCAAACACCCTCTTAGAACCCTTTAAATTTCTTTTAAAATAATTCTTATAGATTGATGCGAGATTTCCATGTATAATTATACTTTTTTCTTATCAAAAGTTGATCAAGAGTTGCTTGAATTAATGGATCAAAATAAACAAGGTTTAACTTCAATAAATTATATCTCCCAATTCAATAGACAATAATACTTAAATTAAGTGAATTCGAATTTTGCATAAACTTAAACATATTTATTACATAGACATACAAATAATTTATACATAATTTATACTATCTATTGAAAGACTCTTTTCGCTAACCTAAATTGAACGATTTTATTGGTTAATTAAATATATACATTGATAATGTCGTCATGTATTTTTCTTTATTTTTTATTTATTAAAAGTTAGTTTTAGAGTTTCTCTACAATGGATAAACGCTATCCAATCTCCACAAATGTTGAGTTAACTTACCTCTTTTTAGTCAACAGTGAAGTGGCGGATTGGTTATCGTTCGCGGGTTCATAGCGCCCTAACCGAGTTCGAGCCTTCCCGTGCGCATGTCTGGGGATATTTAAGTGGGGCCATATTTAGCCCCCAAAATTGCCGGGGATTAGTCGGGCTTTGGCCTGGACACCCTCCCGAAAAAAACTTACATCTTTTTAAGAAAATTTGTTTTATAAAATTTAGAATCTACAAATTATAAAACAAATAAGTTATATATAAAATGAGGTTTACTTATAATGGGTTAAGTTCTGCTGAGACCAAACCTTTTTCGTGAGACCGGTGAGACCAACATATTTTACTTGAAACTTTAAATCAAAACATTTGTGAAGGTAAAAAAATTGAATATTCATCGTTAAAACATACTAAAAAACACTATCGAAAAAAAATATTCCAAAAAGAGGTAAAAAACGAAACTTTCACAACATTTTTCTTTGTGAAGGTTTGCATTATATTATATGTAACTTTCACAGAGTTTGAACTGTGTTTTTTACCTTGTTTTGGATATTTTTTTGCATCGAAAATGATTTTTAGGTATGCGTATTCGAGTTTTATGTACATTCACGGTGTTTTTTTTGTGAAGTTCATACGTTAAGTATTGGTCTCACGCGGTCTCACGATAACAGCTTGGTCTCACATGATCCTAAGTCTACTTATAATTTGAAATTTAAAGTTATAAGTAATCAATTTAAAGTTATAAGTAATCGTTTATAAATACAGTTTCTAAAGTAATATATTTAAATTTATATAAATAACCTGTACACACAATAAAATATATGATAAACATCTAATTATAGATATAATAAATTTAAACTATGATCAGGATAACTATTGAGTTTTAAATGAATATTTAATTATCTATACTATGATTATTATCTATTAAAAAACTCTTCTCGCTGAGTGTTAGTGCCCTCCTGTTTTTTCTTTTATAATATTGCCGGGTTTTCCCAAAAAAAAAAAAAAAAAACTCTTCTCGCTGAGGTTATCAATATTGAAATTATGTTGAGTTAACTCAACTCTTTTTAAGAAATTCTGTTTTGTAAAATTTGTATAAATTATGCACTGCTGGTGGTTGTAATTTGTAATTCTAAAATATTCAAAAACTTGATTTCTCTACTAAATCTTCTATAACCATGTCGCAAGATGCGTTGAATTTCATTCACAAAATCAATACCCAAAATGATTCTTGGATGATAAAAGTTTGAATTGTTCGTTTGTGGAAGCAATCTTTTTCTCTGGACATGATTTTAACAATTCGAACAACTTTTAAATTATGGTTTTCATTAAAGATTCTTGTTTTATGTGTATTTATGGAATGGTTATATCACATTTTTATGTATATTTTGGATATTACATCTGATTTGTGGTGAAATATTCTAAATTTTATAATGCAAATGTCTATTCTTATTAGAAATTAAAAGAATATGTTTAAATTACCCGTGTATTACACGGGTCATTGACTAATACATAAATATCCATCTCACAAGAAGATAATACATAATGATAAACTGGTTTTTTACTATAAAAATTAGCTATTAGAAAGATGAATTCACATAACTCATTATACCAAAAAGACTAATGAGCTGTTTACTTATGACTTAATGAGCTTAACAACTCAATTGGCTTATTCATCCAACTATATTTAGCTGTTTACTTGTGGCTTATTGAAAAATATCATGGCTTTTTATCACAGTCAAGAAAGGGCAATTGTCCCGGTTAAGACAAAAAAAACTACATTTTTACCCTTTGATGAAAAGACTTCAAAATTTACAAACCCATGTGTTTAATAAGCCTTCGTTAAGGGTTCCGGCATATCAACAAAAAATTTCTAGAATTATTGATGTTCAAAAAGTCCTTCAATATAGATTCTCAAAAAAGGAAAAGAACAAATAAAAGACGGTGTAGCAGCATAAACAGAAATCCATTGAAAGTAGGCAGAGTCCCAAAGTTCATCGAAATCCTAAGTTCCTATATGTAGTTCTATAATGAGGTTTGATACTTTTCATATGGTATTGATCTATTGATGAACCAAAATGCACTATTTCAACAAATTTAGTCATAAAATAATACAAAACCTCAACATAAGCATATGTGGACAACGGGTAAATTATTGGTTATTTATGTTAAATTAAAAACATAACATTTTATTCCATTAGAATCAATTCATTGTTATTAGATATTCAATTGTTATCTAGTATGACTGTATGATTCAAAATTTAACATCTAATTTGGATATGTCGGTTATTAACTTTAGTTTAGAATCCAATAAAAACTAATTGATATAATCCGATTACCATCCAATAATATATGTACATATAGGATCATTAATGGAAGAACCTATCATTTTGTGAGATTTATTAAATCCAACCTCAATTACAAAATAATGTAAATCAAGGATTCCTATAACATAAACAATTTAAATGAAATGCATTTTGGTATTTTACAATCTCTCTTCTCACTCATTTTCTCTCCTCTCTCATATCTTTTACAAAAGGAGACGATAATCCTTCACTTATTTTGTTGGATATACATTTTGTGAACACTTCTATCAATTAAACATTGCAAACACCGGTGTCTTATAAAATCATCTTGTTAGCCATTTTCAATAAACAAATTGTAAGTTTCATATTATGAAACACTTGTTTTAATAGTATATTCTGAAAATCTGTTCTAACATCTAATCTATCGATGATTAACACTATAATTTTTTTTGGGAAAAGCCTAGGTTTTAAACCCATAAATAAATAAATTAAATTCCAAACAAAACAAATTAACTGTCACTTTTTAATAAAATATTATGCTATAATTATATAATTTAATGAACTTATTCTTAAACTTTAGATAATAGACATCAAGATTATTTTGATCCTCTTTGATAACGTTTTGCCAAGTAGGTTTGAGAATGATGGGTTAAGACACTCTCATTCAAGTGTAATCAGAAGGTGATAGTGACTCATGGCCACAAGTTGAGCAATGTCAAATAAAGTAACTACAACAATCACAATGCTTCACTTGTTAGTATCCAAAGGTCTTCATCGAAAAACGAAACATCGAAACCCAAAATATCCAAGAAAAATCAAAACCAATTGACAACGGTACATAAATCCAATAAAAATCGAAGCCCAATTAAGGACTACGAGTTGATGCATCGACTACTCCCTTAGAGGAGGGTGCTCTGGCGACAAAGGAGTGGAGAACTTTATTTGATTTGAACGAATTATAGTTCGACGAAGAAACTCTAGTGGACTCTATTTATGCAGAGAATGTTTTTGTATTGTGTGAGAAAGAGATGGGAGATGAGATGATGGAGGGAGATGGTGACATAAGATGATGAAGAGGGAGGGAGAAATGGATTAGATGAATGTTGAATTTGAGGAGATTCATGTAACCATTTATATTAATCAATTTCTTAATGGGTTTGCATGTTGTTAATTATCATATAGTTAGATGATTTACCCCGCTTTTTATTTATTGAGTAAAGAGTCGTTTATCAAATTCTTATCCGGATTAGTAGTTATTGGTAAACTAACACTATCACTTCTTAACGGGTAAGATTTTAGTCCACAAAAAGGATATCACATGCAACAATTTTTCCAATAAACACTAATTGTGGTAAGAGTCTTTTTCATCACTTATTGCATCTGCCTTAGCTTTTACCGACTAAGATTATTGGTCCTTGCCATATTCATCTGGTAAGGAAATATGATTTTTTTTTGAACGGCAAGTTAACACACACACGCTCCAGCGGTATCGGGCCTCCAATTGGGCAATCCCACTAATCCGCTGCGACCCGGTCCAACCTATGGCTCAACCCGACCGGCAGGGAAGTGGATCCCATAGACTGGATCCTCCCATACCGGCCCCGAACCCAGCCCAAAGAACCAGATCCAAAGTCTGGATATCTCAGAAATGTCGTCCGTAGGATTCGAACCCTGGTAGTGTGGCTTTCACCCTACACCCCCAGGGATGTTACCTATCCAACTGAGCTAACACCCTTTGATAAGGAAATATGATTTGGTAAACGCTCACCCGACTAAACATTTGGTAAAGGACCCGGCCCTAAGTAAAGTTGTACATAATTTATATCAAATAAGTGGTTGATATTGGTTCTCCAAAATCTCACAAAAATATGAGATACTCATTTGATGTTTACATATATATTGCTAAAAACATTTTACCGTCTTGTTTGTAGTTGATCTTGGTAGGAAGTGTTTTATTATATAAATAAACTATGAGATTACAAGAATAATTAATTAAAACTGGATTAAAATAACCAATAGTAGTATGTAAAGGATGTATTTAATCTGGTCCACTCATTAAATCGATTGTCTAAGAGCATCCACAATGGAGGTTCTTCATGATGTTTTTATTGGGGTTTTTACAATAACCTCCACTGTGGGACATAGGTTATTGTCCAGTCACAGGTTCTTATTGGAACCCGGGTGCTTGAACAAGAACCCAGGTTCTTGTAATACTTTCCTTTTTGGTTATATAATAATTTACATAAATAAAGTTTATGTTATAAATAAGAAAAAGGAAGTGAGGTTTTTGTAAGAATCTTCATTGTAGAGTTTTAAGGAGGTTTTTCATTTGTTGAGATGACAATGATGTGGCATGAAAAAAATATGAAAAGTGAGGTTCTTGGAGGTTTCACCACTGTGGATGCTCTAAGATCGCATCCACAATGTAGGTTCTTTTTGGGGGTTTTCTTGGGGTTTTTACAAGAATCTCCATTGTGGGATAGAGGTTCTTGTCCAATTACAGGTTCTTATTAGAACCCAGGTTCTTGTGATACTTTCCTTTTCTGTTATAAAATAATTTACATAAATAAAAATTATATTATAAATAAGAAAATGGAGGTGCGGTTTTTGTAGAAACCTCCATTGTAGAGTTTTAAGAAGGTTCTTACTTTTATAAGGTGACAATGATGTGACCGAAAAAAAATGGCAAGTGAGGTTGTTAGAGGTTCCACCACTGTGGATACTCTAATGTTAATTGGATTGGAAGAACGAGTGACATAATTTAATATGTGATTGGACCGGATTGGTTCAACTATCGAGCTAAATCCAATGCATATCAACATGCGAACACTCCTAATACTAGTTATGCACAATGATTATATAAAAGGAATGTATCTAAAGGCGCCATAGGAAACAAAGAAAAACACACCCAATTAATACAACCAACTTGAAAAGAAAATATAGACGAAACGACAATTTTATATGAACATTATCCATTGTTCTCTTCTTCATCTTTAAGGGATCAAGACGAATTGCATGATAGATTGAATTCAAGACAACCTCAACTTCTCATTTTCAATCCATCTTCTATCTTCTTCTTCACGTTGTTGCTTATAACACCATAAACATTAACTAACAAAAAGACAAATGAATTTAAGTTATTTTTCGTCAACAATACAATATTTTTCTTTTGTTTAAAAACTCTAATATGTTGCTTGAGGGAATGGTTCAAACGAGAACACCCTTACTTTAGAAAATGGGAGAATGCTTCCGAGCCTCCAAATTAATTAAATAAATGAAAGTAAATTAGTATTTATCTTTAAATTCTTGTTTATCTTATATTTGTCATTCTCTCTAAAATATCATCAGATTTCTTGTACCGGTAATTCATGGCCAATAATTATGTGATAATGTTATAATAAGATCGATATGAAAATGCTATCATAACAATATGATAATGTTTTGATAAAATCGACGAATTCTTATGTTATGATTTTGTTGTGATAATTATGTGATTTTGCTAAGATAAGGTTATGATAGTCAAAAATGAGTAATCATATCCACAATCATTGCTCTCACATCATGTTATTGTTGTTGTGATAACAATATAAGATGATTATATTATTTGTGTGTGATTTTAGGGATAGGAAAGTCAACAACATTACAGAAAGATAAAATTGCATGATTATTATAAATTATTTACTTTATGTTATTTTTTTAGATAAATTTGAAATCATATGATTATTCTTAACTATTATTTTTTAATTATGGGTCAAGTGTGTTGGAGGCTTAAGATGTACTCACATTTTGTTTTTGTTTGAATCTCAACCTCTTGCTTGATATATATCTTGTTGGTTATAGTTAGATACTTAAAATAGAGTTTGATGAGAAAAAATCAATAGTGTTTATGAACCACAATATTCTTAGGGTTGTTTGTTTACCACTTAACAGTTCCATTAAGAGAACCTTTGAATTGCTAAGAGGTAAATCTTGTTTGGCAAAAAAGAAAAGAGATTGGTCTCTTAATGGTTCCAAAATTCTCTGAATGATTTTGCATCTTGGATGCCCCTTAACCATTCAGAGCCTAGATTTCATTTTTATTAGTTACAAAACGACCATATTTTATTTTACACTATTAGGGGTGAGCATTGGGACCGTAAAAACCGGCCCGAACCAGGACCGGAACTGGGACCGGTATTACTTATACGGTCCGGTTCTCGGTCCTAAGAATCGGCCATTTCCGGTTCCGGTTCCGGTTCCAAACCGGGCTCGGTCCGGTTCGGGTCCAATGTTCACCCTTATATACTATATCATAAGAGCCTCTTAATCATTCTAACCAGTTAATCATCCAACACCAAACCATTCATCAACTACTAAACAACCCATTATTGTTATCTTATAATGACCAATAAATAAGTGAATTAATATTTACCGGTGTTAAATATTTCAAACAATAATTGTATTTTTTATACAAATAAATTGAAAATATTTCATATTTTTATGATGGATGGGGTTTAACTTTTACCACATTTTCATGTTCCAATTAAACAAAAAGATATTGGAAATCTTACATGTCAGTACACACAATTATTTTGACAAGTCATAATGTAACATCAAAATATGTTCTATCAATTAAAACAAAGTATTCATTAAATTACTTAAACATCACCACAATCAGTTAAAAATCTCCAGACTTAAATAGACACCCAATATTGCTATTTTAGTAGTAGTAGTTATAGAACGACTATTTAGTTACAACTTTCAACATTAGTATGACTCCTTTAATGGTTAATATTATTAACCTTTTCAAGTTTTAAACGTTGTTTTATTAAGTAGTGGGCTTTAATTTAATCTAGGCCAGCAAAAAGGCCATTCCTTGTTCTTTGACTTAATAAACACACCAATGGCAATAAGCATGGGAATGGGATGGATAGAACACAAATACAATTTTTAACCATTACATATCAAAATAGAAACTAATGTTTAACCATGGGGTGTGTTATACTCGCCCCTGGCCTCATCCCTGCTTTGAGCCAAACAGGGATTCTCGTCCACATACCCAAGACTTGGTTTACCGGGAATCCCCAACCCCAACCGGGGAGCGTGGATCGGGGTTCATGACGGGTCGGGGACAATTCCCATGCTTACACACTAATGCACAAATACAATGAAAGACCTAATGTTTTTGTCAAGTAGACATTTAAAATGGGTCAAATGCCTAAAAAAGTGTCCCATGTTTTTTTAGCTGAATTCCATTGTTTCGAGAGATTTTCTAAACTTTTTGATTAATTTCGAGGGATTTCTAAAGTTTTTTTTTGTTTTAATTTTGAGAGATTCTTGTGAGTTTTTGATTTATTTTGAGAGAATTCTTTATAATTATAAGTCCACTTAATGGGTAAGATTCTCGGCTCTAACTATATTATTTATCAGGTAAGGTACACAATCTTAATCTTACATTAACAAGTTTTCTCTAAAATTAGGTCATAGAAAAAGAGAATACAAGATAATTTACATGTGCATCATGTGTATTTCTAATTTTTCTTTTCATACTATATTTCGGCCCCCAGATTATAACAGTCGTGTTCCGCCCCTGTGATCAGATCACATGTGATTTTTACATGCGATTATAGAACACGACAACGTAAGGGTGAGCGGACGACCTGATCCACAACCCCTAGTTGTGGCCAAGTGTAATTTAATTTACATATGATTTGACCTTTCTCATGTTCTCTCTCTATAATTACATACATATATATATACACACACACAAACTACATGACCCATACATTTGTGAGATACCCATCATAAATGTTGAACAAGCTTATCATTCATTATGAATCTCCTTAAAAGTTTTAGTTCATTATTCATGATAAATATCAAATGAAAACAAATAAAGACACGTCTCATATTCTCCTATGTTACAATGTTAATTCATGACAAAAACTTTTTTACAAATGAACTCTCCTATACACATAATGCCTCCAGATGTACCTACCAATAAAAAATATAACGACCACATTGAGACTAGGGTCCGTCACACCTATCCAAATGATTAGCATCATACATAATTAACAAAAAGGTGGTAACGTAATACCCTATTTGTGCCTTCAATTACGGGAATGGTTAGAAAAAAAAAAAACATAAAGCAAATAGAAAAAAGAAAGAGGATAACATATATATAATGGTAGATGATAATAAAAAGACCAAAGTAATCCGTGAATGAAACCCTACTCTTTGGGATAGATAGCATATTGTTGGCCGTCAATTTCTATAGGCCCAACACCAACACCAACTCCTGTGACTCTTTTCTTTCACGCATAACAACAAACACTTGCTTCACTAAATGTCAAACACAGTTTTTGTTCTCCAAACATTATTGCATTTTCACATGCCAAACAAGCTTAATATCATTTGGATCTGCTTTTTTCAAGTTGCAACCCATACTATGTGAACGTCATACAATTTTGATCCAAATTACTTTCTATAACTTTTACTGTATAATTATAATACAGGAATTGCTATTTGCACCCTTATGAATGTCATGTCATTCTATGTGTAGGAAATGTAAACAGAAGACTGTGATTTTGATTCTGATGTGTATGAGAAGAAGCGTGATTATCAATCATGAAGTTGCAATTAGCCTCCCCTATAATACAAGTAATTCAATTCCAAGAAAAAACGTGATTTATTGGTGGTAGTTTGACAATGTGGACCTAAATCAATGTTATTAACGCTTTATGATAAATATTATGAAATTGATAGGTGTTGTTGTAAATGAAGAGACGTAACTAGTCTTTATATTCTATTCTGAATGATCAAAACTCACGGGAAAGATGAAAATTGAAAGGGTGGAATTGTCTTGTAATTATTTGAAGGTGAAAGAAACCTCTCTTTTGGCATTACGTATCTTCCCTTCTTATCATTTCCTAATGATCCTAATCTTTTAGAATAAAGTAATTAAAAACAAGAAAGAAAACAAAGAGTATTTAAGCCATGATTTATGTCACAAAGTCCTAATCAACTTGCTTGTATAGTGTATGTATCTCAACTCATTTCATATGTAATAATTAAAGCCTTCATTAAGATAAATCATTTAATAGTTCTAAAACTAACTCCAACCATACTGCAAAAATGGGGATTAGTAGTATGGTGGATACTAATCACACTGTATGTCACTAAAAATTTTGGCAGTCAAAAGACCTTGGTCCACTATACAAATTTGCTGCTATTTTTTAGAGTACTGTTGAAGTTTAATTTTTTTAGTGTCAATGGGGCCTACCAATTTTGATGTTTTTGATGTGTGTCTCTGGAGTTATGGGTTGGAGTTGCCTCTAAGAGACTCTATTGGGGAGCAAAACCAAGGCTAAACCATCTCTTAATAATTTTCTCCCCTGTATTTATAGTAACAACTTTTATTTTTCTTGATGGGTCTAATTTATGTAAAGAAATGAAATATAACCCAAAAATAACATAAAAGATAGAAAATATATAAGCACGTTTAACACCAATACCCAATGACCAACTTTCATGCATAAAAGTCCATAACCAACAAAACAATGACCAACTTTACCAACATGTGACCCTTGATCCTCGACTTACTTAAATTAATCACACAAAAAAACAAACACATAACAAAAATTCAAAACTTTGGCTCAAAAACCAACGAAATCTTCGGTATATATGAATCCAAAGATCTCGATAACCCGTATTTGCTCGACTCAAAAGTCAACTTACGGTTCCCACAAATCATAGATGGTTTACAATTATTAGATGGCTTGACAGACACAAAATGACACATTGATCTTACGGTTTACGACAGTTTTTATCGTACATTTTGAAACGTAAATGACGAAAAGATACATATATTATATGTATGTATATGTATATATAATTGATGGTGTGTTTTAAAGAATTGATTAGAGAGAGACTGACAAGTCTATAGGAGAGAAATAGGAAGGGTCACGAGAAGGTCTTAAAAGTTCACGTGCATTTTTTCCACAAAAGGACACCTTAGAAGCTCTCTAAAATACTATATTGTCCACCCATTCTTCACTGAAGGTAAGGTCCGATTAGTAATTTCATTATTGAATTTGATCGATTGTCTGTTTTGGAAGCATGAAAACCGGAAACCATCTTGTACCTTCATTAGCGAATCTGCTCTAAAATATTAATTTATTAAGTGCATTAAAATTTTAACCTTTTAATAATGGTGTGTAGCTCAGTTGGTAATGGGTGGGAGTAGTGTTTGTCCAAAATCGAAGACGCTCCCATAGGCACACAGCTGGCCGGTATCAACCTTTTGCATCGAGCTATCAAGAACGCATACAACTATATCAGATTACTTAACTTCCAAAAGAACCATTAAGAAAAGAAATATACACTTCGACTCTGATATATATAGGGAAGAGTTTAAACGAGAACCCTTTTTATTTACGATAATGCTAGAACAACCTTTAAGCCACTTGTTAAACATACATACAAACATCATCGTAGAATTGTGAAGAAAATTACAATAACTAATAGCAGTAAAATAACTTAGCTTAACAGTCGAGAAAACTAAAGAACCAATTGCAGTTTCTAGCACTCGACGGAAATAACGAGAAGGCCAACTTCGGAAACTGGCCCTTTGATATCTTCATTAGAATCGATTGGAAAAATACGAAGCTTGCGAAATTTTTTACATGAATTTGTCACTGCGTGAAGCCCTTCGTCGCAGATTGAATCAAGTGCTTGTGGAAAGATCGAAAATCAAACAGATTTCTTTCAGGAATTCGAGTGAAAAGTCAACGAAACTTAGGGGTTGTTTACTCGGTGCTAACCCAGTCAACATTGCTGACCGAAATCTTCCCAAGATCTAACCGGGTCTGAGATGTGACCGGGATCTGACTAGGCCAGAAGCCCAGAACCAAAATGTTGCTTACCCGGGTCAGATCTATTTATTCCAAGGGCGGACCTAGAATTTTTTTTCAACGATGGAACAATTTGACTATAAGAAATCTATGCAGAAATAATTTTCACAAAATCTCTATTAGTTTAGTGGTTGGTCCTTTGTTTCTTAAGTGTAACGTCTCAAGTTCAAGCCTTGTTGCAACCACTTTTTTTATAAACAAAATAAATAATTAAAACTAAAATCTAGTAAAAAATGAATTTTTTTTATAAACACGATAAATAATTAAGACTAAAATTTAGTAAAAAATGAGTCTAACAAGACTTGAACTCATGACCTCAAGTTTGAAAAACAAGGAACTTACCAATTCTACCAAGGAAAACTTGTGTCTTAGTTGCAGTTTCAACATATATATGGTGTCACACAACAAATTAATACGGTGGCACCTTTCGGGACCTGCAGTTTTTTACACTACGGCAGAGAAATGGAACGGTGGCACGTGCCACCGTATCCAAGGAGCTAGGTCCGCCCCTGATTTATTCCACGTTTGCCCTTTCTTTTCCCCCTCTCTTTCTTTTAATATCCATCTACAAAAAAAAGTTAAAATAGTTTTTTTATTTGTTGGTAAGCACTTACCAAAAACATGTAGTAACTACTTTATAGGACTAAAAAAATAAAGTGTTCTATCTAAAGGCGTTGTAATAGGTTTATAAGATGCTTTTAGGCGTCTTAACAAGTTTTTAAGAGATTGTTAATATAATGTGTCGCATTAGCCATTTCATAGGACACTTTTGGAAAAATGTCACCCTTTTTTGTTTAATTCTACATGACGCTTTTCCAAATAGAGTCCTATAAACTTGCTAATACGATGCTTTTATAAAAATGTTCTAATAAACTTGTTACAATGCCTATTATAACGCCTTTAGATATGAGACTTTATTTTTTGGTCCTATAATTTAAATCCGATAAAGTGGTCTATTAA